>JANUYF010000002.1:168272975-168594133 GCA_026167975.1 Phrynosoma blainvillii | reverse complement strand
GACCCTCAAAATGTAGGGCACTGAAGAAAAATGGAGGATGTGACCAAATCAAAGCTCAAAACTCCCCTGGAAATATAAATTCGTGCTTCTTAGTCATGCTCCACATGGAGGACATTTTGGAATTCCTCCTGGACAATCGGCTGAAATGGAGGCCATGTCCTGGAAAAGGAGGACGCCTGGTCATCCTGGAGATGTGAGACATGGGAAGGAGCATGACTGGGCTTTTTTTGCATGGTTCCTCCCCTCTTGCTTGGCCAATGCAGACAAGGCCAGGGAGTCAGTCTCCCAAAGGACCCACAGCAGAGCCAGACTTGGGGGGGGGGGGGCAGGAGAGGGTCCTCTCAACCCAGGACCTCCTTTTGGAGGATCAGGCTGGAGGGGGGCTTTGGGAGCTTGCTCTGAAGGTGGTCACTTCAGTCCCCAAGCATTGTCCTCCCTGCATCCATGAACACAAGTGAACTCCTCCAGCTCCAGCTCCCAGAAGCTTCCAGGCAATGGAAGGAGTTGGAGATGCATCCACATTATTGCAGGGTTCATCCGGTTTGATACCACTTTGACTCAGTGCTATGGCATTCCAGGAATTGTGCTTTTTTTGAGACATTTAGCCTTCTCTGCCAGACAGCTCTGGTGCCTGGCTATAGCATGGAGCCATGGTAGGCAAAGGGTATCAAACCAGATTAATTTTACAGTGTGCACATATAGGGTCAGAAGTGGGGGGGGGGGGGGGGAAGCAATACAGATGGAAGCTCTGGTGCCAAAACAACCTACAAATCCCAGAATGCCATAGCATGGAGCCATGGCAGGCAAAGGGGTATCAAACCGGATTAATTTTACAGTGTGGACATATAGGGTGAGAAGGAGGGGGGAAGCAATACAGATGGAAGCTCTGGTGCCACAACAACCTACAAACCCCAGAATACCATAGCATGGAGCCATGGCAGCCAATGGGGTATCAAACCAGATTAACTCTGCAGTGCGGATGCAATGGGTCAGAGAGAGGGGAAGCAACGAAAGTAGAGATTGCAGACCCTCCAAGCAGCACCCCCCCCCCCAGGTCAGAAAGGGGAAAGCAATACAGAGGGAAGCTTTGGTGCCACAGCAACCTACAAATCCCAGAATGCCATAGCAGGGAGCCATGGCAGTCAAAGCGGGCCTCAAACCGGACTAAGGCTGCAGTGAGGGGAAACAATGGAAGCAGGGATTGCAGACCCCTCCAAGCATCCCCCGAAACCCTACTTACAGGCACCCGATCTGGGTATTTCTTTCGGATCTTCTCCCCTTCTTTTTTCCTGTATTCGAAAGGATGGTCTTCCTTGTATTGGAATTTCATGGCTCTCCTGGGCAAGGAGCAGCAGATCGTCCTCCAAGTGGGCCTGCAGTCCTCCAAAAGGTCCTCTTCCTCCTGAGGAAATGGACCCCCCAAAATCCCAAATCTCCTCCTCCTCCTCCTGTCTTCACTGCGGCTGCTGGAGCGATGGCGCGATTGATCGCAAGCTTTGCAGGAAACCTTTTTCCAGGGTTCCAGCTGGGCATTGTGACGTCACGGGGCCCGGCTCATCAGCTGGTCCCCCGCCCTCCCTCCTTTTTGGACTGCACCATTCCAGACCTGGGGGGGGGGGGAACAATTCATAAATTTATTTATTTTTTAAACAGGGGGAGGACTGAAGCCCAGGGTCTGTGAGAGGTGTGAAAGCCACGCTGTCACGGCTTGGGATGCTGTGGATTTTTTGACAGTTCAAGAAATAAATAAAAAGTGGCACCTCTTTTCTAAATTCTCTTCCCCCCCCCCCAGTGATCCATGGACTGCTGCTATTATTATTCAAGGACAGTGCTTTGCAAGAGTGAGGTTGCTGTTGTTGTTGTTGTGGGCCTTCAAGTCATTTCTGACTTATCGCCACCCAAAAGTGGTGCACCTATCACTGGGTTTTCTTGCAAAGTTTCTTCAGAAAGGGTCTGCCCTTGCCATCCTCTGAGGCTGAGAGAGTGTGACTCAATCAAGGTCACCCAGAGGGTTTACATGGCATGTTGTTGTTGTTGTTATTGTTATTGTTGGGGGCCTTCAAGTCATTTCCGACTAAGGCAGCCCTATCATGGGGTTTTCTTTGTTTGCCATGTCCTTTCCTCCTGAGGCTGAGAGTGTGTGACTTGCCCAAGGTCGATCTGGGGAACAATATCTTAGCTGTGGCGGCTGCTGTATTGTCCCGGGTGGGAAAAGCTTCAGTCCATTTACTGAAGGGTCTATTATGGTTAGGCAATATTTATGGTGTCGAGGAGTGGTTTGTAAGGGGCCTGTGTAGTCCATCTGCTATCAAGACCAGGGGCCTTCTATATTCTGGTGGCGGATGGGTGCCTTTGGGCCACTGGAATCCACATTAACCATAGTGCAGGCGAGACAGTTTTCTACCCACTGCTTTATGTCTTCCTTCATACGGGGCCACCATCCTGTCTCCTTAACTCTTTCTAGCGTGATCTGCTTTCCTCTGTGTCCTATGCTATGTACGAATTGGATAAGGTCTCTGCGGACCTCTGTGGGGACAATCCAATGATGGGTTCTTTCTCCATCTACTGCCCACCATACATCCTCCTTTTGCATTATACTGTATCTTCCTGTGGGGTCTTTGCCTGCAGCCACCAAAGCCCTTATTTCACTATCTCCCTTCTGAAGCTGGGCTAAGTCTAAAGTTTCTGGCAAAGTGTACTCCTTTGGTTTCACATTAATAGGAGCCATTAGAGCTGTTGCTGCTTCCTTAGCCAAAATATCTGCTTTGTTATTCCATTGGGCTTCCTTTCTGGTGCCCTTTAACATAAGACACCCAGGTGGGGGCTGTCCATTTCATGATTAACTGGGCAGCTTCCTGCCATCTATCTGCGTAGACAACCGACTTATTGTCATTGGTCTTCCAATCTCTGGACATCCAAATGGGCAGCCAGTCTATGGCGGCATTTACTGTCCATTGGGAGTCCATGTATATGGCTAATGGGACGTATGGGTCCTCAAATTCTAAGACCGCACGGAGGGCTTCTACTTCTGCTGCCTGGCTGGAATGGGACCAAACAGTTCCCTGCAATGTGTAGTGGTCATTCACCCTAATTGCTCCAAATCCCGTTAGGCAGGTTCCATCGGGGCATGAGGAACAGCCGTCGCAGAACCAGCACATGAATCCTGCTTGCATGGCATCTGCTAGTGCCTTTCCTGCCTTTCCTGGCCAGTCACTATGTGTGGTGATGGAGAGAGGGCACTCATGGGCAGCTCCGGAAACTACTAGCCTATAGGGGGTAACTGGTTCGCTAGTCTGCCTGTTGTAATCTATGCCTCGCTTCATTAGTTCTAATGTCCATCTGGCTATTCGGGAGCTGTGAACTTGTCCATCCTGGATCTTTCCAGACAGTATATACTTGAGTGGAGTGTGGTGAGTTTGAATGATGACCTTAGCTCCACCTATAATGAATTCCCAGTGGGTTAGGGCCCATATCAAGGCTAAGCAATTCTTCTCGCACGGGCTAAACTTTACTTCCGTGGGAGAGAGATTCTTAGATGCATAGGCCACTACTCTGTGCACATTGTTTCTAAGCTGTGTGAGGACTTCTCCTATGTGACTATCTGCTACTGCCAACTGAATGTAGAAGAGTTGGGTTACATCGGGCTGAACTAAAGTGGGGCCTTTGGCTAAATCCGTTTTTAGAATGGCAAATGCTTCCTGTTGCTCGGGGCCCCACTCCCATACTGCTCCTTTCTTAAGTAAGGAGTATAGGGGTTTGGCTTTGCTGGCAAAAGCCTCAATGAATACTCTAGAGAAGTTAAAGGTCCCTAGGAGTGCTCTCAGGGATGCTACATCAGTGGGGGCAGGGAGCTTTCCTATTGTTTCTACTCTCTGAAAGTCCAGGGTTCTACAATCAGTCTGAAGATTTACTCCTAAATACTTAACCTGGGTCTGTACTAACTAAGTCTTCTCCCTATTAGCCTTGAAGCCAGTGTCCTGAATGAGTCCTAACACTTCTCTGGTGATGTCTGCAGTCTTTTCTTGGGAGTCTGAGTGGATCAAGATGTCGTCCACATAAGACAGAATGTGGGGGCATGACGTTGGTCGCAGCTTGGTCCACATTTTGACCATGTGGGCATGGCAAATGCTGGGGCTGGAGTGAAAACCCTGGGGGGTCCTTTTGAAACACATTCGATTTCCACCAAACTCGAATGCAAATTTGTAAAAGCAGCTCTCGTGGAATGGAATGGAGTGGAATGCATTGGCTAAATCTATCACACTGTAAAATTTGGCTCCAGCTGCAATGGCGGTGAGGATCTCATTGTACTTGGCTACTATGGGGGCTACTGGGGGAGTGACTGCATTGAGAGCTCTAAAGTCCATAGTCATCCTCCACGTTACACCATCAGCTTTTATCACAAGCCAGAGTGGAGAGATACAGATGGATTGCATTGGGAGAATGATGTCATACTTCAACAGGCCTTCTATGATTTTTGCTATTCCTTCCTCTGCCTCATGGGGGTATTGGTACTGTTTTTGTGGGAGGGGGGGTGTCCTTCCCTTCTATGAGCACACAAGCTCCTTTAACCTTCCCACACTCCATCTTATCTCTAATCCACGTCCAGAAAATCTGTGGTCCAGGGGTCATTTAGAATGAGGTAAAGGGGTGTTGGGGCTTTTAAGGCAGTGCAATAATAATAATAATAATAATAATAATTTTTATTTTATGTCACCTCTCTGCAGTGCAATTGAGGTGGCGTACAGCAGATTAAAACAACATTACATGTTAAAACAGTCAAACAACACCTTCCCTAACCCACCCACCCCTTAAAATATATTAAACTATAGCAAGATTAAAATACTAAATAAAAGAAAACAATACAGTACAAATAAGTAGCAGCTTAGCAACAAAAGAGCTGGAATCATTGTCATCTCCTTATACTTTTCTTTGGGCCGGGATGTTATTCAAGGAAGGCCTGCCGGAAGAGAACCGTCTTTACTGCTTTTTTTTAAAGCAGTCAAGAGTAATAGTAAGATGGATCTCATCTGGCAGGCCATTCCATAATCTGGGGGCGGAGGCAGAGAAGGTCCTCTGGGAGGTCACCAACAGTCTGGTTTTTATGTGCTGTAACAGATTCCTCCCAGAGGACCGAAGTGCCTGGGAAGGAGGCGGTCCAAAGATAAGTTAGAGCCAAGCCATTTAGGGCTTTAAAGGTCAAAACCAACACCTTGTACTGTGCTCAGAAACTAATAGGCAGCCAGTGGAGAGATTTCAGCACTGGTGTAATGTGCTCTCTCCTAGATGTACCGGTAAGTAACCTGGCTGCCATATTTTGAACTAATTGAAGTTTCTGAGTTAAGCACAAGGGTAGCCCCATGTAGTGCGCGTTACAGAAGTCCAGACACGAGGTTACCAGTTTCGAGATACCTACTTTCCAGGAAAGGGCGCAGCCGGCGTATCAGTCAAAGCTGATAATAGGCACTTCTGACCGTCGCATTCACCTGATTTGTCATGTGAAGCGACGAATCTAGGAGTAACCCCAGGCTGCGAACACAGTCCTTGGAGGAGAGTGTGACTCCATCCAGGGCTGGGAGTTGTATTCCCAGACCTGGTTTTGGGCCCATGACTGTTAACACCTCTGTTTTGTCTGGATTCAGTCTCAATCTGTTTTTCCTCATCCAGTCCATTACCACCTTAAGACGATCATTGAAAGGAGAGATGCCATCTGAAGTCTGAGCTGACGACTGGGTCATGGAGAGGTATATCTGTGTGTTGTCAGCATACTGAAGACACCTTGCTCCATGGCTCCGAATGATCTCTCCCAGCGGTTTCATATAAATATTAAATAGAATCGAGGACAGGATGGCACCCTGAGGGATGCCACAATTAAGCTCTATTTTGAAAGAGCAACTGTCCCCGAGCCTCACCCTCTGGGATCTGCCCGAGAGGAAGGAGTGGAACCACTGCAAAGCAGTGCCTCCAATTCCTAACTCTCTCAGGCGATTCAAGAGGATGGAATGGTATATTGTATCAAAAGCCGCTGAGAGGTCCAAGAGCACCAGCAGGGTCACACTACCCCTGTCGATACTCAAGCAGAGGTCGTCGGCCAGCGCAACCATGGCAGTCTCAACTCTATATCCTGTCCTAAAGCCAGTTTGAAATGGATCCAGATAATCGGTTTCATCCAAGATAGCTTGGAGTTGGGAGGCAACCACTCTCTCGATGACCATGCTTAAAAAGGGCAGCAAGGAGACCGGTCTATAGTTATTCTTGTCCAGGGGATCCAGGGAAGGCTTTTTCAGGAGTGGCTTAACCGTCGCCTCCTTTAAACAGGATGGAATGATGCCTTCCCTGAAAGACGCACTGATAGTATCCCAAAGGAATACCCTCAATGCATCACCCCCCTGGATGACCAGCCAAGATGACATGGATCGAGAGGGCAGGTCGTCTTCCTCACACTACCAAGAAGCTTGTCCAGGTCATCAGTACTCACAGATAGAAGCTGATCCAGTAAAATGCCATCAACGGACACCTCGTCTATGGATTCTATCAAAGCACTGGCATGCAGGTCGGCTCTTATCCAGGAGATTTTATCTGCAAAGTGAATGTTAAACGCATCACAGCAGGCCGTTGTTGGGTTAACTAGAGGGTTCTGTGTGGGAGGTACCTGCATCAGTTCCCCCACCACCCTAAAGAGGTCTGCAGGATCGGACTCTGCAGATGCAATACGTGCAGAGGAGAAGGATCTCTGCACTGCATGTATTGCCTCCCGATAGGAATCAAGATGTTTCCCATGGCGAGTTCTGTCAGATAAGAGTCGAGTCTTACACCATTCACGCTCTAGTCATTGTCCAGCCCGCTTCATCCTCCTATGCTCCTCTGAGTACCAGGGCTTACGATTCAGAGCGGGCTGGACAGGACGCTTGGGAGCAATTGTGTCGATAGCCTTGGTAAGATCGATGTTCTAAGTCAGGGGTAGGCAATCTTTCCCCTTTAAGGGCCGAGGGACTTCAGCTCCCAGAATCCCAGGAGCTATTGGCCAACATGGGACTATTGGCCAACATGGCTGAGGCTTCTGGGAGCTGAAGTCCCTCGGCCCTTAAAGGGGAAAGGTTGCCTACCCCTGTTCTAAGTATTGACCAAAGCTTCAACAGAATCACCGGTGTTTCCAACCATTAAACCCTCTAAGACAGGGGCCGGCAACCTACGGCCTGCGGGCTGGGTGTGGCCTGCGGAGGCCTTGGGACCGGCCCGTGGCTGATCCTGCTGCCAATGCCGCCACCGTCACTGCAGCGCGTGTGGGCGCGGGTGCGGGCGCCATTTTGGAAGGCCCCTGGGCTTTGGGAAGGCCTCAGCACAAGCGCGAGCACGGGTGCCATTTTGGAAGGCCCCTGGGCCTTGTGAAGGCCTCAGCACGTGTGCGCCAGGTGAATTCGCCCAGCACAGGCACTCTGGGGCTTTCCCTCGGCCCTAGCAAGGCCCCAGCGCACGTGCGCCAGGTGAATTCTTCCAGTGCAGGCGCTCTGGGGCCTTTCAAAATGGTGCCCCCCCACTCGTGCATGCATGCGCACAACAGCAAGTGTTGTGCACATGCGGTGGGTGGGGTAAGTGCGCGTGTAAGCGCAAGTGCAAACGCGCATGCCCGGCCCTCACGCCATTTCCCCCCCTGGCCCCCCGGCCACAAAGGTTCCCGAGCCCTGCTCTAAGGCTTTCTGGAATCCAGTTGGTTCCATCAGCCTTCGAGGGAGGACCAATCTAACGGGTCCACCACCCCCGGGGGGGCAGACAGTGGCTCTGAGTCCCATCTTGACCAGAAAATGATCCGTCCATGACAATGAGGAGGTACTAATAACCTCCGCCCATGGATATGCCTGTTCCATACTGAAGATCGTATCGAGAGTATGACCTGCACAATGATTAGGCCCAACAACCAATTGGGATAGGCCTATGTTTGTGGCTGGCTGATACTACCAGAGGACTTCTTCCAATTGCCACTGGAGACCATTGGCCAAATCAAGGGTCAATCGTTTCCTCTTCAAAATCCTACTCTCAGAATTCCATCTTCCTCTCCCTGATTCTCACATGATCTAATGCTGTCTATAATGGGTCCTAAGTGAATGAGAATGTCTTTCCAGATGGTGGCCTGATGCTTGCTTTGGCCAAATCCGACTAGCTCCATACTGTCCTGTGTTTTGCTCCCTACTGCGGCTAGTTTGGGGCTCAGAGTGTTAACTGCAGCACCAGAGTCTACAAGTAGCTTGGTTGGTTTGGATAAGTTGTAGGGTCCCACCTTTACATTTACCATGGGGCATCCCCATAAATTGGGTTTGAAGATCGCAACAATCTGCTGGCTGCGTGGAGGGGGTACGGGTATGTTTGGCTGAGGGGTAACTGCAGAGACCGGGTTCTCCAGGGCCTTAATAGGTCTGGTCCTGGCGGAAGGTTGTGGAGGACTTATTGTGGTTCAGGCAGGAGAGTCTTCAGCCCAAGGGATCCGAGGGTCTGCCCTTGCTCTCTGCAAGCTATGAGATCCCAGGCGTTCCTAGCCTGACTGACCTGTGCTCTGACTGCGATTTTGGGGGTTGGGGGTATTAGCATCTGGGCTAGGCCCACTGGGGGCTCGGCTGTTTAAGGTCTGGAGTACTAAGTCTATAAGCCTCATGAGTAGGGAACCCTAACTCCAAATTTCTTCTAATTTCTTGCAAGCGGTCTTTGTTGGGGTCCTGCGTATCTGGCGGATTGCGGGGGTCGCTCCTGGCACTTCTCCTAAAGGGATTGTTATTGCTAAATCTACCGAGCTCAGTGGATAGGGGCTGAGAGTGGGGGACAGCGTTCTGGTATGTAACCATGTTAACTGGCTCACCGTCCTTGTCTGCTTTCCTACCTGTGCTACAGGAATTCTTTCCTGATGCTGCCACTACCAAACTCCTGGCCATGTCTTTCTGTGCTTCTCGGGTCCAAAATATCTGGGAGGCCTCTTGGATGTGCATTAGGAATCCCTGCCAGTCTATTGTACTTAACCTTTGGGAAGTGGGTCCTATGTAAGTCTTTGCAGCCTCATTCAAACCCTGGTACACCTCTCTTATGAACTCTGAACTATTCAGAAGCGGCACTCCTTCGCTGTTAAGGCCAACTTCTCTGGCTAAAATGGCTAACATTTTCTTCCTGGCTACATAAGTATCTGGGGCTTCGTCTGGCTGCTGCACCTCTGTGTGGTATTTGGCTCTTATGGTGGTGCCAGGCCAGAGTACCTGCACCATTACGCGTATCCACTCCTTCAATTCTAGATTTGCCAGATCATAGTTGGAAACTGCTGCCTCGAAGGGGCCTAAGTAAATGGGATCTATGCTCAGCCTCGCTATCTGTGTGAGGTCCTGCCCTTTAGCTTTTGGGTAGGAAAGAATGATGGTGGACATCCACTGGACTCCGATCTGGGGATTTAGCTTTCCTAGTTGGTCTGCTATGGTCTTTATTTCCGTTAGGGACCAAGAGACCATTTCTACTACTGTCTTTGTAACTGTACCATCCTCAGAGGTGGCTTTCTGTTCAACTGTACTCTGGGTTTTAATGGGGTTCATGGGTATTCCTGGAGTGCACCCCTCCGTGGGTTCATTCCCTTTTGGGGGACTCCACTGGGGATTGTAGGGAGGAAGAGTCCATGCCTCTACTGGTGGGGGACTCTCTGGAAGAATATTCACTTGTGTGGCCGATTCTAAAATGCTTGGTTGTACTGTGTCCACTAAAGCACTCTTTAAATTTATCCTATTCTCTAATTCCCTGATTTTGGCCTTGCACATGGTGTGGTCGGCTTGGGCTGCTACTTCCATTTTCTGTACCAATATGAAGTCCGCAGCTTGTTTTGCCTGTCCCAATTTGTGTTCTAATTCTGCTATGCTCAATTTCAGGGCGGCGTTCTCTTTCTTGGCCCTATCAGCCTTTTGGCTAGCCTCAAGAATAGATGAAACGAGTAGAGTTGACCTGTTGTGCACCATCCTCAGTTAAAAACATGGACTTGTGAGTCTGAATCAAACTCTGAATTGACTGGGAAACTGATAGACTCCTTGATCAAAGAGCCTCCTCCCCCAACTCTAGAACAATTCAGCCAAGTCACCTTGATCAAAAGCCAAAAAGAACAACTTTAATGACTGGAAACAGAAAATGTATGACAATGTCTAGTAATGTTTAAAACAGTTACAGAGCATGTGTGTAAATTTCACTTTTCCCATGATATTATTTTATGAAAAGTTACAAATGGAGTTAACCATCAACAGTGGTATGATTCAGCAGAGTTCCAAGTGTTAAAGAACATGGGGGTACATATTGTCCTCAAAGCAGTTCCAAAAGGTGAAAGAGGCAACAAGGAGATCAGCTACCGGTATTTTAGATCTGATCCTAACCAACAGGGATGACCTGGTAAATGGGTGGAAGTGGTGGGATCCTTAGGTGGGAGAAATAATGTTCTCCTGGAGTTTCTTATACAGTGGAAAGGAGAATCTAGGCATAGTCAGACACTCATTCTAGACTTTAGGAGGGCTGATTTCAATAAACTTAGGGAAACACTGGGAGTGATGTTAGCAAATATGAAATTAATAAAATTTTGGGACACATGTGGAGTTCCCTGTATGACCCCGAACTGACCTCTGTGGGATGTCAGCCATAAAAATTCCCTACCAGACAGGTTTGGGAGTTGCTAAAGGAAAGACCATTATCCCAAAAGTCAACATAATAGTGCCTGTTTGTCCTGAGTCTCACTCCTGATGGGGCAGTGATCAGATTTAACTGTGCCCTTTTCTCTAGCCTCCCCTCCTTGATTGTGTCAAGATCTAAACACATTGTTTAAATCATCCTCACACCTTGGCTTAAAAAAGCCCAGGCAATCAGCACCTTTGTCCAGGCTTCAGCCAAGCCATCAACCCTATAGCTGGAAGCTAGATATTGCCTATATAAACCTCTAGATTTTTAGACTCCATGTGCAATCTTTGAAGTGCAGCTTGGCTCCACGTCAGTCTGATCATAGCTCCCTTGGCCATCCCTTCTTCCATTTTGGTGGCCGTGTATCATCATTGCCATCATTCACATCCACAGTGTATCCTGGAGAAGCCTTCAGAAGTGAGTACCTCCCTTAGTCTGGCCCATCTCAAGCTATTCCCACTTTCACTCCTTTATTTCTAAGTGTTCAGTGTGTGTGTGTGTGCCATATTTGTGTGTGTGCAGTTTTCTTTCTGTTAATAAATATTTAGACCTTAATTTAAGAAGCCTGTCTCAGCGTCATCCATTGTAGTTAGGGCCCCACTCTTTCATATTTGAGCTAATTATAAATTCCCCTAATTAGATCCTTCCTAACAGTGATCCCATGGTCAGGAATACTAAAGGAGAAGGGAGTTCAGGATGGATGGGAGTTTCTCAAAAGGGAGATACTGAAGGCACAATCTCAAACTGTTCTAATGAGAAGGAAAAATGGGAGGTGTCTCAAGAAACTGGGTTGGATGACAAAAGAACTTTCAACTGAACTAAGTTTTAAACGGGAGATGTATAAGAAATGGAAAAGAGGTGAAATCACTAAAGAGGAATTCAAACAAATAGCTAGCACATGTAGGGATAAAGTCAGGAAAGCCAAAGCAAAGAATGAGCTCAGGCTTGCTAGAGAGGTTAAACACAATAAAAGGGGCTTTTTGGGGTATGTCTGTAGCAAAAGAAAAAAGAAGGAAATGGTAGGGCCACTGAACAGAGAAGATGGAGAAATTCTAACAGGGGATAGAGAAAAGGCAGAACTCCTCAACATCTTTTTTGCCTTAGTCTTCTCACAAAAGGAAAAGAGTGTTCACCCTGAGGAAAATGGAGTAGAGGAATACCTGGTTAATCTAAATGAATTTAAGTTTCCAGGACCAGATGAACTACATCCAAGGATATTAAAAGAACTGACAAATGTAATCTCAGAGCCACTGGCAATAATCTTTGAGAACTCCTGGAGAACAGGAGAAGTCCCAGCAAACTGAAGGAGGGCAAACAATGTCCCCATCTTCAAAAAGGAGAAAAAAGAGGATCCCAACAACTATCGCCCAGTTAGTCTGACATAATATCAGGAAAGATTCTAGAACAGTTCATTAAACAGAGAGTCTGTGAACATTTAGAAGGGAATGCCATTTTAGCAGAAAATGGGACAGAGAGACACCATGGACTGAAAGAGAGTTTATTGTGAAAAAACAAAACAAAATTACACTAGCGAGATCAACAGGAAATAGCTTTCCAAAAAATGCTGAGCCTTGATTTAGGCCAAATGAGAATCTTATATAGTGGTCTCCCAAATATGTCCAGCATTTAGGAAAACCACTCCCTCTTCCCTCTCTAGTTCACTTAGTTTCACATTTTGCTAAGCAGACATTGTTTTCACAACATAGGAATCTTATGTAGAAAATGTTTACAGTACAAGATGACTGCAGACTTATCAATGCAACCTTGATGACAGTACAGAGCACAGAGCTAAGAGAAACAAATAGGTAGACACAAGAATTTCCAAAGTCTCATCTAGAGTCCCATTTGATTATCTAGTCTGACCTCGAATCATAGGCAATGATGAACAGTCATTTTAAAATACAATTTTCGGGCAATTGGCTACTTCACCATAATCACAAAAAGTCAATATGGGTTTCTCAAAAACAAGTCATGCCAGACTAACCGATTGCTCTGCAGAGGGGCGGGATATAAATTATTATTATTATTATTATTATTATTATTATTATTATTAATTTGATCTCTTTTTTGATAAAATTATCAGCTTGCTAGATGAAGGGAACGTGGTACCTTGATTTCAGTAAGGCTTTTGACAAGGTCCCCCATGATATTCTTGCAAACAAGATAATAAAATATGGGCTAGACAATACAACTGTTAGGTGGATTAGTAATTGGTTGATTGACCGAACCAAAGGATGTTCAGCAACGGCTCCTTTTCATCCTGGAGAGAAGTGACCAGTGGGGTGCCACAGGGTTCTGTCCTGGGCCCAGTGCTATTCAACATCTTTATGAATGACTTAGATGAAAGAATTGGGGGCATGCTTACCAAATTTGCAGATGACACCAAATTAGGAGGAAAAGCTAATACCCCAGAAGGTAGGATGAAAATTCAAAATGACCTTAATAGATTAGAAAGCTGGGCCAAAGCTAACAAAATAAATTCCAACACAGAGAAATGTAAGGTACTGCACTTAGGGCAAAAAAATTAAATGCATAGATATAAGATGGGGGACACCTGGCTTAACGAGACTACGTGTGAAAGGGATCTAGGAGTCCTAATAGAGCACAAGTTGAACATGACTCAACAGTGTGATGTGGCATCTGAAAAGGCCAATGCGATTTTAGACTTCATCAATAGAAGTATAATATCTAGATCAAGGGAAGTAATAGTGTCACTGTATTATGCTCTGGTTAGGCCCCACCTGGAATACTGTGTCCAGTTCTGGGCACCACAATTCAAAAAGGATGTTGAAAAACTGGAGTGTGTCCAGAGGAGGGCGACTAAAATGGTGAAGGCCCTGGAAACCATAACCTATGAGGAATGACTTAGGGAACTGGGTATGTTTAGACTGGAGAAGAGATGGTTAAGAAGGGATATGATAGCCCTCTTCAAATATTTGAAGAGATGTCATATTTAAGAGGGAGCTATCTTGTTTTCTGCTGCTCCAGAGAACAGGACCAAGAACAATGGATGCAAACTACAGGAAAAGAGATTCCACCTCAACATTAGGGGGAACTTCCTGACAGTGAGAGTTGTTCAACAGTGGAACACACTCCTTTGGAGAGTGGTGGAGTCTCCTTCTTTGGAGGTCTTTAAACAGAGGCTGGATGGCCATATGTCATGAATGCTTTGATTTTGAGTTCCTGAATGACAAGGGGTTGGACTGGATGGCTCTTGTGGTCTCTTCCAACTCTATGATTCTATGACTCTATGAATGTGCAACGTGACATTTGGATCAGTGATTTTTTCTTTCTCTAAATAGGACAAGGTTAAGCATCCTCTGTGTAAGGTTCTGGCTGAGTTACATCAATGTGGCTGCATTATGGTTCAGATTAATCAATCTAAGACAGTGGTAGGCAACCTTTCCCCTTTAAGGGCCGAGGGACTTCAGCTCCCAGAAGCCTCAGTCATGTTGGACAATAGTCCCATGTTGGCCAATAGCTCCTGGGATTCTGGGAGCTGAAGTCCCTTGGCCCTTAAAGGGGAAAGGTTGCCTACCCCTGATCTAAGATATGCATATCCCTCTAAGATATGTGGATGACACCATACTACTAGTGGAAAATATCATAGACTTGGAACAATTACTGAGGAAGGTCAAGGTAGAAAGTGAAAAGGCAGGCTTAATTCTGAACATAAAGAAAACAAAAATAATGACCATGGAAGAGCTACATAAATTCAGCCTAGACAATGAGCAAATCAAAATAGTTAAAGACTCCCCATACCTTCGATCAAACATTGATCAGAACAGAGACTGAAGTAAAAAAAAAAAAAAAAAATCAGAAGAAGAGAAGAAATGGGAAGGGCAGCCATGCAGGAACTAGACAAGATCCTAAAGTATAAAGATATACAACTGAACACCAAGTTTAGAATAGTTCAAGCCATTTTATTCCCCATCACTATGTATAGATGCGAGAGCTGGACAGTGAAGAATGCTGATAGAAAGAAAATAAACTCATTTGTGACGTGGTGCTGGAAAAGAGGGCTAAGGATACAGTGGAAAGCTGAAAAGACAAACAAATGGATCTTTGAATAGATTAAACTTGAACTCTCTCTGGAAGCATGGATGATGAAAGTGAGGCCATCATACATTGGCCACATCATGGAAAGACATGACTCACTAGAAAAAATGGAATATATGGGTCACATGTTGTCCATGAAACCCACATTTACAGTGGCTAAAGTGCCTTGAACACCCCGGATTTTTTAAAAAGTTGAAAATGTACATTTTCAGGTCAATTTTAAATTTTAAAAAATTGCCCTCAAGTAGCCAAAAATAAAAAAACAAACCCGCAAGCACAATGGCTTGGCTATTCCATAACCCACAATCTCTATAAAATGCCCCCCCCCTTTTTGGTGAAAAGCAGAGTCAAAGTGATATGAAGCTGGACAAGGTGCAGTGTGTCCAGAGGAGGACAACCAAAATGGTGAAAGATCTGTAAACCATTAAGCTCTCTGATGAGCGACGGAGAGGAGATTGAAAAGTAATATGATAGCCCTGTTTAAGTATTTGAAGGGGTGTCATATTGAGGATGGAGCAAGCTTGTTTTCTGCTGCTTCAAAGAATAGGACCTGGAGTAACAGAGTCAAATTACAGGAAAAGTGATTCCTCCTAAATCTCAGGAGAAACTTCCTGACAGAAAGAGCTGTTCGACAGTGGAAGACACTCTTTCGGAGAGTGGTGGAGTCACCTCCTTTGGAGGCTGTTTTTAAACAGAGGCTGAATAGCCATCTGCTGGGGGTGCTTGGATTGTGTCTCCCTGCATGGCAGAATGGGGTAGGACTGGATGTCCCCTTGGGATTCCCTTCCAAATCTAGGATTCTATGATTATTCATCTACAGGGTTGCCATGAATTGGGGCTGACTTGAGGTCAGTTAACAAGAGCAACAAAGCCCCTTTATTTTGAAGGCCTTTGCTGCCACTGAATTGATGGTACAGCAGCAGTACAAAGTCTCATATCTCTATATGAAAACAAGGCACATGAAGAGCATGCACCTTGTTTTAATATAGAAACAAGATTTATAGTACTGCCAGATTTTGCTGGTGTGCAGCCTCTGTGCAGCCACAATAGGTTGCCCACTCCCATAAGCAAATAATAATAATAATAATAATAATAATAATAATAATAATAATAATAATAAATGTTTATAACACCCTTTCCACTAAAGGCTGATACATCAGAACATGTACAATAAAAAAAGAACAAGAAAACACCACTCTATAAAACGCTAAAAAAGTAAAATACTAAAATAATATACTAATATGCTAACAACAATACCCAACAAAATCCTCCTCAGCTGCTACCCATCTCAGCCACCTTAGGCATGTTCAGCAACTTTGGGGGATTGCAGACTGCCAGAAATAGTGCAAATTGAGTCCACTTTTAGGGTTAGGGTTAGAGCTAGGGAATCATGGGAATTGTTTTTTTCTGAGACATTGAGCCTTCTCTGTCAGAGAGCTCTGGTGCCACAATAAAATACAGTTCCCATGATTCCCTAACCCTAACCCTAACCCTAAAAGTGGACTCAATTTGCACTATTTCTGGTAGTGTGCAACCCCCCTTAATCTGGCGACCCCTTTATGAAAGTGGATCAGATCCTCCTCCAGCTGGAGGTGGAAAGGAAGGCTGTTCCACAAACATGGAGCCAGATCCTGAAAGGCTCATAGCCTTGACAGAGCCATATGTGTTGGTGGAACCACCAATAATCTTTTGTCTGCAGATCTTAAATTTCTAGATGGAATATGCCATGCTAGCTGAAGTGATGGAGGTTAATGCACAGATCCTTAAATACTAGGACCAAAAGAATATAATGAGTCAAGACCCAAATTGGAAGCCAGTGGAGGGATCTATGAAGGGGAAAGACATGTGAGTATTTGGAGACATTTAAGACAACCTGGGCAGCACTGTTCTGGATTAAAACCAGAGGAGTAAGATAGGAAGAAAGCAAACCTACCAGTAAGCTCTTACAATAGTCCAGGTTTGAAATAGCCAAGGCCTGAACAAGTGAATGGTGTTGGGAAACAAGCCTACTTTTGGGGATGGCCAACCCAAGTTTGGGGATGGCCAACCCAAGTTTTCCAGTCACACGCAAACACAATCACTCCTTCCTAATGCTTGCATCAGCGTCTCCTTTGCCTAGAACCTTATTTCTCCTGTGCCGAGATTTAAACAGCCCAAGTGATCAGTTTGGGGTGCCTAAATTCTGGGGATGCCCACATTCTCCACCAATCTTTTGGGAAGCAAGCCTAATTTTGGGGAATTTATAATTAGCTCAAATGTGCAAGTGAAGCGTTCAACTTCGCTTCGGAGATCTTATCCAAATGTATACCAGAGATATAAGAATTTCGGCAGGGAATGAGGCTGAGAGGTACCAAACTCCAAATTAAAGTCTGAAATATTTATTAACACAATAAGCAAACACCCAAATACGGCACATACACACACACACACACTAGAATAATAAGTGGGAAAGAGCGAGAGCGGGGAAGGCAGAGAGGGATAACCAGGATAGTGAGGGATATACTTACACCGGAGAGACTCCTCAGGACTTCTGGCGGTGAATGCGGATGAGTTCAGTGGAAGGGGCATGACCGGCAAGAGAGGGGGTCATGGGAACTATCTCAGAACGCAGACCGACAGAGATTCAGCATGCACTTCCAAGGTAGCACATGGTCTGTCAAAATCCAGGGGTTTTTAAGGGTGATTCCTGCCTTCTAGCCATGAGTCAAACAATAGGAGGACAAAGGCTTGATGGGTTTACCATTGTTTACCTAAGTCTGGGCATAGTATAAACAATGCATTTGGTTTCAAAACTACCGAGGAAAGGAAGCTAGAGAAAGGGGTGCACTCAAATCTGATCACTGCCCCATTAAGTGTGAGACTAAGACAAACAAACTCCATTGTGTATCTTTTCCAGTAGAATGGGATATTCCCAAGGGCAACTCCCAAACCTGCCTGTCCAGGAAATCTTTAGTGGTCTTGAGCAACTTCAACATTGCCTACCAATGATGTGGACAAGCTCCTTGGTAGTGTGAGGAAAACAACTTGCCCTCTTGACCCTTGCCCATCATGGCTGGCCGTTCGGGGGGGGGATGCATTGAAGAGATTCCTTAGGGATATCATCAATGCATCCTTCAGGGAAGGAAAGGTGCCATCATGTTTGAAGGAGGCGACTGCAAAGCCGCTTCTGAAAAAACCTTCCCTGGACCCCCTTGATATGAAAAACTATAGGCCAGTTTCATTGTTGCCATTCTTGAGCAAGGTGATTGAGAGGGCAGTTGCTCTTCAACTCCAAGCTGTCTTGGATGAAAACAATTATCTAGACCAGGGGTAGGCAACCTAAGGCCCGGGGGCCAGATGTGCCCCCCCGAGGCCTTTGGACCGGCCCCAGGCCAGTCCTGCTGCCGCCACCCCCCCCACCGCCACTGCTGCTGCCCGCCATTATGATATTGATTATTGTTGTTATTACTTGTTCTTGGGGTTTTCTTGGCAAAATCTCCACAGGGGTTTTGCCATGGCTTTTCTGGGGATGAGAGAGTGTGCATGCATTTTTTTTAATTTTTAATTTTTATTTATTTATTTATTTATTTATTTATGGTGCTTCGGCCCCCCAACTGTCTGAGGGACAGCAACCCGGCCCCCAGCTCAATAAGGTTGCCTACCCCTGATCTAGACCCATTTCAAACTGGCTTCAGGATAGGCTTTGGGGTTGAGACTGCCATGGTTGCCTTGACCGACGATCTGCGTATGAGCATCGACAGGGGTAGTGTGACCCCGTTGGTGCTCCTAGACCTCTCAGCGGCTTTTGACAGTATAGATCATGGCATCTTCTTGGACCACCTGAGGGGGTTAGGTATCGGAGGCACTGCATTGTAGTGGTTCTGGTCCTTCCTCTCGGGTAGGTCCCAGAGGGTGCTGCTCAGGGACAGTAGCTCCAGTAAAAGGGAGCTCACCTGTGGGGTTCCACAGGGTGCTATTCTGTGCCCAGTGATACTTAACATCTATATGAAGCCGCTGGGTGAGATTATATGGAGTTATGGAGCTGGGTGTTATCAGTATGCTGATGACACCCAGATCTATTTCTCCGTGTCTCATTCATCGGCCTCGAATTCCAATGGCATCTCTTCTCTCAATGAATGTCTTTGGGTAGTAATGGGCTGGATGAGGAAAAATAGATTGAAGCTGAATCTGGAGAAGATGGAGGTGCTCATGGTAGCGGCCCCGAAACCAAGAATTGGGTTGCAACCTCCAGTCCTGGATGGGGTCACATTCTCCTCCAGTGACTGTGTTCTCAGTCTGGGGGTGCTCCTTGACTCGTCGCTCCTGATGACGAATCAGGTAACACGACAGTCGGGAGCGCCTGTTATCAGCTTCAGCTGATATGCCAGCTGCGCCCTTTTCTGGAAGTAAGGGATCTTACCAGTTCATGTACTGGTAACCTCACGCCTAGATTTCTGTAATGCACTCTACACGGGACTACCCTTGTGCTTGGTTTGGAAACTACAGCTGATGCAAAATATGGCAGCAAGACTAGTATCAGGAACATCCAGGAGGGACCACATTACTCCAGTACTAAGGTCCCTCCACTGGCTGCCTATCAGCTTCCGGGCTGAGTACAAGGTGTTGGTTATCACCTTTAAAGCCCTAAATGGCTTGGATCCAAACTATCTTAGGGACCGCCTTCTCCCTTATAATCCTCCCTGCGCTCTCCAGTCCTCTGGGAGGAATTTGCTGCAGCCTCAAAAATCTAGGCTTTCAGCTACCTCCCAGAGGGCCTTTTCCGTTGTTGCCCCTAAATTGTGGAATGGCTTGCCGGAAGAGATGCACCAATTAACATCTTTAGACAGCTTTAAAAAAGCTGTCAAGACGGATCTCTTCTGGTAAGCCTTCCCAGGATAGAATATCCCGGCCTCAGTCCCCTCCTTTCTTTAGGGGAGCCCTATCTGTCTCCCCGAAAACTATGTATTAAATTACAGCAGTTCTCTGTTGCTTTATTGCACACCGGCGGTTGTTGTTTTAACTTTGTTTATTTTAACTTGTAATTGATTTAATAACTTTTTAAGGGGTGGGTGGGAGCAAAGCAAAGCAAAGCAGCTTCATTTATATACCGCTTCATATCGTGCTATGGGATGTCTAAGCGGTTTACAACTGTGAGCTGATTGCCCCCCAACAGCTGGGTACTCATTTTAGCGACCTCGGAAGGATGCAGGCCTGAGTCGAGCCTCAGCCCTGGCTGGTATTGAACTCGCAACCTTGTGGTCTATGAGTGAGTGGCTGCAGTACAGGCATTTAACCACTGCACCACCAGGGCTGATCTGTTTTTATTTTTCACTGCACTTTTTACTGTAAGCCGCCCCGATTGATCTCAAAGGGGTGGGGTATAAATAAATTTTATTATTTTTATTATTTATTATTACCTGAACTTACATTTATGGGATTATGGCTGTCATCTCCCAAGGGTCAGGCTGGGGTCATAGGGAACTCCACATGGCTAAAATATACAAGAAAAATGGAGGACATCCACTAACAATGGGCAGTTCTGGCAGTTAAAACCTATGGATTTTACAGATGTTCAAAAGATGGAAGTTGCATGCCTTAGCAATTATCCCAATAAAGGAGCATAGGGACACTTCATTCCATGTTGCAGTACCAAGTCAGCTGTTCAAAAAACATGTTAAATATGCCCAATCAGTTAGGAACACTAGGATTCTTCCATGTAGAGAACCAACCCTAACACAGAGGTGGCTGCCTCAGACAGCAGATCCTGGGGTGTATAAGAGGAGCAACCCTCTTCCATTCATTCTCTCTTTGCTCTGACCAGTTTTTTCTCTCAATCGGAGGGCAGAACTGTGTGTACCATGGCACACAATCTTTTCTGTGTGCCCCCCAAACTGGCCTTTTGCCCTTTTGATGCACTGAAGGACTCTTTCTGTCACCAGTGTTGAAGTAAGGTTTAACTAACAGGTTGCTTTTTTGTATGTGGAACATACAGGATGCCATTTGCAGTATGTGGGGAAATTAACTACGGATCTACATGCATCCTTCAGGAATCACAAGTTTGTAATCCTGATCAGCAAGTTTGAGCAATCAGTGACCAAACATTTTAACTCAGAATCACACCCCTTCTCTGACTTCGCCCTGCTTGGAAATAACGTGTCATCTTAGGGGGGTTGCAGACTGCCAGAAATAGTGTGAATTCAGTCCACTTTTAGGGTTAGGGTTAGTGCTAGGGAATCATGGGAACTGTTATTTTTCTGAGACATTGAGCCTTCTCTGTCAGACAACTCTGATGCCACAATAAAATACAGTTCCCATGGTTCCCTAACTCTAACCCTAACCCTAAAAGTGGACTGAATTCACACTATTTCTGGCAGTCTGCAACCCCCCTTAGTTAAACAATTTAGATAAAAGGGAACATTTTTGGTCCATGGACTCAGGACTTTAATCTGGAATACTCTTTAAAATGTCCTCCTCTCAAGAATGATGGACTTCTACATTGTCACCTTGGCTACAAACTCACTTTTATTTTAAGCAACCAAGGAAGACAGAAGGTGAAATATTTTGCTTATTATATGGGTTATTATATTCTCTTTGCTAATTGCACTAATAAATATATTCTTCATTTAACTTTTAAAACATTTTAATGAGATGCTCTGTATAAATGTGGTTGATGCCTTGTCTCGCATGCTTAATGGCATCAGCAGAACCCATTTCCTATAATATCTTAAGGGGTCATCCCTTGGTCTTAGCTTTTGGCCTTGAAATTTCAGGATATGGATACACCTGATAACTCTAAACTGGATGGAAGGTGGCTTATTTTCTCTATTTTCACATCCTTACATGTCTTCTTGCCTAAAATGGATAAAGCATAAATAGCCTTCTCCTTCCTAAAAAAAACCCAGAAAAACTACAGGTAAGCCATCATATTCCCCATCACCATGTATGGATGTGAGAGGTGGACAGTGAAGAAATTGAATAAAAAGAAAATCAATGCACTTGAGGTGTGGTGGTGTAGAGGAGGGCTAAAGATATTTTCTTTAAATGATTTTGGGAGTTGAATATCCTTAAATATTTTTGATGAAAAGTATATTTTTGATGAAAAGTAGAGATTGGGAATGTTTCCTTTTTGGCGTACAACTCCCCCACTAGCAAAGGCAGTGGATTTGAGAAGTGTGTGTGTGCTGTGTCCCTTCAAGTTAATTTCAACTTATGGCGACCCTACAGCCATCATATCATGGGGTTTTCTTGGCAAGATTTTTTCAGAGGAGGTTCACCATTGCCTTCTCTAGAGGCTGAGACCATTGTTTTGGAAGATCAAAAAAAGTTGGATTTTGCAATTGCATTCTGCATTCTGCAGGTCAATTGCATGCCCATTCTATCACAAAATCCCTGTCTTATGGAATTGCCTCCTTATGACTTTAAAAATACAGATTTTGCTTTAGTCATAGTTATGCTTTTTCAGTTCAAACAAGTAGCAAACATTTGCAGCAAAGGATGAAGGTGTAATAAATCTTTATTTTTGTGGGGTGATCGTGCACATGTTGATTTGGAGACAGCAATTATCTTTACCATAAAAATGATTAGCTGTTGCGTCCTGCTTCTTGAATAATTTGAGATGCAGGTAAGAG
This sequence comes from Phrynosoma blainvillii, assembly GCA_026167975.1. NCBI lineage: Eukaryota > Metazoa > Chordata > Lepidosauria > Squamata > Phrynosomatidae > Phrynosoma > Phrynosoma blainvillii. The sequence continues at coordinate 168,571,793 of JANUYF010000002.1, read as the reverse complement.
GTGGGTGATGCACTCTAATAACCATTCTGTCTAATATATTATTAGTGATTCATCATGTTAGTCTTGCCTCTTTTTGCCTTTGTCACCAGTGTGAAATTCACACCTACCCTTGGAGGGAAAGGCCAGTGCACACAAGAAATATGACAATCTTACCCTTCAAACCAAACAGTGATATTGTGTTTGCAAAATAATTGTCTGCCTGCATGCATGCCATACAAATTTTTACAAAAGGCTCAGCATAATCTATTTTCTTCCAAGATGCAACTGAATTTCCATTACAGAATGAGTAGGGAATCACAGACTCTGGGGCCAAATTAGGCCCTCTTGTGATCCCAGTCTAGCTCTTACTGACCATGAGAAATCTTTAAAGTAAAATATGATGGCATTTTTAGCCCCACTCTTTTGCACCCACCCTCTATTGGAATGGGAGCCCTGGTGGAGGGAGCCCTGGTGGCGCAGTGGTTAAATGCCTGTACTGCAGCCACTCACTCATAGACCACAAGGTTGCGAGTTCAGTACCAGCCAGGGCTCAGGCTAGACTCAGGCCTGCATCCTTCCAAGGTTGCTAAAATGAGCACCCAACTGTTGGGGGGCAATGAGTTTACAGTTATAATCCATTTAGACATCCCATAGTGTGATATGAAGCGGTATATAAATGAAGCTGCTTTGCTTTGCTTTGAAAATCTCTCTGGAACTGAACTAGGCATTTGGGCTGAAGAACACTCCCATCTTTCCATTACAGGTGGGATGGGGGAAGTGGACACATTGAACCATACATGACGCCACTTTTGAAGTCCCTGAAGCCCTCCATCAGTTCTCCAGAGCCCTCCAAAACCCTCCAAAGTTCACTCAGCCTCCCTCTCCCCATGTTTTACATTTTTTTTAGCATGGCTTTTGGGTGAGTTTTCTCCAAAACTCAAACCATTCCCCAGATATTCACAAATGTGCCAAAACACCCCCTTCCAAAACCACCCCAAAACCCACACTGCCTGTCAAATACTTCCATTTTCCTCTGATTCTCTTCTAAAATGGCAAAGGGAAGCAAGGTGACATCATGTTTGGTTCCCATATTGGAGAAAAGGAGAGAAATAGAGGTTTGTGGTTTTTTTTGAAAGTGCATAGGGGTACAAACATTGGCTCCTGCCCTTGATTCAGTTGCCCACCTCTGTATTACAGGAAACCACATTAATCGGGTATCTAGTTACAAATACACAGCTCAGTCTGCACATATATAAACAGGACATTCCTTTTAATTTGTATTCTCTAGTGTTAATATAGGGATGCAGTGGCTCAAGTGGTTAAGATGCTGACTGTGTTGATTGCAAGATCGACAGTTCGAGGCCCAGGTGCTGCATGATGGGGTGAGCTCCTGTTACTGGTCCCAGCTTCTGCCAACCTAGCAGTTCAAAAGCATGCAAATGCAAGTAGAGAAATAGGTACCACTTTGGTGGGAAGGTAAACAGCGTTCTATGCAATCATGTCTGCCACATGATCACAACTAGTATCGGACAATGCTGGGTCTTTGGCTTAGTAACAGAGATGAGCACTGTTGGTTGGACACAACTTGGCAACCTTGTCAATGGGGAATACCTTTACCTTTATCTAGTGTTATTGCTGCTAGTTTTAATTTGTAACATATTTCACACTTTCAGTGAGCTTGTCAACATCCTTCTTGAATTGTGGTGCCCAGAACTGAACACATTATTCTAGGTGAGACCTGACCAAAGCAGAATAGAGTGGCACTATTACTTCCCTTGATCTAGACCAGGGGTAGGCAACCTTTCCCCTTTAAGGGCCGAGGGACTTCAGCTCCCAGAATCCCAGGAACTATTGGCCAACATGGCTGAGGCTTCTGGGAGCTGAAGTCCCTCGGCTCTTAAAGGGGAAAGGCTGCCTACCCCTGATCTATACTTCTATTGATGCAGCCTAGAATTGCATCAGCCTTTTTAGTTGCTGCATCACATTGCTGACTCATCTTCAGCCTGTGATCCACGTAGGGCCTCGGCAGACGACTAATTGGGTCATCTTCCGGGCCCGGAAGAGGAGGGGCAGCCGCACGTTCGGCGCCCCTTCCTCTTCCTGAGGTCGCCCCTGGAAGCGCCGGCCATCCGCATGGCCGGCACTTCCGGGTTGACCTCACGCCGCGGCGACCGCACTCGCCATGGCGTTTGAGTCAGGGAAAGTGCGCCCGCCACTTTTGGGGCGCACTTTCCCTTAAATCTAAAAGGAGCGCCAATTTGGCGCTCCTTTTAGATTCGGCGGGGAAGCGCCGCGGTGAGGCTGCCTTGGCCCCGCAGCGCTGCGGACCAGGGCGTCTTGGATGCCCTGGTCTGCATCCCCCCTAAGACTCCTAGATCCCTTTTGCATTTACTGCTCTCAAGCCAGTAGCACTGTGAAGCCCATATACTACTAGCTTTTTTGCAAGAGTATCACACAGTCACAGAATCAAAGAGTTGAAATAGACCTCATAGGCCATTTAGTTGAATCCCCTGCTCCAGTGTCATGGGGGACTTTGTCAAAGGCCTTACTGTAATCAAGATATGCTACATTCACAGCACTCCCTGCTATCAATAAAAGAGAGATAAGATTATTCTGGTATGACGTGTTTTTGAGAAATGCATGTTGACTTTTAAGCACAATATTCCTTTCTAAGTGCTTACAAGCCGTCTGCTTCATGATCTTTTCTAGGATCTTTCCTGATATTGATGACAGCTGACTGGGTGGTAATTGTTTGGCTCCTATTCCCCCTCTCCCCTTTTGAAGATGGGGGGCAACATTTGCTTTCCTCCAGTCTGCTGGGACTTCTCCTGTTCTCCAGAAGTTGTCAGCGATTATTGCCAGTGGCTCTGAGATTACTTCTGTTAGTTCTTTTAATACTCTTAGATGTAGTTCATTTGGCCTGGAGACCTGAATTCATTTAGATTAACCAGGTATTCCTGTACTACCTCTTTACCTATTCTATGCTGCATTTCCTATACTGCATCATCTGCTCCACTTTCCCGAGGCTGAGCAGTTTTCTTTTTAGAAAAGACTGAGGCAAAGAAGGTATTGAGCAGGTCTGCCTTTTGTCTGCCCCGTTAGCATTTTTTCATCTTTGCCACACAATGGCCCTACCATTTCCTTGTTCTTCCCTTTGCTACAGACATAACCAAAAAACCCCTTTTTATCATTCTTAACTTCTCTAGCAACCCTGAGCTCATTTTATGCTTTAGCTTTTCTGACTTTACCATTACATGTGCTAGCTATTTGTTTGAATTCCACTTCAGTGATGTCCTTCTTTTTCCATTTCTCACACATGTCCCTTTCAAATGTTATTCCTTGCCTAAGAAAACCTCACAGAACACACACACACACACACACTTGTGTATATACTCTCAAAAGAAAATTGAAAAATGCACCAGGAATTAGAGAAATCTCTTGAAGGTGGAACATGGCTGACACCTAGTGTCTATGTGTTGTCCGTGATAATGCAAATTATATTATCTGAGCTGCTCTTTGTGAGAGAAGGTGAGGAATGGTTGTTTGTATGAAGCTGAAAAAGTCTGTTTCTGGTTTTGGCATTTTATGGCAGTGAATACATCATTTGGAGCATCCGAGACACAGTGACTCTGCATTTCCCACAGGTCACTAAATTCAAGTTTTCCAAGAAGCACATAGTCAATGTGGAGGGGTATATCCAGCTTTGATGGCTATAAACAGTGTTTGGATCATGTAAACTGAAAAACAAGGATCTACAAAAGCCAGGAAAGCATATTTATTTCCTAGAAATCACATTACATTACAAGCAATATGCAATAATGAGTAGACCTAACCGATTTATAACTGGGGTGGGTGGGTGGGTTGTAGAATAAAGCAGAGATTAGAAGTAATTAGTTGCATGTACTCATTTACTAAATTTGTCATTAATTTTGTCTTTTTCCATGGTTCATTGGGGGAAAAAGAGGTGGTTTTTTTTTAATGGATTATGGATTTTTTGTTTTATTACTTTTTGCTATTGGATTTACTCCTCTGAATTTATTGGGTATTGCTTTGAGAATTTCTTTAAATGAAAAGCAGTATAAAAATGTTATTTGATAAATAAGCATATCATTCCACATTGCCAATGAAGGGTAATACCATTTCCGTTGTAGTGCAACTATGACTTTTAGTTACTGCTATAATTACTTGGAGGAGGATGGCCTCCCTTAATGGAGGTAATATGGCATGGTTCATTTGCTGGCTTATACTGTGCCTTCTCATCTGTTGCAATTGTCATATCAAGAATGAGCCAGACAAGAGAGAGATGGCACTGAAATTATAGTTGGCCCTCTGTTTTCACAGGTGATCCATTCCAGACCCCCCCCCCCTGCAAAAACGAAGACTTGCCAATATTCAAATCTCATAGGCTTGGATGGGGCATGCCCCTTTGATTTCAATGCAGGTCACCCCTCCATGAATATGCAAAACTGGAGACTTCGATTCTGTGAGAATGGAGAAGCAACTGTACTTTCTTTTCCATTTTTTCCAACAACAACAACAAGTTTATTGATTGGTCAACTGACCATATCAACCATATAATACAGTGTTTCAAAATTCAAAATACAACATATCACAATGCACACAAAAATGGAATAAATCACTCCAACACACATTTAAAATTAGCTGGAGGTTAAAACATATTTGGTTGAATAAAAAATCTGGATAAAATAGTATGAAAAATAAGCTACAAATACAATATAAAATATAACAAGCCAAAACAGGGAGAAGTGGCTGAAAATAATAAGGAAGTAAATAAACTCATCACCATGACATGGCACTCCATGTTGAGTAATAAACTGATCTCTCAAATGAGCCGCTTTTATGATAAATTTTGCAGTACATCTCACTAAACGTAAGTTCTCCCCAGAGAGAAAATGGAACAATTTAACCATAGGATCCCAGTTAATTGTTCTAACCAAATAAGGTTGTAAAAAATGGGATCTCTCCTTGTCATATATGCTACAATCAGTAGAGGACACTGTACATATTCTGTTTGATTGTAGCATTTCTTTCAAATTTCCAGTAAATTCTTTAGGTAGGGATTTTTCAATCAAGAACAGACATATTTGAATTTGGAAGGAAAATTAGGCTCAAGGGGCTCCTGAATCTTATATTATTAGATTCTAATGATAGCCCAGTTTTCACAAAATCTTCATCCATTACTCCAATGACAGGCTGCATAATAAAGGCCCAGATTGGGAATCCCAATCCACCTCCTTTTTGTGTTCTATACAGTGTTGTCTTTGTGATGCTTGATGTTTTAAAACTGTTATTGATACAGAAGTCTTTGTCATTGTTGTAATAATATAGATAACTTCAGTTTCTGCCATAGTCATAGTTTATTTTGTACTAATGGCTTAAAATTGAGATAAATGGGTTTTTTTTAGTTTATTATGATGATGACATTTAAGTATTTCAAATGTATCTTTTTAATCAGCATCTGTACTGTATACTGCAACCAGTGGCATCAGTAGGAGGTGTAGGGTGTGTGGACCACACCAGGTGACAGCTTCTTTCCTGCTCCGCAGATCCCCAATATTTAGCCGGTTTCCCCACCTGCTCTGTCCCTCTCTGTGTGTGTGTGTCTTGCCAGGATCCGGCTGCGATGCTGCCACTGGCGGCTGCCAACCCCTCCTTCCTTCCCTCCCTCCCTCTCGGATGCAGCTCCCAAACACACATACCTCCACACAACACACACACCGGCATGGCACCAGCAACCAAGGCAAGGCAAGGAAAGGCAAGGCAAGGAGCTGCACGATCATTCCCTCCTCCTCCTCCTCCTCCTCCTCCTCAAGGCAAAAGATCAGCAACCCAAGTCCCCAGGGGGCATTTGCTTCTCCTCATCCTCCTCCCTCACCCCTTTCCTAATTCACCTCTCCTTCCCCCCAAAATACCAGGTGTCCTCCTTTTCCAGGAAGCACCCTCTTTTTCAACCTGTCCAGGAGGAATTTCCAAAATGTCTCCCAGAAATCATGCTTCTTACTCCTGCTCCAAATGGAGGACAGTTTGACATTTTGTCCTGGAGAGGGGAGAAGGTTGAATGAAATGCAGGACCTGCCCTGGAAAAGGAGGAGTCTTGTCACAAAACACACCCATTTCTAGTACATGTACGGGTTTTTTTCCACTTGTGTATGAAAGTCAAAAACGTCTTTTTTCACTTTTAACTTAATTCCGTTATTACTGTAATTACATGTGAAAAGCTTTTGCGTAATTAAGCAACGAAACTGTGCAGGCATACGCCGATGATTTGTTGGTGATTCTTGAGGACCCAATACAAAATATTGATGCTTTATGGAATGAATTAAATCAATTTGGGAAAATATCAGGATTTAAGATAAATAAAGGAAAATCTGTTATTTTAACTAAGAATATGAATAAGGACAAAAAGGAATTATTGAAAAAGAAAACAGGATGTGAAATAGCAAATAAAGTAAGATACCTAGGTATATATATATAACAAATAATAATACGAATTTATATGATAATAATTATAAATTAATGTGGAATAACATTAAAAAGCAACTGGACAGGTGGGCAAAATTAGATATATCGTTATTGGGGAGAGTTAGCATTATAAAAATGGCAATACTACCAAAAATTCTATTTTTATTTATGAATTTACCAATTTGTATAGGTAATCAGATAATAGATAACTGGAATAAAGAAATTAGAAAATTTATTTGGAAAGGGGGAAAGGCAAGAATTAGGTGGAATAATCTTAAAGAAAAAAAGGAAAAAGGAGGGTGTGCCATGCCAGACTTTAAATTATATAGATGGGCATGTAATATGCAATGGTTGGAGGATTGGATAAAGTTAAAAGACAATTATGTTTTGAATTTGGAGGGTGATTCCCTACGTTTTGGCTGGCACGGGCACCTTTGGTACAAAAAAGCACAAATTCATAAAGATTTTTATAATAATCCCTTTCGAAGGGCACTATTGGGGACATGGGAAATAGTTAAGTCACTTTTTTATTTTAAAATTCCAGGATGGGTGTCCACGATGGACATCCAGGATGGGTGTCCATGTTTGCAAATAGGTGGGATAGACAAGATAATTGGCTAAGATATAAAGATATTATAAAGACTAATGAAAAAGGTGAGTTAAGTATAAAGACTAGAGAAGAAATAATTGGTGAAGGGAAAGATGTAAATTGGTTTAGTTATTGTCAAATAAGAAAAAGATTTAATGAAGATGTTAAGTTTTTGGGAATTGAATTAAAACTGATGGATTTGGATAAAGTAATTTTGGAAAATGAAGATAGAAAGATAACTAAATACTATAATTTGTTTAGAGAGAGAGAGTTGGAAAGAGAACCAATAAAACAATACATGATTGATTGGGCAAAAGATTTAGGATGGGAAATACCCTTAGAAGCGTGGGAAAAAGCATAGGTTAGAACAAATTCTTTCACTAGATGCCAAGATCTAAAGCAGAATTTTCTGAAAGTTTGTAACAGATGGTACTACACACCTGCCAGATTAAATAAAATATTTAAGCAAAGTAATGATCGTTGTTGGAAATGTGGCAAAGAGAAAGGAACGACAATCCACATGTGGTGGAAGTGCAAAAAAGTGAAGGATTTTTGGAATGAGATGCATGCTACAATACAAGAGATATTGGGAATAAGCTTTAAAAAAAGACTAGATATATATATATTAAATATGACTTACTTTTTAAAAGTAGAGGACGAGAAGAAGTATGGGACGGTTTTGTTATATATGATAACCTTGGCCAGATTGATTATAGCAAAGCATTGGAAGGAAGATAAAAAATTACAATTAGAAGACTGGTTAATGAAATTAGATGAAATTAGAAAACTGGATATTCTCTCTTATAAGCTGAAGGATAAGAAGGTGGAGAAATTGGAAAATGAATGGAAGCAGATAATGACGTTTCTTAAGAAAAGGTGGTGTCTGGATAAAAACCTGGCTGAGATGATTTTTGAAGGTTAGGATACTGAAAATAACCTAGGACACTTTGCTCTCTCTTGGTTTAAAACAAGATTAGATACATTATAATTTTGGAGAATATGTCGAGTTTAACATAATCTGGAAGAAAGTTTGTTTTAAGGACTACTATTATTATTAGGACTATTATTTTATTCCTTATTTTTTATTATAAGAAAATTGAGAGATTATGTTTGTTCTGTCAGCAAGAAGCAATAAGAAGACAAAGAAGCAATGTAAATAAGACTATTCTATATTAAGACAGGAAGTGAATATTGTAGAATAATGAAATATTATGTTGGATATGTTTGTGTTATGGATTGGACGGAGTTGTGTTATAAAATTCAATAAAAATTATTTTAAAAAAATAACAATGAAACTGGCCCACGTGTGATAACGTCCCTTGTCTAATTGTGAAAGATTAAGGTGTAATATCTTTGAAGATTATCACATGGAGGAGGCAAGCGTCCTCCTCCCATCATTAAATCGCCATTAAGTGCAATCGGGGTGAAGACTATCACATCCCGCGCTCTTCTCCTGTTCTTATCCTGTCTGTAAACAGCAATGGAGGCATCATTTGGTATTAATGGAAACTCCTGTTAATACCAAATGATGGATCCATTACTGTTTATAGATAGGACAAGAACAGGAGAAGCATGCAGTGATGTGATAATCTTCCCCTTGATCACGCTATTAATAGGATTTAATGGATGTTTTAATGATGGGAGGAAGATACTTGCCTCTTGTGTGATAATCTCGTTTGACTTGTCATTGTTAATTTTTCAACTAGAGACTTTCCCATATTCTGTAATAGCCTCCAATATATGTGGATTACCTACCATTGGGTTTACTGCAGGTCAGAATGAGATCATCAGCAAATAGATTTAGTAAACACTGATGGTCTTGAGGACATGCCTATTTGGTCCCTCTGAACATTTGAAACAGGAAGGAATCAAGGCCATTTCTTCCAATAATTGTACAGTGATTACTATGCAGTGTTTTAAGTGCTGATAGAAAACCTACTCCACTTTTTACCTAATTTCTGAAGAAAGGGCCACTCCAAACAATTAAAAGCTGTAAGTTGCATCAAATAAAAAGTATTGCAAAGTTTGATGAAAGAAAACTTTGATGAAAGTTTGATGGAAGAAAACTTTGATGAAAGTTTGATGGAAGAAAACACAGGACACTTTTGGAAAGACTGGGAACTATTTATCTCATTTCTGAAGAAGAAAGAAGTGGTATTATCTGTTTTGTGGAAAATACATATATTTGTGAGATTTGAATACTGAGCTCTATTGTATAAAAATATACCAAGTGAAAATGAAGAAGTACATGGTGTGTGTGTGTGTGTGTACATATGTCTCTGTGTTTATGTTTTTCTAACTTTTCTATGTTTGATGCAATCTTACATTGTTTCAAGAGCCAGCATGGCATAGTAGTTTGAGTGTTGGGCTAGGACTCTGGAAACCAGAGTTCAGTTCCCCACTTGGCCATGAAACCCACTGGGTATCTTTGGCCAAGTCACACTCTCTCAGCCTTAGGGGAAGGCACTGACAAAGTTCCTCTGATCAAATCTTGCCAAGAAAGCCCCATGCTAGGTTTGCCTTAAGATCACCACAAGATGGAAATGACTAGAAGACACACAACAACAGCAACAACAACAACAACAACAATTGTTTTAGTAAGATTATTTTAATTGGTTTTAAATTTTTATTGTAAAGTTTTAACTGATTTTGGGGGGTTGCAGACTGTCAGAAATAGTGCAAATTGAGTCCACTTTTAGGGTTAGGGTTAGGGAATCATGAGAACTGTATTTTATTGTGGCACCAGAGCTCTCTGACAGAGAAGGCTCAATGGGCCTTGGCAGATGACTAAAAGAGTCGTCTGCGAGACCCGGAAGAGGAGGAGCCACCGCACGAGCGGCGCTCCTTCCTCTTCCTGAGGTTGCTCTGGGAGCTGCCGGCCCTCCGCATGGCCACCGCCTCTGGGGCAACCTCCCGCTACAGCGACCGCATGCGCTGTGGCGGAAAAGGCAGGGAAAGTGTGCCCTACGCGTTTAAGGCGCACTTTCCCTGTCTTGTGGAAGGAGCACTATTTTTGCGCTCCTTCCAGGGATGCCGCAGGAGCGCCATGGTCCGGCTGCTGAGGTCCCGCAGCGCTCCAGACCAGGGCATCCCCGACGCCCTGGTCTGCATCCCCCCATAGTCTCAGAAAAAAAAAAAAAAAACACAATTCCCATGATTCCCTAGCACTAACCCTAACCCTAAAAGTGGACTCAATTTGCATTATTTCTGGCAGTCTGTAACCCTTATTTATCTGTGATCTGCCTTGGGTCTTTCCTGGAGAAAGGTAATATACATGAAATAAATATGTTCAACTTGGAGGGTGGGAGGCCTATTTTAGACTGTAAGTATTTGTAATGAGGGTGGAGAGCAGTGAATTGTTTGGTATTGGTGTATACTTTGTGCTCTGACTATGTTGTGTGCAAGTTTTGTGAAAAAAAATAAAAATATTAAAGGGCAGTTGGGCTAGTTTTATTCTTTGAGCCTGCATGAACAACATTAAAAAGTCAATGAATAGGATCAGAAATCTGCCTAGATTTAATGAAACCAAATTGATCATGTCCAATGTATTCCCCTATGATATTACCTAGATGATTTGCAATGATACTTGCATAGAGTTTAGCATTCTAATTTATTAGTGTGGCTGAATGGTGTGAGTTTGCTTCCTTAGAATCTTTCCTTGGTTATAAATTAAAGTTATTCATGCTAAACAGGAATACATTTTCCTATTAGTATGGAGTTAAATAAGAGAATTAAAAAAGCTCTTTATGAACCTTACAAAATTTCCCATTAAAACCATTCAGCCCTGGAGCCTTATTTAGTTTAAGATCCTCAATGGCTATAATCAGTTCAGAAAGTGTAATTAGTTGGTTCAATAGAGTTTTAGGATCTTCAGATAATTTTTAAAAGGAATATTAGTCAAAAAGGAGTCAGTTAACTGTACTTCAGTATTAATAGATATAAACTTTAAAAATTCAACAAATAATTCATTCATTTCTACAAATTGATGAACTCTCTTCCTATTGCCATTGTGAAGAACGTTAATTTAAGTTTTCATTTTTTTCTTAAGCATAGAGACAATAATTTGGAATTTTTATTATTCCATTTCAAATATTTTTGGTTAACATATTGAAGATCACAATACATCTTATTTATCTCTAGTACTATTAATTTTGATAGCTTCCTATTTATAGGTCTAGTAGGATTTTGTGACACCCTGTTGCTTTATGTTTGGATTCTAATCCCTGTATATCTGTTAACAGGCATTTCCTAGTTACCTTGAAACATATTTGGTATGGCCTTGTTCTTTTATACATTCACCTCTTACTGGAGCCTTCAAAGAACCCCGTACTGTGGCAATAGGTATACTAAATGAAGAAGTATCCTAGATAAATTTTTTAATTACTATCTGAAATTGATCTCTTGAGTCTACTCTATCTGTTGTTGTTGTTGTTGTTTGCCTTCAAGTCATTTCTGACTTATGGCAACCACAAAGTGAACCTACCATGGGTCTTTCTTAGCAAGGTTTGTTCAGATGGGGGCTTGCCCCAAGGCTGAGAGGGTGTGACTTGCCGAAGGTCACCCAGTGGGTTTCATGGCTGAGGTAAGAATCGAACCCTGATCTCCACAGTTGTACTTGAACACTCAAACCACTATGCCACACTGGCTTACACTCTATTTGTGCCCCAGGCTTTTAACTACTTTTGAGGAAAAGGTAAAGAAAGTGAAGGAAAATTATAACTGAAACTGCACCTAACTACTTCAGGAGAAGTGGTATAGAACTGTTACTGTGACTATCCATTGTGCCTGTGACTAGGTGCTGCTACTATTTGCTAAGCTTGTTTTCTGGTTGCCACTACTTGGGGTCAGAAAGGGAGAAGAAGAGCATCCAGGAACACTGCCATCTTGCCTGCACCTAGTTCCCCTGAACATAATTTTCCCTCTTCTCCCTTCCCATCCTTTCCCATTTGTATGTGCATGTATGCAAACCGCTCCAGGAACAGGGGCTGTAGCTACAGGGAGGTCAAAAGAAGGGCATTACTCCCCAAATAAGAATTTTCCACCTCCAAATGAAATTTTAATTCACTCCTCAAATTTGTAGCCTTGCAGCAATTTAAAACCAGTGGTGTCACTAGCTAGGGTGTCACCCAATGTGGAGGGTATTACCCGAGAAGGGTGCACATTTGCTCCTCCTGCTGCTTCATTGCTGGGCTCCCTCCCCAGGGAGAAAGCCCAATAATGGAGCATCCAGGAAAGGCATGCATTTGCCTCTCCTGCACCAAAGGGAGGAGTCCCCCCCTGAAGGAAGACCCAACTGGGTGTCACCCCTCCTCTTAGCTGTCACCCAGTGCAGTCCACACCCCCTGCATCCCCCCAATGACCCCACTCCTTAAAACTTCAGTTGAACATTTAGAAATAATGTTTAGGCATCCAAATAAACAAGGTCAATAAAATTACCAAAGAAATGTGAACTCAGTGAACAAAAAAGTTCTAGGTGTGATCAGTTTTCAGGGTCCCACTCTCTGTAATTCTAGACATTTGGGGAAGGAAAACTTCCTATGTGGGGAAAAATTCTTACTGGGGAACAATGCCCATGTTTTACTTCCTCTGTATGTACACCACTGTAAGCCTTTTGGCTAAAGGGAGGGAGGGGGTATAAATGTTTCAAAGAAATGAATCCTTTTTGAGGTAACTTTCCAAACGCTGGAATTGTATCATTTGTAACCCAGTTTGGAAGAAACATTTGTAAGTAACTGCTGGGGTTAGTTCAAAGGCATGTTCATATCTATGCCAGGTTAATAAAATATAACATTTTTTACATATTTTATATTTGCCACAGTTCAACATGGGTAATCCATGAACAGAGATGCTCTGCTGGGCAGCAGTGAACATAGCTGAAGCCCTTGTTGACAAGTGTGGAGTAGCTCTGCCGTGTGATATACAAATTGCACACAGCATGAATGACCTCTCCTAGGTGAAGAGTTCATCTGAGTTTATTAACTCAAAAGTAAATCCCACTGATTTCAGTGTGATTTACTACCCAGAAAGTAAGCATCGGGCTGCAGCCCAGCTGGCAGTTTACCATTCAGATTTAACTCATCTCCTGAGGCATGGAAAAAGAGCCATGTGACTCAAAAAATTAATCATATACCCCAAGAGAAGAACTATTCAGTGAGTAACTCACAGCTTAATAACAGAGTTATCCAGATACTCTTCCCTCTTCCCAATACATAAATACCTTAATAGTCTACTTCAAATCAACACCACTCCAATATTAAGAATTAAAATATCAATTGAAGTACTTGAAAAGATTAAGATCTCAAGGGCAAAGAGACTATGGACATTATCACACATGGGCCAGAAAGCGATAATGAAGTGGAAATGAGGCATTCTGAAAATAAACTGAAAATAAACCTTGATTCCGCAAATGGCTTTCACACGTAATTACCTTAATTGCAAAATTACAGTAAGTGCATTTAATGTTCACACACAAGTGAGGAAAGCCCATAAATGAACTAGAAATGATCTTCTTGCACATGCGCAGATAGAGGAATGCTCGCCGTGGAACCATGGGAAAAGCAGGGAAATGCTCCCAAATGCACATTTGCTTTTCACATTATGGTAAATGTGAAATTACTGTAATTTCGCAAATGCATTTCCTCAAAACTACTGAATTTCAAAAGATCTTGGATAACACCAGTTTCTGTCCAGTTTCTGTCCAGTTTCTGTCCAGTTTCTGTGCAACGTTGTGTGAAATCGTGAAGCACAAATCCAGTTTCTGTTTGGGATTTGTGTAGATTAACCAGCAGATTTCCCCCGTGTGATAACGTCCTATATTGTGTTTGTGTTGTACACGCCTTCAAGTTGTTTCCAACTTATGGTGGCCCAAAGGTGAACCTATCATGGGGTTTTCTTGGCAAGATTTGTTCAGAGGGGGTTTGCCATTGCCTTCCCCATAGGCAGAGAGAGTGTGATTTGTCCAAGGTCACCCAGCTGGTTTCATCGCCAATGTAGAAATGGAACCCTGATCTCCAGAGTCCTAGGCCAACACTCAAACCACTACACCATGCTAGATCTCAGGGAGACTGTATAACACCAGATAAGTAACTGGGAAGAAAATAGCACCATGCAAGTAACGGGTGGTGGTGACACATTTGAACACAGTACAGTAATACTGGTCAGTGATTAAAGATAGGTTGTAAGGGGAAATCATATGCAACCATTTGAATTTTCCTTCCTCTTTTATCAAGAAAAGTTTTTAGAGAAATGCTTAGCTTAACCTGACTTTGTGTTTTGCTATACATCCACTGTTTGTGTGTTACCATAAGTGTGTTGCAGGAAGAAAAGGTAATACATGCAAACATTTGTTTGTTGTTTGTTTGTTATGTTTATATCCCACCTTCCAACCCAAAGCATTCCAGTCTATGTACATAATCTGGCCCCTTCTTTATCTTCACAATAAAAATGTGGCAGAGAGGCAGAGAGAATGGCCCTCTGAGCTTCTTGGTTGATTTGGACATTTGAAACCAGGTTTCAAAAACTTTTCCAAACCAGTTAGAAGATTAAAAGCCCTTAAAAATATCATATGCATTAAGCTTGCAAGCAGGAATTTTCTGGATTTGAAACTTGGTCTTCCTGGTCTTAACTACAATGCCACACTAGCTTTTCAAAATAAAATGAACCAGTTTCAGGGGTAGGCAACCTTTCCCCTTTAAGGGCCGAGGGACTTCAGCTCCCAGAATCCCAGGAGCTATTGGCCAACATGGGACTATTGGCCAACATGGCTGAGGCTTCTGGGAGCTGAAGTCCCTCGACCCTTAAAGGGGAAAGGTTGCCTACCCCTGAAAGATGATTAGAAGCCCTTAAAAATACCATATGCATTAAGCTTGCATGCTGGAATTTCCTGGATTTGTGCCCCAGATTTGTGACTTGAATGATGCCATAAATCAGCCTTTGTCCAGCTTGTGACCTTGCAATGTTTTGTACTACAACTCCTATAAGCCACAGTAAGCAGGGCCAATAGATAGGAATTATGGAAGCTGTAGTCCTAAAATCTGGCAAGCATTTTAATTGAATTGACAAAGATTTCCCAACTTTTGGTTAGTGAAGATGGTAGTTTTGTCTGGTTTTTTGGTGTTGAAGACTTCAGAGCTGGAACAGACCCTGCCTTCAGCCTGATTAGTTTGTAAATGCTTTTAAAAGGTTGCGGAGGGACATGGCAGCCATGTCTCAATACTTGGAGGGAAGTTATATTGAGGAGGGAGCAAGTCTGTTTTCTACAGCTCCAGAGACTAGGATATGGAGCAATGGATTGGAGATTCCATCTAAATATTAGGAAGAACTTCCTCACAGTAAGAGCTGTGACAGTGGAAGATGTTCCTTCAGATATGGTGGAGTCTCCTCCTTTGGAGATTTTTAAACAGAGGCTGGATGGTCATCTTTTGGGGATGATTTGATTGTGTCTTTCTACATGTCTCTTCCTACTCTATGATTCTATGCAAAAAAGAAACATAAAATATTTTAGAAAGTAGCATTTGTTTTGGGAAACACAAAAGTTCACACCAGCAGACAAAGGAGCCTTTTAATAGTAATATTAATACAGTATTAAAATGAATTTTATTTGGAATAGAAAACCAATAGTTTCAGTTCAACTTATGCAATAATGAAACAAAATCAGAAGACACCCTGTCACTACTACTATTACTATGGCTTCTCCCATATGAATGTTTTACACACACAAAATGTTGAATGGAGATACAAACATGTGCAGGGAGATTATCTGAACATTGTTTCTAGATATTTGAGTGCAGGGGCAGGCAATCTAATGCACAGAAATGTAAAGAATATTTTCCAATTTTTTCAACTTCTGTTAGAAAGGACTCTCTCTCTCTCTCTCTCTCTCACACACACACACACACACACACACTACATCAATACACCTAACAAGAAAATGGCTAACTGCAACAAGATTGGTGGGGATACAGGGTGGGTTTGTTTCTTGGGTTTTTGGGGTTTTTTTTTTTTTTTTTGGTTTTTTTGGTAATTTGGGACTTTTTTGCACAAAAATCTTGGTTCTTTTAAAATACGCTTTTCTGTGAAAACAGTGCAAATTAATTAATGTATGTTTTTTGTGCATATTATTATTTGCAAAACATCTCAAGAGTACAAAAATAATTTGAAAGAAAAAAAAGAATTTTAGAGGAGAGTAAACATCCAGGAAAAGATGTTTACCCCTGGTTTATTGTTATAGTATAATGATCAGGCTTCATAGGACATGTATAGCTCTCTGTAGTGACAGAATTTGGCAATTTTGGTAGGATCCGCACAAAAGGAACTGTGAATATTCTAGTACAGTGAAGAGGGAATTCCTAGCATTAATTCTGAGCTGGGAGAATCAAGCAGCCCCTTTCAGCTGAGTCACTGGAAGATCCAGGTAGTCCATATAAAAGGACATAAAACAGCAGCTGAAGCATATGAGCCACCTCTTCCTTTTGCCTTTTCTCATATCAGGCCTAAAAGCACTGAAATGTTCTCTGTAAGCAATAGATTGAAGGGAGTAGAAACAGCACAAACATGGTGATTTCCACAGTTGTTCTCCCAAGGTATCTTCCTCCCCCACATGTCAATAGTCCATCTTCATATACAAATTGGTGAACAGCCCTAGAGATAGTGATTGTTCAGGTATTCTGTAGGAATTTGAAGGAACTCATCCTTAATGTAGTTATGGAACCAAGAGCTCTAGTTACAAATATACCCTTCGGGGTCAATCCAAAGACCTCTTAATTCTAGCCTGGTTATATGAGGCTTGGCATGGAAACTGGAATTGTTTTTTTAAAAAATTCCCACACCTTGAATCCATCATTGATTGAAACAGGAATTGCAGTCAAAGCAGGAATTGAAGACTAGGATTGAAAAGGGCAGCTATGAAAGAACAAGGCAAGATCTGTAAATGCAAAGATATAAAATTGAATACAGTCTGCCCTCCATAGCCAGAAATTCAACCATCCATAGCTTGAAAATATTTTTTTTAATATAAATTCCATTTTTGCTATTTTATATAAGGGACACCATTTCACTATATCATTGTATCTAATAGGACTTGAGCATCCACAGATTTTGGTATCCATGGGAGGTCCTGGAACCAAACCAATGGCCCAGTGTACCAAAGTTAGGATCATTCAAGCCAGTATATTTCTCATCACCATGTACAGATGTAAGAACTGGACAGCAAAGAAGTATAGTAGAAAGAAAATAAACTCAATTGACATTTGGTGCTGGAGAAGAGTGCCGAGGTTACCATAGATGGCCAAAAAGACAAACAATGGATCCTAGAACAGATCAAGCCTGAAATCTCTCTGAATACTAAGATGACTAAACTCAGACTGTCATACTTTGGACACACCATGAGAAGGTAAGATTCAGTAGAAAAGACAATAATTCTTGGAAGGTAGAGGGCAGTAGAAAGAGAGGAAGATGGCATAACAGATGGATAGGCTCAATCAAGGAGGCCATGTTCCTGAGCCTACAGGATTTGAGCAGAGCAGCTGAGGACAGTGAGGCTTGGAGGTGTCTCATTCACAGGGTTGCCATGAGTTGAGGTTGACTCAAAGGCAGTTAACAGCAACATGGGCTACTCACCTGAGCAATTAAACTTAGGAAAGCTTGGGGGAAAGTAGGCCTGACTTCCTATGCAGAAAGCACCTGTAGATCAAGCTACCAATGATATCATTGCCACCTGGGCAGGGGACACCTCTAGACTACACTGAGGCTTACTGCACATTCAATTCCTGGGCTGGATCCCAAACTGGCCAGAAACAGATATCTTCTGGACCAGATCTGGAAATGATTCTGCTCCACCGAAAATTTGGAATTTAAATCCACATTCTGTCTAGAATGGAAACTGGTTCTATTTCTAGTCAGTACTGTTATCTACTTGAATTTATTCTTCAGGTTTCCAGTAATACCTCTCAGGGCATGGAATGTTGAATTTAAATAGTAATTGTTCCCATTACTCATTACAGTGATTAAGGAATGATTTGTTGCTTTTACTCATTGTAAGGTTTTAAAAATAACTTGTTGAATTGATCTGGCTGGATTTTGTTACTTTTCATTATTATTGTTTTCAGATTTATAAGGAAATGGTGTAAAACTTGACAAATTCATATCGAAAAGTTTAAAACCACCCTTAAAAGTAACTAGAAAACTAGTCATTCTCATTTGTAAGGTTGCTTTTGGAATGTGACTTGGTTACCCCTTTATGGGTAACTTTTTTACAAGCAATACTAGTAAGGCACACATGACAATTTGCAGAGATTAATTTCGAAGATTATCAGATTAGGATATAAAGCAGTTTACCTGAGCCAGTTTAAAATTAGAAGCAGGCAGTATCCTGATATTATCAGATGCATTTAGCTGCTGAAATCGCCACCTGGGAGCAGCTTGGGTCCATCGCCGCTCAAAGGGGTGCTCTTTGCACTTCTTTTCGAAACTGGGAGTTTTCTGGCTTGAAGAAATAGCCCCCAGAGCACTCCTTTGAGAGGCGATGGAGCTGGGCTATACCCAGGTGCCGATTTCAGTGGCTAAACACATCTGATAATATCAGGATGCCACCCACTTCAAATTTTAAGCCAGCTCAGTTAAGCCGCTTTATATCCTAATGTTATAGTCTCCTTAATTTAAGCCTTGCTCCTAAGAAGTAAAATAATTTTATGGACCCATTTACTAAAATGCTACCAGTAAATTGTTATTTGCTCAAATCTTTATGAACATGAGTTCACTAACATATGTGGAAGTATAACAATCAATAGGAAAGAGATGTTGGTGCAAACATTGGCTGGCATCCTATTGGTTAGTCTCAACTGGAGTAAAGCTAGTCAGTTAATCAACTGTTGAATAGTGAGTCAATATGTAGGTAAATCCTAACAATTCAATGGATCTATTATCTTCAGAATAGAATTTGGCTATTGACAGGGACAGGCTCTGATGAAACCTCCTGAGGGGCCTTCTGAACAAGGATGATGCATCCTTCTCACAGGGATAGAGAAAAATCATACATGTAAAATGTCTGCTTTTGTCACTTGTTGTATTGCCATGTTGCTATGAACACGAACATAGATTTTTCATGAAATTATTTGGCAATACAACAAGTGACAAAAATGGAAGACATTCTGGTCATGATCAAATTGGAAGACATTCTGGAATTCCTCCTGGAGAGAAGGCTGAAGGGTAGGACATGTCCTGGAAAAGGAGGATGTCTGGGCACCCTATCTGAAAGCAACATTATGGATTGTACAATGGCAGATTTGGGGGGTGAATCTTCTTCAGATTGTTCTCATCCGGTAGCTAAATATAGCATCATTGGAAAATGACAGTCTTCAAAATTGCATGATGCTATATTTATCTACCAGATGAGAACAATCTGAAGAGGATTCACCCCAAAGCATGACCTAGAAGCATACATTTATATGAGTGTTTTTAGCTTTTATTTTGTAATATCCTCCATTTTTTCTTTAATATCTACATTTTGCACTGTCTTGTACTCTTTTTCAGTTATGGCATCTGGTCACCTTGCTTTGAAGTTATAACCGTTTGCAATTCTTCCAGATGGAGCCTTGGCTTCATGGAGGTGAGACTACACATGCTCCTCTTCTTTCCTCATCAGCTGTCTGCTTCTCTTCTGACACTGTCTGAAGCTCAGGGGTTCTTTCTCTGCTTTTAGCCACCGTGAATCTACTCATGTGGATAGCCTCTTCATAAATGGGGGGTGTCTCTGTTCCAGCAGTGGGAGGCACTGTTTGTATGGCACTGTGGGCATGAGCCACGGCTAGTATTCTCTTAGCAGCTGGGCCAAAAACTGAATGGAGGGCTGAAAGAGGGGAGAAACAACAGAAGCATTTAAAGGTAGCAATCTGAACCACAAAGAACAGTCATGACTGAGGAAAGAATCATCCCAATTTGGATTGTTTTGAATTGCAGTCAATATATTACTCAGTTGGACAATTGTACAAGATTGCTCTTCAGTTTGTAAAAATATATGTGTATGTACAGTCGTCCCTCCTGATTTGTGCAGGATCCATTCTGGAAAACATCCCACCTCCCCACCCCCCACAAATTGGAAAAAATGCAAATATCCAAGCCTCATTGCACATAATGGCTGTGCGCCACTGCATGTGCTATTTTGTCCCTCTTGGCTTCCCATCTGTGGAAGTTCAAGACCGTGAATGGGAAGTCCATGAACTAGGATGGACAACTGCATTGTACTTTACAAATCAAACACATTACAAATGCCTAAAATAATTAACAAAGGGGATTTACAGACAACCCCTAAGGGGCAGGAGCCCTGGTGGCGCAGTGGTTAAATGCCTGTACTGCAGCCACTCACTCATAAACCACAAGGTTGTGAGTACAATACTAGCCAGGGCTCAGGCTTGACTCAGACCTGCATCCTTCCGAGGTTGCTAAAATGAGTACCCAACTATTGGGGGGCAATGAGCTTACAGTTGGAAACTGCTTAGACACCCCATAGCGCAGTATGAGGTGGTATATAAATGAAGCTGCTTTGTTTTGCTTTAGCCCCTGGGAGCGACAGATGAGGGCTGCAGCAAATGCACACTGCGGCCCTGATACAGCATTTTGATGCTCCTCTTTGGAGCTGCAAAAAGCCACCCTTGCCACCACGGCGGTGGCTTTTCTGTGCTCCTTTGGTGCAGCATGTTTGTACACTGTGCCAAGGGAGCACCCTGATGCTGTCTGTGGAGTTGGGGTGGCCAGCATGTGTTTACCATGCCCCAACTCCACATCTAGGCCAGCCCTTTTGGCCAGTCTGTACAGGCTCAAAATCCATCCAAAACTATAAAGTACAGTCGGCACTCTGTATACACAGATTTCTTGTCCATGGATTCAAGCATCCACAGCTTGAAAATATTTTTAAAATGTATAAATTCCCTTGATTTTGCCATTTTGTATAAGGGACACTATTTTACTATGTGATTGTATTTAAAGGGACTTGACTATCCATGGATTTTGGTATCCACGGGGAGTCCTGGAGTGAAACCCCAATGGATACCAAGGGCCCACTATAATAACTATAATGTGAAGCAAGCAAAACCACTTTCCAATACCTGTTAAATGTTTGTAAAACCAGTGTCAGATCATGGCTTCCATGTCAGTGTGGTGACGAATCCACTATGGATTTTATTCCAAACTCCAAAGTGGCTATCAATATGCCCAAGACTGGCACTAAATTTGTGACTACTGAGTACAATGGTTTCTTTCTTTTCTAAAAACTTGCCAGGGACTAGCCACCACTTGGTCAGGTACAGGCAATGGTCCAGGGACCCCACTTTGGGTAGCACTGCCTTAAAGTCCAGATTAAAACCCAGAGCTTATTCACTGTGCCAGCAACTTAGAAGTCTCCAGCTGATATAAGAGAAACACTTAGGAAAGGGTTTGAGTTACAATCTCCCTGCTTTGGATGTTACACCAAAAATGGTTTGGGATGCTACACCGAGCACTGAAAAAGGATCTATAAATGATTTTAATTCCTTATTCTTTTGCTTCTTCTTCTGAAACAATATCTTA
The DNA here is from genome assembly GCA_026167975.1 of Phrynosoma blainvillii. Taxonomy (NCBI): domain Eukaryota; kingdom Metazoa; phylum Chordata; class Lepidosauria; order Squamata; family Phrynosomatidae; genus Phrynosoma; species Phrynosoma blainvillii. Next base: position 168,550,183 of record JANUYF010000002.1, on the reverse strand, counting down.
TGTGAAAATGGGCACACATTTGGAGCTCATGGATGTGGCCATTGAGAAAAGAGCAGAAACTGCTTCTGGAAAATTGGAAATGAAATCACATTTCTTTTCCATGGGGTGAAATGTCACCAACCTATGCTAAGAAAATCCTATGCCACACCACAGTTGTCTTTGGCTACATCCGCACTGTAGAAATAATCCAGTTTGATACCACTTCAACTGCCATGGGTCAATGCTATGGAATTCTAGGAATTATAATTTGTTGTGGCACCAGAGCTTCTGACAGAGAAGGCCAAATGTCTAACAAAACTATTTTTCCCAGAATTCCATAGCACTGAGCCATGGCAGTTATAGTGGTGACAAAATGAATTGTTTCTACAGTGTGGATACAGTGCGAGTCTTGATGATTTGGCGCTGGGCCTCTCCCATAGAATGGAGATTTAGATGGGGAACACATGCTAAATATTTAGCTGCAACAAGGGAATTCTAAACAAGACAGAAGTAAGGACTGAACTCTTTGAGGCTTCTAACTTCAAGATAGGTAAAACCTTTTTGGACTCTAATTGGTGGGGGTTTACCTATACAGCACCTAAAGTTTTTTTTCCAGATGTAGCAATACACAGACTTCTTGAGAAATTCAGTGTTCTCTGTCTAAGAAAGGGTCCTGTGTTTTCACAAAAGATAGACATCCTGGATCTCAAGAGGAGTTACTTTACTGTTGCTAATGGAGTTTAATTTTTATTGTCCTTTGTCTCACGTCTCCCATGACCAAAATAGAGGAGTAGTCTCTGCCTGCATTGAGATCCCTCCAGACCAACTGAACTGCAACAGAAACATTTTGTCTGATGCAAAATATAGGCATGTAACTCCAATGCCATCACTCCCCTCCCCCCACCTCGGTATGGTTATTTAACATCTTTTTGTCTGATGAAGAATCTAGTGGAGTTTCAAAACTTGCATGATGTGTTTTATGCATTTTGAAGAGCCAATAAAATTATCACTCTTTTGTGGATTTTGAATGTACTCCAGCATGGCCACTCCTGAGTACATTCCCTAAGATATCCTTACATACAGAGCCTGACAAAAAAATTTTTGCTGCTTAAGCCAGAGTAGCAAATGCTCCCATCAAAGTGCTTAAAGCCTGCAAAATTATTTTGGCCAAACAGGAGCAAGCCATCTCTGGCAAAAAAGTTCTCAGCCTCTCAAACCTCATCTCTAAGGGAAAAAATATAATAACAACATACTAAAGGACTAAGAGCCTTATCACATTAAAAACAAACCTGGCAGGCAAACAGACAGAAGCATGTTTATCTCTCTTTGCATGATGTCAGAGCACTTCAGTTCTTTTCCAGTTGTAAAAGAATTGGAGAGGTTCATAAAAATGTTGTAAAAGTATCCCTTTTGCCAAGCTGGAAAAATCCATTTAGCAAAAGGGATGTTTTTACCACCCTCTCCCATGCTTTTACAACTGGAGGAGAACGAAAGTGCTCATGTTATATGGAGACAAAAGATAATAGAATCATAGAGTTGGAATAGACCACAAGGGCCATCCAGTTCAACCCCTGCCATGCAGGAACTCTCAATCAAAATGCTCCTCTGTCCTTTTGCCTGCTGGGTTTGTTTTTAATGCAATAAGGCTATAAAAATTGCTGTTGCTCCATAAAACCCCAAATCTGTTGCCTGAGGAAGTGGCTGTTTTACTCTGCCAAATGATAAGGCTGGCTCTGCACAGAAGAAGAAGTTCTTGTTGGGAACTTTCCCAGTTGACCAACCACCACCACCACCCTTGGTCCTTCCTGGGTTGTTTCTTCCCTTCTCTTTGATTCTTTGGTCCCAATAGTGTCATGCCACTCACAAGTGATGGTGCTTTGAAGGGTGCTGCTGTCATGATCAAATGCAATGACTGTGACCTCATAGGGTGGGGGGCTGGTGTCTTCTCTTGCAGGGTGGCAGTTAAGACAGCAACACCTCACACAAAGGCAAACTAGGCCACAGAAGAGGAGGAGTCCACCAATTGCAATGGCAAGCCTAGAACATAAGAAGATAAAGAAAGGTTGGAGCAAACCTGCCACTGCTTATCTTTCTTGCTATGAAGACTGCTGCCGCACTACAGTTTGACCCTGTTTAAGGGTCATGGCTCCATTCTGTGGAAGCCTGAGATTTGTAGTTTGTTGGACACCAGGGCGCTCCAACAGAGAAGACTAAATTCAGGGTGACCAAACATCCTTCTTTTCCAGGACATGTCCTACTTTTGAATTTTCTTGTCCAGGAGGAATTTCAAAATGTCCTCAATTTTGAGCAGGTCTAAGAAGCATGAATTTATATTAATATTGGTTTTTAAACATTTATTTTGTAATGTCTTCATTTTCTTGAATGTCCTACATTTTTTGCAGTGCCTTGTCCTCATCTGTGATTATGACATCTGATCACCCTGACTAAATATCTCAAAAAATGACAAATCCCAGGATTCTCTAGGATAGACTCATGGCATTACTGCTTTATTTCTGCAGTGTGGATGCACCCTAAGAAAAGGAGAGATACACAGATAAGTTCTCCCCCCTCCACAAACTCACAGCTCTTCTCTCTCTTTTTTTAAGGAAGTTCTGATTTTGCTTGAATGTCTGAAACTGGTTCCAGGGTTGAGTAAAACACAGTTTGGAGCAGCTTTTAGCTCCTTCCTTTTATTTGCATCTTCTCTCTCCCTCCCCACACATATTAATGACCACGTTGATAAAATACTGCAAAGAAGCACTCGTGATATCACCATGCCTAATGTTGCATCAAGATTATTTTTCTTTCCTTTTTTAAAATTTTATTAATTAAAATCCCAAAAATACAATCATTCAATACATTAATACATAAATCATTTTCTTTGATGCACATTATATCTTTATAACAGTCTATTATTTCAATCTTAAATTATCTTACTCTAAATTCCACCAAAATCCAGTCATACCAAGATATCAAAGTCTTATACTTTCTCCCAAATTTACAGTTCCCTCGTTTCAGTACACATATAAATATAGTTCTTTCAGAGTCATACAGATCCTTCTATAGCTTTAAGTTCTCTTCCAACCTTATCTGACCCTCTAACTCATTCTCCTTCTTAGTCTTCCTCCTTCTCCCTTCATCATCCTATCTCCTTGCTATCCTTTCACATTTTCCCATCCCTACTACCTTACCTTTCTATCTGTTTTGAATATCCTCATTGTTGTTTCTCCACCTATTTCACTTTCCCCATACTACTGTCTTTCCTTTCCTACTTACTCTCACCTTTGACTTGCTTTTCCTTCTATCTTCCCTACCTTACACTCATCCAGAACTTTCACACATATTTTCGTTCCCTCATCTACTTTCTTCTTGTCTTAGCTGGAGTATCTTAATATTATAAATTAACCTTTTTAAAATTATCTACACCTCTTACTAAAACCTTGATAAGTTGGTCCATATTTATCTCTAGATCCATTTGTGTTTGTCTACATCTTCTTACACTTAATTGTATCTGTTATGTACAGTCTTATTGCTAACTTTAGTATCCTTATACCATTCTCTTAAGGCTTAACACCTACTATCTATCTTAAGGCTTAACACCTACACCTACTTCCAGGCCAATTCCTGCTAGGAGAGAGGAAGAAAACAGTTTCCAGGCAGCCATCTTGAGAGGGTAAGTTTTTAAGTTCTTTTTAAAAACTCTTGGGGGAAGTGTGACTGTGACTCAGCGGGTGGGGCTTTGTTAAGAGCATTTGCAAATCAATAGGGGGTGGGCTAGGCAGTTAGCTCTTTCCAACTGCTCCCAGAGGTCAGTTTCAGGTCAGTTTCGGCCAGGACAGGGAAGGAGGAGGAGGAGGCTCTCCAGGCCAGTTTCTAAAAGAGAAGAGAAAGAGAAAGAGGTTTCTGCCAGGAAAGAAAGCTTTCCAGGCCAATTCCTGCTAGGAGAGAGGAAGAAAACAGTTTCCAGGCAGCCATCTTGAGAGGGTAAGTTTTTAAGTTCTTTTTAAAAACTCTTGGGGGAAGTGTGACTGTGACTCAGCGGGTGGGGCTTTGTTAAGAGCATTTGCAAATCAATAGGGGGTGGGCTAGGCAGTTAGCTCTTTACAACTGCTCCCAGAATTTTATAACCACTACCAATTGTAGAAAACTTTTGGTCATCTGCAGACTTTAACATTGGTTTTAGCAAGAGATTTTCTTTGAGGAGGAAAGCCATAGTCCTTTTTAATACTTAGTATGGATACTGAAGGAACTGCTGCCGTTACCTGCAATACCTGTGGTATGTTTGTCTTCCTACCTACAGAGGTCGGGAACTACACATGCTCCAAGTGCAAGTTGGTAGCTCTCTTGGAGGAGAAAGTACAGCAGCTGGAGGCGCGGGTAGCTACACTTCAGAATATTAGGGAGCAAGAGGCTTTCCTAGACAGAACAGAACGAACGGTCTTGGACAGGGACCACACAGTGGAAGTTGCTGGGGAAGAGAACATCACACCACATACACAGGAGGTAGACAGCTGGAGGAATGTCACACGTAGAAGTAGGGAGACCAGAGATCGTTCTGGGAGCTTGCAGCTACAGAATCGTTTTCAAGCTCTTTCCCTTACCAAGGAGGACGAGGAAGAGCAGCACGAACAGACTTCAGGGAAAGAGCTGGGAGTACCACCACAGGGAACAGTCGCTGCTAAGCCTCGTAGGAGACGTGTGGTCGTGGTGGGGGACTCCTTGCTGAGAGGGACAGAAGCAGTGATTTGTGGGCCTGACAAGATGTCTCGGGAGGTGTGTTGTCTCCCTGGGGCAAAGATCCGAGATGTGACAGAGAGGCTGAGAAGACTGGTCAGGCCTACCGACCAATACCCCTTCCTTTTGGTTCACGTGGGAACGAACGACACAGCAAGACACAGCCTTCAAAACATCAAAAGGGATTACGAGGCTCTAGGAAAGAAGCTGAAAGAAATGGAGGCACAGATTGTCATCTCGTCTCTACTGCCAGTTGAAGGGCACGGTCCAGGAAGAGAGAGGAAGATAGCAGATGTCAACAATTGGCTCCGCAGATGGTGTCGTCGAGAACGATTTGGATTCTTAGATCATGGGCTGCGGTTCCATGAGGGCGGACTCCTGGCAAGGGATGGGCTGCATCTCACACCAGTTGGAAGAAACGTTTTTGCCAACAGTCTGAAGAATTTGATCAGGAGGGCTTTAAACTGAGTTATGTGGGGAAGGGAGACAGCACCCTGGAAGACAAAAGGACTGGAAAAAATAGTCAAACTGTCATAGAGGAAACAAAGCAAACAGTAGAGGGACCCAACAGTGGGAGGCAAAAAAACGTGCTAAGGCAGCAAGTAAAGGAGACATATGGTCTTAGATGTCTCTACACTAATGCACAGAGCATGGGAAATAAGCAAGATGAACTTGAACTCCTAGCGCAACAAAGCAAATATGATATAATAGGCATCACTGAAACCTGGTGGGATGAGTCTCATGATTGGAATGTAAAAATACAGGGGTATAACCTCTTCAAGAGAAACAGGCCAAACAGGAGAGGAGGAGGAATAGCATTATATGTCAGGGATATTTACACCAGTGAAGAAATCCAGGACAACAATCCTGGAAGCCAGGTGGAGAGCATTTGGATAAAAATTAAAGGGGAAAGAAACAACAGGGATGTTATTGTGGGAGTCTACTACAGACCCCCGACTCAGGCAGAAGAACTGGATGATGCCTTTCTAGAACAGATGACTACACACTCAGAAAGGAGAAATATAGTAGTGATGGGTGACTTCAACTATCCGGATATTTGCTGGAAGTCAAACTCGGCAAAATCCTTGAGGTCTAGCAAATTCCTCACTTGCCTCGAAGACAATTTCATTGTTCAAAAGGTGGAAGAGGCAACGAGGGAGTCAGCTATTTTGGATCTGATCCTAACTAACAAGGAAGACCTAGTTAATGGGGTGCAAGTGGTTGGATCCTTAGGCGGGAGTGATCATGTCCTCCTGGAGTTTATTATACAGTGGAAAGGAGAAGCCAGGCATAGTCAGACACGCATTCTAGACTTTAGGAAAGCTGATTTTACTAAACTTAGAGAAATACTGAGGGTGATCCCATGGACAGGAATACTAAAAGAGAAGGGAGTTCAAGACGGATGGGAGTTTCTCAAAAGGGAGATACTGAAGGCACAATTTCAAACCATGCCAATGAGGAGGAAGAATGGGAGGTGTCTCAAGAAACCAGGATGGATGACTAAGGAACTTGCAACTGAACTATGTTTTAAACGGAACATGTATAAGAAATGGAAAAATGGGGAAATCACCAAAGAGGAATTCAAACAAATAGCTAGCACGTGTAGGGTTAAAGTCAGAAAAGCTAAAGCGCAGAATGAAATCAGGCTTGCTGGAGCGGTTAAGAACAATAAAAAGGGCTTTTGGGGGTATGTCAGTAGCAAAAGGAAAAAGAAGGAAATGGTAGGGCCACTGTGTGGAGAAGATGGCAAAAAGTTAACAGGGGACAGAGAAAAGGCAGAATTACTCAACACCTTCTTTGCTTCAGTCTTCTCAGAAAAGGCAAAGGGTGCTCAACTTGAGGATAATGGAGCAGAGGACAGAATAGGAGAATTTCATCACAGAATAAGTAAAGAGATAGTACAGAAACATCTGGTTAATCTAGATGAATATAAGTCTCCAGGACCAGATGAATTACATCCAAGGGTATTAAAAGAACTGGCAAATGTAATATCAGAACCATTGGCAATAATCTTTGAGAATTCCTGGAAAACAGGAGAGGTCCCAGCGGACTGGAGGAGGGCAAATATTGTCCCCATCTTCAAAAAGGGGAAAAAAGAGGATCCCAACAATTATCGTCCAGTTAGTCTGACATCAATACCCGGAAAGATTCTGGAGCAGATCATTAAACAGAGAGTCTGTGAACATCTGGAAGATAATTTCATAATCACAAAAAGTCAACATGGGTTTCAGAGAAACAGGTCATGCCAGACAAATCTGATCTCTTTTTTTGATAAAATTACCAGTTTGGTAGATGAAGGGAATGCTGTGGATATAGTATATCTTGATTTCAGTAAGGCCTTTGACAAGGTTCCCCATGACATTCTTGCAAGCAAGTTGGTAAAATGTGGGCTAGACAAAGTAACTGTTACATGGATTTGTAATTGGTTATCTGGTCGAACACAAAGGGTGCTCAACAATGGCTCCTTTTCAACCTGGAAAGAAGTGACCAGTGGGGTGCCACAGGGCTCTGTCCTGGGCCCAGTGCTATTCAATATCTTTATTAATGACTTGGATGACGGTATTGGGGGCATAGTTATCAAATTTGCAGACGACACCAAATTAGGAGGAGTAGCTAATACCCCAGAGGACAGGATCAAAATTCAAAATGACTTGAGCAGACTAGAAAGTTGGGCCAAAGCTAACAAAATGAAATTCAACACAGAGAAATGTAAGGTACTGCACTTAGGGCGGAAAAACAAAAAGTACAGATATACGATGGGGGACACTTGGCTGAATGAGACTACGTGTGAAAGGGATCTAGGAATCCAGGTGGACCACAAGTTGAACATGAGTCAACAGTGCGATGCAGCAGCTAAAAAGGCCAATGCAATTTTAGGCTGCATCAGTAGAAGTATAGTGTCTAGATCAAGAGAAGTAATAGTGCCACTCTATTCTGCTTTGGTCCGGCCTCACCTGGAATACTGTGTCCAGTTCTGGGCACCACAATTCAAAAAGGATGTGGAGAAACTGGAGCGTGTCCAAAGGAGGGCAACTAAAATGGTGAAGGGTCTGGAAAGCAAGCCCTATGAGGAACGACTTAGGGAGCTGGGGATGTTTAGCCTGGAGAAGAGAAGGCTGAGAGGTGATATGATAGCCGTGTTTAAATATTTGAATGGATGTCATATCGAGGAGGGAACAAGCTTGTTTTCTGCTGCTCCAGAGACTAGGACCCGAAACAATGGATGCAAGCTGCAAGAAAAGAGATTCCACCTCAACATTAGGAGGAACTTCCTGACAGTAAGGGCGGTTCGACAGTGGAACACACTCCCTCGGAGAGTAGTGGAGTCTCCTTCCTTGGAGGTCTTTAAGCAGAGGCTGGATGGCCATCTGTCAGGGATGCTTTGATTGGGAGTTCCTGCATGGCAGGGGGTTGGACTGGATGGCCCTTGTGGTCTCTTCCAACTCTATGATTCTATGATTCTATGATTCTATGATTCTATCTACCTTAAGTTTGCTTCTTAGTTCACTCTCAATTAGGTCTTAGACCTAATAACTTAGGGCCTCGGCAGACGGCTTATTGAGCCATCTCCGAGGCCAGGAAGAGGAGGAGCAGCCGCACGCGCGGCGCTCCTTCCTCTCCCTGAGGTCGTCCTCGGAGCCGCCGGCCCTCCGCATGGCTGGCGCTCCGGGGACAACCTCCCGCCACAGCGACCGGATGCGCTGCGGTGGAAAAGACAGGGAAAGTGCGCCCGACGCTTTTAGGGTGCACTTTCCCTGTCTTGAGGAAGGAGCACTGATTTAGCGCTCCTTCCAGGGATGCCACAGGAGCACCGCGGTGCGGCTGCCATGGCCCCGCGGCGCTCCGGACCAGGGCGTCCTGGACGCCCTGGTCTGCATCCCCCCTTAGACCTTAAAAAAAATAATCATGATGCTCTCAAGATTATTTTTCTGAAGTGTTTTGCTGCTACTGGTAATTGAGAGAAGTAAAGCTCTGAAAGAACTAAAAGAATGATAGCTAGTCATGAAGAAAATTTGGAAACAAAGGAAGAAACACAGGATCCTAATGTACCAGTTTCACTTTGGCACCAATCCTTATTAATGTAGATATTCCCCCCCCCCCCCAAAAAAAGAAGGGAGAAATTTGTGAAATTGAACATGTTACCAAATTTTATTACTCTAGCTGCTACTTTCCCCATTCATTCCCAATTAGATAATTTTCTCGGTGTTGGATTTTTAGGAGTTCCTGCTCTGCTCTCCCAAAATCATGGATGCCAAGTCTCAAGATTTCCTCTGAACTTGCAAAATCTCAGACTGAAAGAGAGAATTAAGGGAACATGGCTACTTAGTAGATTGTGCCATTTTCTCTGTGCCTGCCCTATCCCTGTGCAAATACCTCTCATTCTCTAATACGAATGTACCAGGCACATTCGTATTAGTGTGTGTGTTGGAACCTACCAGATGGTATTCTTCACACTTAGGGTTGCCATATTCCAATCCCTCATATGCAGAGATATAATTTGCATATTATGTAAATTAGTATAATTATGCATATTATTAATTTGCATTCTGATTGTGCAAATTCAACACACTAATCATTGCACTTTTTCTATCATTATGTTTCAACCTCAGTACCAGTACCAAGCTAAGAGACCTTATTTTCTTTTCTTTTTTTTCCTCCCTGTCTGTGGTGAAAAGAAGTAAGCTTCCAAGCAATCCCAGGGACCAAAGGGACCCTTTACTCTCCCCAGGCTGTTTGGGAGCAAGGTTCCACCATGCTGCCTAGCCATAGGCTCAAACTGTAGACACAACCATCAAACAGGCCAAGGCCATCTCTGTTTGCCTCCTTTCCTTTCCCGCCTTCTAGGTCTGTCAAGGGAAGTGGGGAGAGAATGGAAGAATAAGATACCAATGCAACACCTTTGCAGTAACAACCAAAGCCTGCATGGTGGGATGAGCTCCTGCCAGTGCCATTCTTCTTGCATAACTTCCTGTTTCATCTGTCACTGCCAGATTTTAACCTACCGGTACCCATCAGCCTGTGATGAAGGACATGTCTGGAATTTAATCCTTCAACTGGCCAGACAAGACATTCTTTAGTTCCTTCAATGAAGGTTTTTCCAGGTTTTCTAAGACAAATGGCAACTGTATCTACACTATACTCTGTTCCATCCCACAAGTTTTAGTCCTGCACTACTACAGCCCCCACCTCCCTCAGGCTCCATCTTCTGCATTTTGAACTTCTGGTAAGATCACATTGCACCAAATATGCAAAATGAGAATGTATAAGCTCCAAAAGGGAAATGGTTGACTAGATCAGAAGCACCTTTGTACAGAATGACTGCCCAAGTATTTTCTTCCTATTAAATATGCACTTGTGGATTGATCATGTAGCATGCCCTATGGAGAACATATAAAATGGTCCTGAATTATCTGGGAAGATAAGTGTCAGTGCAGTTTGGGGGAGATTAAAACAACTTCAGGGTGCTGCTCTTTGGTGTACCATAAGAGCACCAAAGAGCACTTTGGTGCCCGCTGTATATGGACTTGCCATCCACAGATTTGATCATCTGCAGATAGCAAGCCCCATTGTTCTTAATGGAATCACCTGGTGTGAGAAGGACACATGCATGCCCATCCTGTTGCTTCATCCCTGCACTTTCTCAGATGGGAAAGCACATGCCCCTCCTGCTACTCCATCCAAGTCCCACATCTGGCAGAACACCCAGCCCACCTGCAGCACCAGGCTCAATGGCATGACCAGCCTGGCCAGGTTGGACAGTGCCCAGTGGAGATTCTTCCCCTCCAGGTGACACATGAGGGAGACCGCTGTCTGCAGGCAGAGGAAGGAGAAAGATTTGGTTGCCCGGTGTGGTGGTGGAGGATCATTCACCAGGATGGCCAGTGGGCAGGAGGAAGATTCAGGGAAGTCAGAGCACTTCAGTAGAGGTTGGCAGGAGCAAGGATGGTGGCAGCACAGGAGAGCATGCAAGGCCAAATTTCTCTATTCGGGCCTAACCGGGTGTAACCTGTGCAGTCCACATCCCCCCAGTGACATCATTGGCTGTGTGCATGTCGCACCACCATTGGGGACAATGAAACTTGAGGTCCAACATGTTTTTTTATCTGCAGTGTGTGTGTGTTGGAACAAATCCCCTGCAGATACAAAGGGATGGCTATAGTACTCTTCCTCTTCTTGCCTTCCTCAAGAAGCTGAACCTGTGTTGTTTATCCACAAGTATTTTGAGTTAAACTACTTTTATATACCTTATGAAAAAGACTACATTTGATTTTTTTCTTCATTTCTAGGTATTGTGTGTGGAGTGAGGCAGAGTGGGCTGGTGAGCTATTCAAACGTCTGCCTAGGACATCAGATGTTTCTCTTGAGAGAACCACTATAATCTCTCATTTTCCAATAATTCTGATGCTCTGAGAGATGGCATCATTGTTGCCACGTTGAAAAAGTCCTGGACTGGTCTCCCATGCATTCTCCTTTGAATACACTATTTGATGGGGAGAGAATAGCACTCTGCACATGCCTAGAAATGTTGATTACTGCATCACATATCGCAAGGCTGAAGCCTCATTGTCTAATATACAGATTCTATGGAAGACTGGAGTTACTGACATATTTGACCAACACAAGCATCACAAATGAAATTTATACATTCAAATCCCACCACCCAAAAAACTTACCAGATATACCAGAGATGGACCCAGTTTGCATTTGCACAACTTGGAGGGGAAAAGAAAGTTAAAAAATGTTAATGTCAGACATAAATGATTTGCATCTGTATTCATGAGATAATGTGATTTCCCCCCCCACTTTATTCTAGATTTGACAACATTCACCAAAATGTTTAACCTGACTTCACTGGAAGGACTTTTGCATTTAGATAGATACTGAAGTCCTACAAATTGTGCTGTCTATTTATTTCATGACTTCCTACCTTTTGGTTTTGTTTCAGCAAAATGAAAAATAGCAAACTAGTTCCCAAAGTGATTTATAAATAAAACCCATCAGAATAGCATCAGATATATGGTGACATAACTTTAGTTATGTTATGATTTCAGGGCCCTAACCGACTCAGTTCAGGACATCTCAAGCCGAAGAGTCTGTCAAAATGAAACATAGGCTGCGTCTGCATTGCAGAAATAATCCAGTTTCACACCACTTTAACTGCCATGGCTCAATGCTATGGATTTCTCAGAATTTGTAGCTTGATGTGGCACCAAAGCTTTGTTCTGCTCTGCTCTCAAAGCTGTAGTAATTCCATAGCATGGAGCCATGGCAATTAAGTGGTGTGGAACAGGAATATTTCTGCAGTGTAGATGCAACCATTTTTTAAATATAAATGATGTTATTAATTAAAAAGACATACAGCATAAAACATACAACATAAACAAATATATACAAACCCATTCAAGCCCAAATCTATAAACTTCATATATACATTAATATCTAAAAAGATATATATGTCAAAATCAATAACAAAAAGATGCAACCATATTCACAGATGCATCAAAACAACAGTTTATTGATTACATGCAGACAGTAAGCAGGATGCAGCAGTAAAACTCACCCATACTTTTCCAGCAGTTTGTTTTAAAACTTTGCAATCAGCATGCATTACTAAGATGTTTTTGTTCTTTTGAATGAAATCACCAGTTTATGTTTACATCCTGGAATACACTCTAATAAATACCAGTGTCTATGTATAAATTTTTGTATTTCTCTAGGAATGTGATTGAATGTTAGGGAACAGTGTCGGTGATTAGTTTGAGATCTCTGCTGTTTCTCTAACAGTTCCACATGTGATTTGCCAGCTGCTTTTACCAATCCAATTTGAAGGTTTTAAAACAAACAGCTGACAATACTATGAAAGGTATGCTTAAATCAATAGGGCACCATCCATGTGGTGATTGTACATTGTACCTATAAAACTAAAATGACAGTATTTATAAATTATATTGACCAACAATGATACAAATTAGCATCTAGTGCATGCCATACTAGTACATGCAATACTGTTATGTGATTTTTGCTATAGAATGCATACAATTCTAGTTTAGTACATGCAATACTAGTCATGTGATTTATGCTATAGAATGCTCAAGTAAGAAACTTTATGTGGGAAGGACGTCTAGATCCATAAAATGAAAAATAGGACAGCATCTCTTAAGTCTGAAGAATAGAAAGGTGGGGGTCCTCTAATTGGTCATTTTGAAGAAATGCAACACTCTATATCAGATTTCTACTTTTATGGGTAATAGAAAGAATTTATAATAACAAAGAATATATTTCAAAGCAAAAAGAGGTAGAATGAATTCTAAAATTGAAATCCTTGGTGCCTTCAGGTCTGAACAAAGATCTGGACCTATATTGTAGTGTATTTAGAATGATTGTAATATAATGTATGAATGTACATGATTGAAATATAATGCCATGGATGGGATGAGTAACCACTTGGATAGATAGTTTACACAAGATCTATCTATCTATCTATAAAAAACCCCAGCAAAACCCAGGCCTACTTGAGTAACTAGCACCTAGTCAGTATGTTATGCATCTCTTAAGCATATAGGTGAATATGAGAGCAAACTATTGCCAGTTCTTCCAGAAATTCCAAATCCTTATAGGGACATTCATGGTTTCCTCTTATGTATATGCCATCAAGATGCTGGAAACACCAGCTGATACATCTGGTATATGTAAACTAACTTTAAAAAAGAAATCAGGTTTTGATAGAGATTTTTGATAAAGGGAAAATTTCGCCAACTCGGGTTAATGGGAAACAATTTTTGTCAAGCTTTCCAACTAGAGGTCATTTTTACACTGAAAAGCCTGATTTTTTTTTTCTTTAGTCCCAGTTAGAGCAAACTGTTGAATCCCTTCTTGAATGTTTGTCAGCCTATCAGCTCTTTTATATATGTAAGAATTTACATTCCTTTTGTGCAGGAGAACATTGGTGCTGTGAAAAGCCCTAGAAAATGTTACTCCTCAGCCATGGGGAGGGGAGTAGTATGAAGACCTTAATGAAATCTATAAGCCCCACATCCTCATTCTTCCATACAGGAGATAAACCTGGCAAAAAGTGTAAGCAATTGGGGGGGGGGGGGAGAGAGAGAGATTAGAACCAGTGTGATGTGTTTCTCTTTGCCACTGGCTCTCACCAGCTGCACTTCCTAGAATGCTTTGGAAATATCATGTAATGTTATGGGGTTATATCACCCTGGAGGCATTCCAGAGAAAACTCTGCACCCCAGTCTTTGGGAAAGGATTTCATTTGTCCTCATATTCAATCACTGATTGCGGAAAAAAATAAAATAAAAAGTTCAGCCCACTTCTAAGTGCTCAGTCAGGGTGACCAAGCATCCTCCTTTTCTAGGACATGTTCCACATTCCAACCTTCTCTCAAGGAGATATGCCAAAATGTTCTTCATTTTGAACAGGACTAAGAAACATGAATTTATATTTCTATGAGTGTGTTTAGCTTTTGTTTTGTAGTGTCCTACATTTTTCTTCATTTTGCAGTTCCTTGTCTTCCTTTGCAGTTAGAACATCTGGCCACCTCAACATTCCTGAGTCAACTGATCAAATAATATATGTATTCCCCTCCTCAAATCTGTATCTGTTCAAAATCTGAGATAATATTTCACCCTTACATATCTCCAATATTCTATTGGTTATAAGAAGTAACACACACACACACACATATATACTCACTGGTCAGCATTTGTACAGCTTTCCTGCATTTGCACTTGAGGAACCTTTGAAGATAAAAGAGTCAATGTGGGGAGAGGATGCCCTGGTTTTATTCTTTTATTTTCCAACTTTACCCTCCCCACTTCATCCACAGCCAAATCTTTGCATTTCTCCTTCCCAAAGGATATAACATTATTTCCACCACCACCATCAACAAGTAGTCAGATATTTGAAATGCCTTTCTTCTCCTTCCTCTGTACAATGGGAATATTCTTCCTGTAGTTTATACAATTATACACCAGAATCCTTCTTACAATTCTCATTTCTTGCTGGCTTTCCACTTTGTTATCACTTCTTGCCTGTTTGTACAAATAAAGATCCAATGTGCCTTACCTGAGATAAGCACGTCAAAGCAGAAATAGCTACTCCTTTGGTATAATTTCCCATTAGTAGATTTGCTATGTCTTCTGTTCTCTAAAGGCCAAACCTCCTTCCTAATGCATGTTCACCATGCATGGTCTTCAGGCAAAGATAAGGGACTGACGCGTTGTCAAGATGCCATGAAGGACAGCTTCTCTTCACTCTTCTTTCATTCCCACTGCATAAACGCTTATATCTCACACTTGTTCTCTTTTGCTTGCTCAATCCATTTGTTCCTAAAAATGGTCTATCTTTGTCTGGTAATACAGTCTTTCACAAAGGCATTGACACTGTATAAATGCAATCTCATCTTATTTATCTCAGAAGCCCAGTGGAGATACCTACTGAAGTTGGAGAGGGATCTAAAAGGCAGGACCCAACCTCTCTTGTGTGGTGCTACTTTTCTCCTGATCTTCTCTCCAAGAGTCTGGTTTTAGAAGATGGCCTCAGTGAGCCATACTTAGGATGAGAGACCTGCTCTAGTTTTCTCCTTCACCTTTTGACAAACTCTTTAAAGGACAGAAGGGGATATTTTTAGAATCTCCCCAAAAGTATTTCCCTTTCTTCCAGTAACCACATAGGCTCTCCTTGCTCCAGAGCTCTGGTAGGGTTTCTTAAATGGTAATCTGTAACCAACTGCATCTATTTTCCATGATTGGCTCCCAGCTAGATCTCTCCACCCTTTTCCCTTTAATGGAGGTTGTTTTTCTGCTTTCAAAGTATGCCTATTTTGCCTCAAGCTGTTAGATTAAGCAGTCCCTTTCAACAATCTGTTGTTTTGCTCTTTATAACCATCCTAGATTGTTGCTGCATTCCAGTGTGCATATATATAGGTGTTGAGTATGTATGTATTCACATGTCATACAGTTTCTGCAAGAGACAAAACATTTCTCAATAACCAGTAAGTCAAACTTCAGCCACTTAACAAGCATAAAATCAGTTTGGGGGCTTAACAGTCTGTGAAAGGCTGCCAGTGTTGGATCTCAAAGGGCATGTTATCCTCTGCTACAACCATGTTGTCTTGGCAATTAAGCTGGTGAATCATTACTTTGTTATAGCTTTTAGAGGCAGAGAGCAGAACAAATGGATTCTTGAAAACTGCACATGCACACAACTAGAAGTTGGACACAGATTTTAAAGTAGATGATGAAGGGATAGAAATAGTCCAATCAGGATTTATGCACCATTGAGAACTGCATGCTGATACAGCCAAAACATTTTGTGGACCCAGAAATAATCTCTGGTATAGGCTACTCTGAGAGGTCATGGACTTAACAGCATAGAGCTAAGCATATTGATAGCTAAGCATAGGGTTACACACACCTCAATTTTGTGAATAGATTCCACTGCCTTTACCCAAGTTTGATTCCCTTTGGCTGGAGGTCTACTGTTGTTGTGTGCCTTCAAGTCATATCCAACATGACAACCCCAAGGTGAACCTATCATGTGGTTTTCTTGGCAAGATTTGTTTGGGGGGTTGTCTTTGCCTTCCTCTGAAAATAAGAGAGTATGACTTGGCCAAAGTCATCTAATGAATTTCTATGGCCGAGCAGGGTTTTGAACCCAAACCACTATACCACACTGCCTTTCTTTAAAGGATGCTACTAGAGGCTAATTAGAACATTATAATATCTGCACTAATTTACAAATCTACAGGTGAAGCATAGGTGGAGGCATGTTGTAAAGACTGCTTTGTTATTGTTGTATGCCATCAAGTCATTTCTCAGTTATGGTTACCCTAAGGTGATCTTATCAGGGGGCTTCTTGGTAAGCTTCTTCAGAGGGGTTTTGCTGTTGTCATCCTCTGAGGCAGAGAGAGTGTAACTTACCCAAAGTCACCCAGTGGGTTTCCATAGCCAACCAGGGATGTGAACCCTTGCCTCCAGAATCCTAGTTCAACACTGAAACCGGCTCCCCTGCAAACACTGCTACAGCCAGCCAAAGTCCACTGCACTCAGCGCACCATATTAGATCCATAGGTAGATGTCCAGCACCCTAAAATCTATTTACAGAGTCCAGCTAGCTTTGCGTTTTCCTTTGTCTGCTGGCAAAAGCAATGCTTGTCTGCTGCCAAAATTGATGTTCTCTGCATATAGGTATGCATACTGGCACCACTTTAGAAGGGGGAAATGTGGATGAGTCATCTGGATGAATCATCTCTTTCCATCATCAGCTAGCCTACTTAGACCATTTTTGTTGCCATAGAGATACATTGCCTGAATATTGATGATATTGGGAAGGTCAGCAACCTTTTGTCAAGTCTGTGATTTGGGAAGGTACTGCTTCAGGGCAATTCACACAGAGAGAAACCTCATTCACTGAAATATGACTGAAAATTTGCTGAGAGGTCATGGTTTGGGAATGAACCAGGTCTCTCTCCCCCACCACCTCCATTTCACAGTGTTATACTGTATGTGTTTGATATGTTTTATTGTATATTGCCTAAGGAGGCTTTTTGGAAAGACTACTTCTATATGTTTAAAATAAATAAAATAACTGCACAATATGACTTACATGAATTGTGTTCTGAATATTTAGGTTCTTTCCACCAAGCAGTAAAAAGGTTTGTTTGAAGGACAATTTTCACACACACACAAGTATTTCTTTTGGGACTAGACAAGCAGTACTTAATTCTTTAAAAGCTGAGGTGTCTGAAGGACAAATCCCTTTTCTTGGAAGTCCTCACACTAATCTAATGTATTTGGTTCATTGTGGTAAAAGAAAAATACTCTGCATGTATTCAAAGGGCACTTCTAGGTAGTGAAGTAAGGAATTCTCACTGTTTGCTAAACCTATGGGATATTTGTTACTTGATCCTCCCATAAGCTCTTTAAAAAGCTGAAAATCTTTCAGCCTCTCAACTAAGGAGTAAGATTTTTTTTGGTAATAATTTGCAAATGAAGTGAAGGGATGAGACATTTGAAGTGACAATTCAGTAGGCAAGATTGCGTATTTTGTATGAACAAAGCAACCGTTCAGACTGAATGTTACTGGAGGATCTTACCAGAGGCTTACTCATTGGCTATTTCCTGTCTTTGTTATGATGAAGGCTGGTGCTTGGCAAAGGGGAAGTGCTGTGGTTTGCTTAATGGATGTAAAGAAAGTATTTTTAAGGTAAAGCTACAATTTATTTATTTATTGGTTATATATTCCCCCTTTTCCCCATCATAGGGACTCAAGGCTGCTATAAACATATGTGTGCTGTGCCTTCCTAACTTATGGCAACCCTATCATATGATTTTCTTGGCAAGATTGTGGGAGGAGATTTGCCATTATCTTCCCCTGAAGCTGAAGTTTCACGAGCAAGTGGGAATTGAACTGTGGACTTATAGTTTAAGCCAGGGGTAGGCAAGCTTTTAGAGACCTAGGCCGGTCCCCCGAAGTCCTGGTCTCCGTCAGGCTGAGGGGGGGGGAATGGCGGCACAAGCTCCCCTGCCGCTGCGTGCAACCCCCCGCGCATGCTGCTGCCGCCACCGCAATGTGCATGGCCGCTGCCATGCATGTCGCGGCTGCCATTTTGGAAAACAAAATGGCAGCCACGGTGGCGTGGCCGAACGGAGCCCAAAACATGCAGCAGCAGCGGTAGTGGCAGTGGCGCCGGCGCCGGCGCCGGCGGTGGTGGCAGAGGTCCTCCTGGGCCGTTAAGTCTGGCGACCTGGGTCGGAACTGGCCCGGGGGCCGTAGGTTGCCAGCCCCTGGTTTAAGCTATAAGACCAACTGGCTCATACTAAGCACATCTGTGGAGATATGCACTCTGGAGGCTAGGGTTCAAATTCTGGTTCAGCATGTAAACTGACTGGATGACCCTGAGCAGGTCACCCTCTCTCAGAGGAAGGCAATGGCTAACCCTCCCTGAAGTTCTGAACCCTGTCTTGCAAGGAAACCCCATGATAGGCTTTCCTTATGGTCACCACAAGTCAGAAACAAGTTGAAGGCACAAAACAAACCACAACAACATCTATATCAAAAAAGTGAGAAATCAATCTACAGATGCTGATTGACTTCAGCTCCCAGGATCCACAGCCAGCATAGTCCATAGACCAGGAATTATGGAAGCTGCAGTCCAATATCTGGAGAGGTGACTTTGCCTATCCCAATCAACTCCTCTCCTCCCGAGTTTGGTTAGAGGCAAGAAATCAGTTACACTGATGGGAGTTGTAGAAGTTATAGTAGTAGGACAATATTGTTGTTAGCTGCCTGAGTTGACCTCAACTCATGGTGATCCCATGAATGAGATGTCTCAAAGCCCTCCTATCCTCTATCTCTCTGCTCAGGTCCAGTAGTCCATGGACTCTCTGATTGAGTTTATCCATCTGGCATGTGGCTTTCCCCTCTTTCTGTTTCCCTCTACCTTTTTCAGAATTATTGTTTTTTTTTCCCAAAGAGTCCCCTCTTCTCATGATGTGTCTGAAGTATAACAGCCTCAGTTTTGTCATCTTGGCTTCCAAGGAGATTTCAGGCTTGATCTGTTCTAGGACCCATTTGTTTGTCCTTTTGGCTATCCATGGGATCCTCAGCAATCTTCTCCAGCATCATATCTCAAATGAATTGATTTTCTTCTTATCCACTTTTTTCCACTGTCCAGCTCTTACATCCATACATAGTAATACAGAATACAATAACCTGCATGATTCTAACTTTTGTACTGAGTTGTATATCTTTACACTTCAAGATCTTGTCTAGTTCTTTCATAGCTGCCCTCCCCATTCTTAATCTTCTTCTAATTTATTTACTGCAGTCTCTGTTCTGATCGATGCTTGGTCCAACGTATGGGAACTCTTTTACTATTTCAATTTCCTCATTGTCTAGCTTGAATTTATATAGATCCTCTATGGTCATTATTTCTGTTTTCTTTATGTTCCAAAATAAGTCTGCTTTTGCACTTTCTTCGATTACCATCCTTAGTAATTGTCCCAAGTCTGAGATGGTTTCTGCTAGTAGTGTGGTGTCATCCACTATAGCAGTATATTTGTTTTGGGTTTTGTTTCTTAAAAGTAGAGAATGGAGGAGGAGAAGAAATGTGTGTGTGTGTGTGGGTGTTGTTCTAATAAATGGGCCCTAAAGCAAATAAATAAATAAATAAATAAATAAATATGCCCCTTAAGAGGAATGTGGTGGCTCAATGGTTAAGACACTGACTCTGACAACTGCAAGATTGGCAGTTCAGCAGTTTGAGACTCAAGTGCCATGTAATCGAGTGAGCTTATGCCACTAGTCTCAGATGCTACCAACCTAGCAGTTTGAAAGCATGTAAACGTGCAAGTAGATAAATAGGTACCACTCTGGTGAGAAGCTAACAGTGTTCCATATAGTCTTGCTGGCCACATGACTATGGAAGTCATCTTTGACAATGCTGGCTTCTTCGCTTAGTAACAGAGATGAACACTGACCCCTACAGTCAGACACAACTAGGCAAACTTTTCAAAGGGGAAACCTTTACCTTTTAAAGCAAATCAAACCTGAACTCTCTCTGGAAGCGAAGATGACTAAACTGAGACTGTGATACTTTGGACATATCATGAGCATAATATCTAGTAAGGTGGAAGGTAGTAAGAAAAGAGGAAGACCTCATTCCAATTGGATAGACTCAATCAAGGAACCCCAGTTCTGACTCTGCAAAACCTGAGCAGGGCTGTTGATGACAGAATGACTTGGAGGTCTCTCATTCAGGGGGTTGGCAGAAGTCTAAGTTGACTTGATGGCAGTTAACAATAACAAATGTCTCCATATTTTTAAAAGAAGCCCACATGTGGATGAGGAGAAAATATTGCAGCTGGGATTGAAATTATTGGAAGATAGTCCAGGTGAACAGAAACTGCACATGGAGATATAAATAAATGAATAAACACACACACACACGTTGTTGTTGTTGTTGTATGCCTTCAAGTCATTTCCAACTTATGGCAACCCTATACGTGTTTGTGTTTGTGACAAAAAAAAAAAATACATTTGTCCTATCTGTGTCCAGAGAGACACTGTTGCTGATTCTTATTCCACAAGTTCCAAGGTGAGCCTTTCCACTGAAGACTGGTACTAGGCTTGAAACTTCTAAACCAATTGTTGAAATTAAACCCTCCATCCAAGTATCTAGTGAAGTTTCATATTCCTGCAAAGTTAATGAGATATTAGTCTTGCTTACTGAGAGAAAAATGGAAATCATTCTTTTATTTTTGTCCTTTTTTTTTTTTTTTGTATACTGAGAAGTGCTTTGGGTGGTGAATCAGTCACAAATGCTATTTCCCCTTTCAGCATGGAAACAGAGAGGATGGAAATAATTTTGACTCTATAAACATCTTTTCTTCTTCCTAAATTGCACAATAATAGATTTTATGTTGTTAGACATACAATAGCAATGGAAAAGGCTGCTTTGAATTCTTTAGCAAAATATTTATGACTCTTACTCCAGGTTTTGCAACAAAGTAACTTGCATCTTGTATTCAGAATTGTGCAGGTATGTTAATTTTTTGTTGCTGCTGTTATGTGCCTCCGAGTCATTTTTGACTTATGGTGATCCTAAGGTGACCCTATCATGGAATTTTCTTGGCAAGTTTCTGGAGAGGAGGTTTGCCAGTGCTATCCTCTGAGGCTGAGCGTATGTGACTTGTCCAAGGTCATCCATTGGACTTTTTATGCTCTAGATGGGAATCAAAACCTGGTGTCCAGAATTGTAGATCAACACTCAACTTTCTCTTAAATTTTGGATACAATTATACCCCAAATTGTTAACTGCACAAAATTCAATGTAGGACTGAAAGCTTAAATTTCAGACTCTGGGGTAAAAATTGATTTTGTAAATTGATTTTGAAGCTCAGTGGGAAAGTGGGATATAAATGGTCTAAAGAAATGAAGAATAAATAAAGGCATGCTGAAACCTTGGAATGGAATGCTTAGGCTCATGAACCATTTAGCAAAGCAAGTATGAGTCTTGGACAAGGCAGCTCATAGGTCAAATAGGGAGGAACCTCACCTCAAAGAGTTGAGGTGAGCCCTCTTCCCGCTCAGACCATGGGTAGGCAGAGGGGTTGTATATGTAGAGATAGGAACTCCTATCTGTCTAGGTCTGTTCACACATTGTGTACCACTGAAACCATTTAGATGCCTTCTTCCATAGGACTTTGAGCTTTCTTTTGTCATCTTGTCCATTCTGGGTGGCAACACAGGGAAAAACCCATGAGAAGCACTGTTGATAAGACTGAAGTAAGACCCAGCAGAAAAGAGGGTGAATAAAGTTTCCTCTTTGTGTCATTCTTAAGATGGCCAGGACATGGCATTCACACTTTTTTTTGGATTACAGCTCCCAGAATTGTGCTGGCTATGCTAACTGGGCTTTCTGAAATTTGTAGTCCTACAAGTTAACTTTTCTGAGCTGTGGATTGTGCTTAGTTCTGAAAACCACTTAAGAGAGCAGAATGGATCTGTGGCAGTTCAAAAATAAAATATAATAGGAGGTGTGTAAGACTGAATCAGACTGGGACTGCTGAACATGGAGAAGACATTTTAACCCCCCCCCCCCATGTTGTTTTCCTGCTTAAAATAATCTTTCCATTCTTGAGGTTGCCATTTTCTCTGCATTAAAAAAAACCTTACAGATAGCAAGCAACCTGTGCTCAAAATGGAGTGGGGTCCCTTTTCATTTTAGGAAGAACTAAAACCATCATACTATCTCATGGTGTTTGGCTGAATGGCATGGTCTGAACTGAATCTCTGCCACTTTCTTCACATACACACACTTTGAGCACTATAAAGAGATAGCTACATGTTTTTTCCTACAGGGCACATAGTTTAGAAGTCAGGGATTTTGACTGAACAGCCAATGTGAGGGTAAAGAATAGGAAAGCCCACCAACTTCCTTCCAGTATTGCAGTTTTAGTGTGATTCGGCATCTATTCTCCCCACTTCCAGCTGGTACTGACAAATGTGGAAGATCTCAGTTTAGGTCTCTCATGTCTGAGTTTCTAGAAATGGAGCAGATGATGAGACTAAAATGGGGAGACCCACAACCAACAATGAGCTTTATTGAAGGACCTTGGCTAAGGCATGGCCTCATATGTTGACCTTTCTCTATGATTACATTTTTAACTGCACCCCAAAATTACCTTTTTGCTAATGCTTTTAGACTCTTTTAGTAGTTGCTGGATGAAGATGACATGGGGGAAGATTTCCAGCTTTTTTTTATTTCTTTTTTGCTGAGGTTCTGGGGAAGTATGGACTGCAGAAAACACAATTTTGTGTGCTCCAAAGATTAGTTAACCTAGGACGTTATCACACGGGGAGTTGTGGGGAGAAAGTGGAAATAAACTGGACAAGCGGAATACTTTAATTTACGGGATTTGTTCCGTTCCGCCTCGTCTGATAACTAAATTTGAATTTAAAAGGGGGTTAATTCGAACAAAAACCTGATCTTTTCAAATCCTCAAAAATCCTGAAAATGAAAAGATCAGGTTTTCATTCGAATTAACCCCCTTTTAAATTCGAATTTAGTTATCAGATGAGGCGGAACGGGACAAATCCTGTAAATTAAAGACTTCCGCTCATGCCTGTTTATTTCCACTTTCTCCCCACGACTCCCCGTGTGATAACGTCCCTAGACTTGCAGTGGATGAGATTGACAGGCTCTTCATCATTTTACAGTAACCCCTCAGGCTGTGGGATTTTTACAGCTTTGTATCTGTGTTCATTAACTATTCCTAAATGCAGAAAAAACATTTACTATTGCCTGCTTCATTGTGTTGTCATCAGCATATTAAAAGGTCAATTTTATAAAATCCCAATTAATGAGCTAACATGTCTATGTGGAGTGGAAACACAGTAATCACTTGAGCTTGTTCTTATAGCAAGCAATAGCAAATACATTTCTATACCACTTATCAGTGCACTTAAGCACTCCCTAAGCATTTTACAATGTGTAAGCTAATTGCCCCCAACAAGCTGGGTACTCATTTTAGCAACCTCAAAAGGATGCAAGGCTGAGTTGAACCGGATCCCCTGGCTAATACTGAACTCACAACCTTATGGTTTGTGAGTGAGTGGCTGCAGTACAGACATTTAACCACTGTGCAACCAGGGCTCTTCTTCTGGACTGTGTTCTGTATAAAAATTGCAGAGAACAGATAAACAATTCTTCAGTTAACGGCCTTTTCTGGATACTCTTTGGCAAATATAGTTTCCTGTTGTCTGAGAGTTTGTTATTGCTGTTGTATGCCTTCAAGTTGTTTCCAACTTATGGTGACCTAAGCTAAAGCTATCATGGAGTTTTCTTGGCAAGATTTGTTCAGAGGAGGTTTGCCATTGCCTTCCTCTGAAGTTGAGAGCATGTGACTTGCCCAAAGTCACCAGTGGGTTTCATGGCCAAGTGGGAATCGAACCCTGGTCTCCAGAGTCATAGTCCAATGCTCAAACCACTACAAGGTTTATTACTCTTCAGTTCTGAAAGAGAGGCCATTTTTATCAGTTTTAATGCAGGTTAGTTAGGTATAGGAAAAATAAAGAGCTCAATGTTTAAATAAGTGTGCAATTGTATAAATGTCTAGTTTTTCTTGCTTTTTCTTCCTTTCCAACTTTTGCATTCAGTTCTAGGTCACTGACTGCAATAAACAATGTTGTTTTTATTGTCTTCAACTTTTTTCAGGGCTGTAGTAAGGATAAAAGGGGAGAAAGAGATTGCAGAACAAAGAGAAGTTCTTAATCACTTATTTGGAAGAACTGCAACAAATGTAATAAAGTTGGGCTACATAGCATGCTGCTCATTGTCTCTGACTGTAGCTCTAACTTTTTGGTTATCAATCTATCTTTTTGATCAAATCTGACAACAGCAGCAGTCTTGATAGTAGCTGTCAAGTGGAAATTGCCAGTCTATGTGTGGGTTTCCTCAGCTGTGGGGCTTTGGGCTTGGAAATGCTACAGCACTAGAGAAACTATTACATTTCTTCATTCTTGTGGAAATGATCCCTGTCAGAATCCAAATGATGCCACTCAATTTTTCCAAGTTATCTTTTCCAACTTACATTTTATCAGTAAATAGTCCACACATTGAACCTGACTCAGAAAAGTGCTAACCACCAACATTCTTCATTCTCCTTCCTTCTTCTCAACTCCCAGTTTCAGCTCTGTACTAGGGATGGCCCAGACTGACATTTCTCAATTTCATCCACATTTTAATATTTTAAACCCCATGTCTTTTAAAATCCGAATTATTTATGCACATCTGTAAAGAATTTGGCATGTTTGTACACAGTATGTGATTTAGGAATTTGGGTAAATTCCTCAAAATGAAATGAAATTGTACTGCATGAGTAGCTGAACTTGTACTGGCCTAATTCTAGCAAAGAGAATACTGTATTGCAACTATTTGCCATATGAGGGTTACATACATGAAAACTCAAGTTCAGCATTCAGCTTAATATATGGATTTGAACCCTTAATTTTAAGAGTTAAGTACTCAAAATAGTGGGCCAGATTCAATGAATCTGTAAGTTCTGATTTCACTCCACATTTTGTTTTTCAAAATCCCATGTTGTTTCCAGTTAAGATGTCAGATCTGGCTACAATGATAGATGCCTTAATTATATCCTATTTGGATAACTGTAATGCACTCTACATGGAGCTGGAAATTGAACAAAGACTTCAGCAGGTCCAAAATGCTGCAGCCAGAATGCTGCTAACTCAGGAAGGTTATAGGCAGCATGTAACTCTCTTGGTGAAACAATTCCCCTGGCTACCAATCCATTTTTGGGCAGAATTAAAAGTGCTGGTTATGACCTTTAAAGACTTACATGGCTTGGCTCTAAACTATTTGAAAAACTTTTTATCTCCCTATATGAGCCTGATGTCACCTAAATTTCAGAAGGTCCCAAGTGATCACCCACTAATTGAATTCAATGAGGAAACTAGTTTATATAGGAAGCAGCAAGAAGGCTTCAGTAATGTAAAGCCAGGATCAAGGCATGTGTATACTGGTTCTGAACCCAGAGAACTCTAGAGGCAGGTTCTAAATCAATTATTTATTTACTCATTTATGTATTAATTAATTAATTAATTAATTAGAAAAGGGAATCCACACTCATAAGCATATTCTCTCACTCACACATACAAGAACTCAAATGCAAAAATAATAGGTAATGGTGAGTTACATGGTGGCTAAGAAGTAATACTGTATTGATCTAGAAACTTAGGGCCTAAGCAGACTGCCAGAAATAGTGCACATTAAATTGAGGCACTGCCCTGGCTCAGGGCTAAGGAATCAAGGGAACTGCAATTTATTGTGGCACCAGAGCTCTCTGACAGAGAAGGCTCAATGTCTCAGAAAAAAAAATACAATTCTCATGATTTGCAAGCACTGAGCCAGGGCAGTGCCTCAATTTAATGTGCACTATTTCTGGCAGTCTGCTTAGGCCTTTAGATCCAGTTGCAGGGTTACCGGAATGAGGATGGCTCAGTAGCCATCAGCAACATATGAGATGGTTGGCTACTGAGGTGTCCAGCTGAAATTGAACAGAGGTTCTATCTGGCTTCAAACCAGACAAATGTGCTACTGTCTAGGCACATGTATTTATAGCAAGAAATGGGTCCTGAGGCCAGTGTTTCAGGAGTTAAATAATTTTTCCAAGAGTTATATGGTTTTCCCAGTGTCAGACTTTACTAAATTCAGTAACTCTGTGTAGCAATAAATCAACCCAGTTGAATCAACTAGAAATTTATTGAGAACACACAGAGCTAGTAATTCACCAGTCAGTGTTTAAGTCACAACTGCCCCCCACAATAAAATGCCATATTTAAACCCTCAAAATTATTGGGCTCCACCCCACACCTCTTGGTGCCAAAACCAGCACCCACCTCCAATTCCCACAGCTCTTCTCCCACCAAGTCAATCCCCCTTTCCCAATGTTTTTACCAGAGGTATCCTTCTCCAGCTGACACCAGCCAACCTTCTGCACAGATCCCGCATTCCAAAGGCCTAACTTTCTCAAAACTATCCAGCATCACAGCACTGCTCATAACTCCCCATCCCAACCAACTTACATTTCACAAAAACTAACTACATTTCCCATACGCTAACCTACCTATCATCCCCCAAACAACTACAACTATTACCCCCCAAAGCAAACATCTGACAGAACTCATGTACACAGGTTCTGACACCCAGGGGGGAAAAATAGAATGAGATGTCCAAGAATGTCCAGACAATTGGTATGAATGGCCTCAGACAGAAAGAGCTTCATTCCCAGAAGGAAACTGTTTGTTGTATGCAGACAGTTTCCAAGTCAAGGTCTCCATCATCACTCATCTCAGTGAAGGGATTACACTAATTTCTATCTTGAACAGTCTTGGATAAGTGCCTTTGGCTTCTCCCATGCTGAGCCATCCAGATGTCATAATATGGTATGGCTGATTTCCTGCACTGGTGAGCCCCCTGATGGCTACCCACTGGCAACCTCACCTCTCTTTTGATATTAATTTGATATCAAAGGTCGAATGGGGTGATTGAGTGTTAGATCCTGGGGTAACAAGCCCATGCTCTATAGTCTCCTTGAGAAGGCATTCTCTTGGTTCTACTACCATCTCAGGCACATCTGGTGAGGACATGAGAGCGAACCTTCTCTGTGGCTGTTCCCAAGTTGTGGAACTCCTTTCCATGGGAGATCCAGTTGGCCTCTTCCCTACTGTCTTTCTGCCAGCAGGTAAAAATCTTTTTATTTAAGGGGGCATTTGGTGGCAACTACAGAGTTTTTAATGGGGAGAGGTGTGTTTTTATTGTATTATGTCTTACATATCTTTTTAATGCTGTTTGAACTTGTCTGTTTAGTATGTGTGTGTCTGTGTGTGTTTGAAATCAAAGTTAGCCTAATTATATTTTATCTTCTGTATTGAGAGTTTAAAAAAATTGTATTGTGCTTTTTAAGGTGTTGTGTGGTGTTTTGGGATGTGAAGTAAATGTGAATGGTGAATGGTTAATGTTGACAGAAATGAGAGTCAGAACCCCAAATGCAAACTCACAAACTATTTGAATAACAAAATGGACATTCACTAATCGTCTTTCAAATTGTCTGCAGGATGTGCCCCGTTTCACCCTCCTTTGGATGAGAGCAGCACAATATGTTTTTTCCATGCAAACATGTGTTCAGAGACAGCTCTGGGTGGACCAGTCATGTCTAAACTAGTACAGCTGGGTTGACACATGAATGTTTATCACCCGATGACTCCAACATGAGCACTGCTTAGAAAACTGCACAACCTATCTCCTCCTTATCTTACAGCTCTTATCTCTTTTTAGCAGCCTGTTAGAAATCTGCACTTTAGGAATTCTGGGCTTCTCACCTAGCCAAAGGTTTCTACCTCCTTGGCTCAGCTTCATCCTTTTTCTCTCCTGGAATTACCTCCCTGTAAACTTGCAGACTGTTTCTTCCCTTGCTGTTTCTAAATCCAAACTGAAAAATGTTTTGTTTTCAAAAACTTTTGGAATTTTGGGTTGCTTTATATCTTTAGTATACCTAGCTATCTAGACTGACTATTTTGTTTTATTCTGCATTCCAATTGCATTTTAGTATTGTATTATAATATTTTATATTACTGGTATAGTTATAAATGTTTTATTCTGTAACTGTTTGTAAAGCACCATGAACCTGGATGGCATAATATAAATTAATCATTAACATCAACATCATCAACATCTTATTTTAAAAGAGTATTACTCCATTCCCCCACCAAGCATGGCCTTAGGGATTCAGGGAGTTGTAGGCTGACAAAACAAATTATCCACACCCTGAACGTGGGATGAAATGTACTCAAGCAGGTGAAAAGGTCATTACAGGTCTCACCTCATTGATAGCACTTTCAGCCTTGCAATATCACCTTGAATGTACTGCTTTTCAGGGGAAACGTTTGTGCATTCAAATGTCACTTATCAGTGCAAAAGAATGCTATAGGGTTTGCCAATGTCATGGGGCTCATAATTGTTATACAAATGCACATGTGATATATATATTCCTATATCTACATACACACACCCCTTCTCTCTATAGGGGCTGGTCATATATCCGGGTTTTCAACTAGTTGTGCTCTCTTTAATCTTTTTTGAATGAAACCAAAAGAGAGAGACAGAAAGAAGAACTGAATGTATTGTGCGCAGTTGTGAAGGCTGGAATATTAAAATGGAACTTTGCTTAAACCAGGGGTAGGCAAAGCTGGGGGCCAGGTTGCTGTCCCTCAGACAATTAGGGGGCTTTTTGAGCTGGGGGGCCAGGTTGCTGTCCCTCAGACAATTAGGGGGCTGAAGCACCAAAAATAAATAAATAAATACATAAAAATTAATTTTTAAAAAATAAATAAAAAAAAATGCATGCACACTCTCTCAGCCCCAGAAAAGCCATAGCAAAACCCCTGTAGACATTTTGCCAAGAAAACCCAAGAACAAGTAATAACAACAATAATCAATATCATCATGGCGGCGGTGGCGGCGGCAGCTGCAGGACCAACCTGGGGCCAGTCCAAAGGCCTCGGGGGGGCGTATCCGGCCCCCGGGCCTTAGGTTGCCTACCCCTGGCTTAAACGTTCTAATTTACTTGCTCATATTCAATTAATCACACCTCCATTGCTCACTACACCCCATCCTACCATTTTTACTTCTCTGCCAATCCCTTTAATTCTTTATTCCAGCATTTAAGGTATAAGAATTCAGCTGAAAGCCAGTGTGGTGTAGTGGTTTGAGTGCTGGACTACAACTCTGGAGATCAGGGTTCGATTTCCCACTCAAGCATAAAAACCCATTGGGTGACCTTGGGTAGGTCACATGCTCTCAGCCTCAGGGGGAGGCAATGGCAAAGCCCCTTTGAATATATTGTCCATGAAAACCCTATGATAGGTTTGCCTTAGGATCATCATAAGTAAAAAAAATGACTTGGAGTCCACACAACAACAACAACACAAGAGTCCAACACCAATTCCTTGATTCCCTGCCCAACCCTGTATATATGAATGGTTGTGTGATGAGAACTCTTGTGGTGTTAATCACTTTTTAAAGCCCTCCTCTAATGCTTCATAATGGAACACACACACAGTCTTTGCCTTCACTCTGCCTTTCTCTCCAGTCTTTGGGAGGACACAAGTGTCTCATAAAATTACAGTTTCTGCATCTGCATCATGCTCTCATGACTAGAAATCACAGGTCTGGCTCAGTTCTTGGCGAGTTTACTTAGAAATCATGCTAGAGATGGCTGAAGAAGTGACCTATGCTGACCTGAAGTTCATTACACTGGAGAAGAACAAGAATGAGGAGTTCCAGCAAAGCAAAAACAAAGGTAATGAATGTGGCAAGTTGTCAAATACAGCTATTTTCATACCAATCTAATACATCTGGAGTTCTTTGTGTTGGAAGTTATTTTCTTTTGCATACAGCATTCTAGGGTCCTTTCACAATACTGATCACAATAATTATAGCACTTTGATTCCACATTAAGTGCCATGGCTGTATTGTATGAAATTTTGGGATTTTGGGGAGGACCTACATTCATCCCCCCCCCCAGCACATTTTCCCCTCCTAAGCCAGCGTTATTTCCTCAGCCCATCCTCTATGCCAGCCAAAATAAAAGGTAAAAGGTGGATGGGGTGTAGTGAGCAATGGAGATATGATTAACTGAACCCTGTGGGATTTTTTCAAACTGAAAGACCATGTTCAATTAACTAGGAGAGTCTCCCTTTAATTTTAAAAATCATTAGGAAGATGTTCTAGATAGCTCTGGTGAAAAAAGTAAGGCACAATCATTGCATCTACATACTGTTAAGTTTCAATATTAGTATTATTTAGTTATTTTTTTAACTTTTGTTATTAATGTTTTAGTTCTGTCTTTTTAAACTATTGTAAGCCACCTTGAACCCCATTTTGGGAGAAAGGCAGGATATAAATCTCAAATAAATAAATGCATTCTAAATTGTCAAAGTGTTTTAGCTTATTTTGGGCATTTCCAAACCAGTCCAAAAAAAGGGAAGCATCTCATAACTTACATTTACTTTGACCAGCCCAAAGAAGCAGTTGTACAAGCGATTTTTTTTTTTAATGGTTGGTTAATGATTTATGCATTTCCTATTGTATTTAAGAACCTCTCGTTTCTCCTTAAGGTGGTATTATCCACTGTGGCCTTATTTAAGGTCAAAATCAGCATTTTTCTGATACCAAAGGTAGGGTTATAATTTTTATTGTTGTTATCTTATGATATTGGCTATAGCTTTAAAAATTGCCAAAACAAAGATATTTGCCTGCTTTCTCCTGAAATCAAATTACAAAAGGGTTCCAATTTATATATCATAATTTCTTGCTTTAATTCAGCATCTTCCACAGTAAAGCATCACTGGCGATCTGTAGCAGTCTCCCTTGGGATATTCTGCTTGGTTCTGCTTGGAGCAGCTGGGATTTTGGGATTCAAGGGTAAGCATCTGATGCCCCTAAGGAAGTGAGCAAAAATGGATGTATGGCTTCCTCTAGGATTTTTTTATTTATTTATTTATTTTTTGTAACAACGGCAGCAGCAGCAGCAACAACAAATGTCATATATTTTCCCCAATCTGGGATTCAAGAAGGCTTGTTGTTGTTGTTAGCTGACCTTGAGTCAATCCTGACTCATGGCGACCCTGTGGATGAGACATCTCCAAGATCCCTTGTCCTCCATTGCTCTGCTCAAGTCCTGCAAACTCATTCCTATGACCTTCCTGATTGAATCTAGCCATCTGGCATGTGGTCTTCCTCTCTTTCTACTGCCTTCTACTTTCCCAAGCATTTTGTCTGTTTTTGTGAGTTGTGTTTTCTCATGATGTGTTCAAGTATGACAGCCTCAATTTTGTCATCATGGCTTCCAGGGAGAGCTCAGGTTTGATCTGTTCAAGGACCCATTTGTTTGTCTCAGCACTCTTCTCCAGCACCACATCTCAAATGAGTTGATTCTTTTCCTATCTGCTTTCTTCACCATCCAGCTCTCAGATCTGTACACGGTGATGGGGAATACAATGGTTTGAATGATTCTAACTTTAGTGTTTTGTTGTATGTCTTTACTCTTCATAATCTTGTTGCAGTCTACTGCTATCAATCTTTTCTAGTTCTTTCATAGCTGTTCTCCCTATTCCTAGTTTTTTGTTTTTTTGTTTTGTCTGCAGTCTCTATCCTGATCATTGTCTGATCCTACAACAATCAAAATAACCATCATTAAAAATTCATAGCACAAAAATTAAAAATTAATTCAACCATCATATAATTAAAACCATTTATAATGCAGCTATGGAAGGCCAACTATATTAACAATAGTTGACTGTAAGCCAGTCTAGCAGTCTGAACTTTAAAGATGCTATTTGTAGTGATGAAAGTATCTTGTAAGCAGAGGTCTGTATTTTGGAGAGCTTTAAATCTGGGGGGGGGGGGGGGGTTTGGACGGACCCAAAGTGGATTCCCTGTCCCACTCACAGCAGAGCTACAAACTAGTAGCAATTTCATCACATTTTATTTTTATTTTTATTCTGGACTATCATAGAATCATAAAATCATAGAGTTGGTGTGATCTGAAAATTTGATTAGCATGCCCTCTATTCCTTTGTCGAAGTCACTGATAAAGATGTTGAATAGCACTGGGCCCAGGATAGAACCCTGTTGCACCATAAGTCAGAAATGATTTGAAGGCACACAATGCACACACAATTAGCTACATATACAGCTAATATTTTCTCCTGATTCACAAGGGAGTCCAGAATGGATCCCTCATGAAGGAACACCTGTAGTTCCTTGGGTGGTTAATTATAGCCAAAATTATTTTGTTGTTTACTTTCTCTTTACATACATAGAATCAGAGAGTTGGAAGGGACTCCAAGGGTCATCAAGTTCAACCCCCTTCTGCCATGCAAGAACTCACAATCAAAGCACTCCCTATGACAGATGGCCATCCAGCCTCTATTTAAAGACTTCCAAAGAAGGAGACTCCACCTCTCTCTCTCTTTTTTTTTTTTTAAAAAAATTAACTTTATTATAAATGTTACAATTACAATGACAACATCCCAACAACTCATTTTCACAGCCAAATTAAAATACCACCATACAAGTACGCAATACAAATCACAAATCACAAAATCATTCTCCTACCTAAACCTTAAAAACCCACTTTCTCTCCTTTTCAACCTTCCTCTTCTAACCCTTTCTTCATCTTCCTTTTCTTTACTCTCTTTCCTTTCACTTCTTACTTCATCTCCCCCTTATCACCTCCCTCTCTCTCTAGCCTTCCACTCTTTCTACTTCTCTACTTCCTCATACCTTCTTCTATGTGCTCTTACCCTCTTCTACATCCTCATTCTCCTTACTTATCATTCAAATGCTTCCGTTCTTCTCCTCCTTTATCTCTCTTTCTTACCATCCAATCAAAATAGACCTCCTAACTACTTATGCTGCCTGATAACCTTTAATTTCTTTGACCTTATCTACAATCAGCTAATGAGAAGCTTCCTCGCTTTTTCTCTCACTAAGAGAAAAAAAACTTAACTATTATGATTTTATTTGTTCCATCTGAGACTCCACCACTTTCTGAGGGAGAGTGTTCAACTGTCAAAAAGCACTTACTGTCAGAATGTGCCTCCTAATGTGGAGGTAGAATCTATTTTCCTGTAGCTGGCATCCATTGCTCTGGATCCTGTTCTCTGGAGCAGCAGAAAACAAGCTTGCTCCATCCTTTTTTTTAATTTTTCATTTTTTTAATTTATTTATTTATATCCCGCCCCTCTGCAGAGCAATTGGGGTGGCTTACAACATTAAAATCTCCATACATATATATTAATACATTGTAAACAAAACCTAAAAATTCCGAAACCCACCCGCCCCTTAAAAAGTGAGGGTTCTTCTTCTTAGGCTAGGCCCGATGGAGATGGGCCTACATCTCTCCCCCAGATGACATCGGATGGAGTGGAGGGAGGGCTCTTCTTCTTAGGCTAGGCCCGATATGACACCCATTCAAACATCCTCAATATGACACCCATTCAAATACCTAAATATCATATCATCTGTTAACCATTTCTTCTCCAGGTTAAACATACCCAGTTCCCGAAGTCATTCCTCACAGGGCATGGCTTCCAAACCCTTCACCATTTTAGTTGCCCTCCTCTGGACATGCTCCAGTTTTTCAACATCCTTTTTGAATTGTGGTGCCCAGAACTGGACACAGTATTCCAAGTGGGGCCTGACCAAAGCAGAATATAGTGGCACTATTACTTCCCTTGATCTAGACACTATACTTCTATTGATGCAGCCTAAAATTGCATTGGCCTTTTTAGCTGCTGCATCACACTGTTGACTAATGTTCAACTTGTGGTCTATTAGGACTCCTAGATCCCTTTCACACATAGTTGTGTTAAGCCAGGTATCCCCCATTCTATAGCTATACATTTTCCCCCCTAAGTGCAGTACCTTACACTTCTCTGTTTTGAAATTCATTTTGTTAGCTTTGGCCCAGCTAAGGTTATTTTGAATTTTCATCCTGTCCTCTGGGGTATTAGTTAATCCTCTTAATTTGGTATCATCAGCAAATCTGGTAAGTATGTCCCCTATTCTTTCATCCAAGTCATTGATAAAGATGTTGTATAGCACTGGGCCCAGGACAGAACCCTGTGGCACCCCACTGGTCACTTCTCTCCAGGATGAAGAAGGAGGAGCTATTATTGAGCATTTTACCAGCTTGTTTGCCAGAATGTCATGGGGGACCTTGTCAAAGCCCTTATGTTATATCCACAGCATTCCCTTAATCTACCAAGCTGGTAATTCTATCCAAAAAGAGAGAGCGAGAGCGCGAGAGAGAGATCAGGTTAGTCTGGCATGACTTGTTTTTGAGAAACCCATGTTGACTATTTGTGATTATGGCATTCCCTTCTAAATGTTCACAGACTCTCTGTTTAATGAACTGTTCTAGAATCTTTCCTGGTATTGGTATCAGACTAACTGAACGATAGTTGTTGGGATCCTCTTTTTTCCTGTTTTTGAAGATGGGGACAATGTTTGCCCTCCTCCAGTCTGCTGGGACTTCTCCTGTTCTCTAGGAGTTCTCAAAGATGATTGCCAATGTCTCCGATATTACATTTGCCAATTCTTTTAATATCTTAGCTGCAGTTCATCTGGTCCTGGAGACTTATATTCATTAAGATTAACCAGGTATTCTTGTACTACCTCTTTATTTTTCTGTGCTGCATTTCCCCTATTGTGTCCTCTGCTTGATTTTCCTCAGGTTGAGCACCCTTTTCTTTTTCTGAGAAGATTGAGGAAAAGAAAGTGTTGCCTTGTCTCTGTCCCCTGTTAGAATTTTGCCATCTTCTCTGTGTAGTGGCCCTACATTTCCTTCTTCTTCCTTTTGCTACAGACATACCCCCCCCAAAGCCCTTTTGTTGTTCTTAACCTCTCTAGCAAGCTGGAGTTCATTCTGCACTTTAGCTTTTCTGACTTACATGTGCTCGCTATTTGTTTGAATTTTGCTATTTGTTTCAATTCTATGTATGAAAAACTATTGGAAAATATGTTTTTAACAATTGAAATGAAAATAGAAAATCTATTGATTCTGAAATGAAAGTAACAGTTGTCAAAAGCAAAGTGAAAGTCGCCTTCATTCTAATTTTGGGAAGCCACTTCCAATACAGTTTGAGAGCTTTGGTAGTTCAATGCAGAAACAATATCTTATCAATCAATAGGTATTGAGTATCTGCAGAGATCTGTAATGATATCACATGGCAAAAAAAGACAGGAGCATAGCCCTATCCTCCCATCAATATCAGGCAATAATGCGAAGATTTTCACATGATGTTATACAATGTTGCTATAATCACACAATTATCCTGTGAATAAAGAGGCATAATCGAGCCACTTTTTATTCACAGGATCTTCCTATGAATAAAAAGTGGTGTGATTATGCCTTTTTATTCATGGGATAATCGTGCAATAATGGCAACATCACATGATGTTGTGTGAAAATCTTCACATTATTGCTTGATATTGATGGGAGCATAGTGCTATGATCCTGTCTTTTTTTGCCATGTTATAAAGTCCTATGAGAATAAGCCTGCCTTAAACAAACATTAAACAGGTTCAGCCATCTGAACCCACTGGATGACTGTGGACAAGTCACATGCTCTCAGCCTCAGGGGATGGCAATGGCAATGGCAAAACCCCTCTGAAAAAACTTGCCAAAAAACAAACAAACCCCATGATAGGCTAGCTTTAAGGTCACCTTAAGTTGGAAACAAAGGCACACAACAACTACAAAAAAGTAAACAGGCTGCAATTTTCAAGTGTGTCCATCTTGTTTTCTCTTGTTTTCTGCTGTAATGTCTAGGGATATTTCATGCATGACACGATGTCTTTACACTTCAGGCTTCACGCATCTGCCTACTTCATTGACTGTTGCTTAGGACAAGGAAACTCACAGCATGATAATGTGTTACATCACATCTCATATTTTCAGCAGCCCTAGAAGAATGGCTCCCCACAGAACTCTGGAAAGTTGCACCCCTATTATCATTTCATGTTCCCTTTGTTGTTTATTGTTGTTGACTGCCCTCGCGTTGATCTCAACTCATGGTGATATTATAGATCAGACATCTCCAAGACCTTCTGTCCTTCACTGCTCTGCTTAAATCCTGCAACCCCTTAATACCCGTGACCTCCTTAATAGAGTCCATCCATCTGGCATGTGGCCTTCCTCTGCTCCTACTTCCCTCCACCTTTCCCAGCATTATTGTTTTTTTCCAAAGAGTCCTCTTTTCTCATGATGTGTCCAAAGTACGACAGTCTCAGTTTGGTCATCATGGCTTCTAGGGAGGTTTCTGGTTTGATCTGCTCATGGACCCACTTGTTTTTCCTTTTGACTGTCCATGGGATCCTCAGCACTCTTCTCCTGCACCACATCTCAAATGCATTGATTTTCTTCCTATCTTTCTTAACTGTCCAGCTCTCACATCCATACATGATAATAGGGAATACAATGGCTTGTATGATTCTAACTTTTGTGCTGAGTTGTATATCTTTGCATTTTAGAGTCTTTTCTAGTTCTTTCATAGCCACCCTCCCCATTCTTAATCTTCTTCTCATTTCCTGACTGCAGTCCCCATTTCTGTGAGATTTTCTGCTAGTATTATGGTGTCGTCTACATATCTTAGATTGTTGATATTCCTTCCTGCTATTTTCACTCCTCTTTCTTCTGTGTCCAAGCCTGTTTTTCTTATAATATGTTCTGCATACAAGTTGAACAGATAAAGTGAAAAGATGAAGCCTTGTCTGCCCCCTTTGCCAATTGGGAACTATTCTATTTCTCCATGTTCTGTTCTGACAGTAGGCTCTTGTCCTGAATACAGATTCCTCATCAGGCCTATCAGATGTCTTGGCACTCACTTGTCTTTAAGGGCATTCCATAGCCTTTCATGGTTTATGCAGTCAAAGGCTTTGCTATAGTCTATAAAGCACATGCTGATTTTCTTTTGGAATTCCCTGGTGTGCACCATTAGCCATTGTATTTTTGCAATTTGATCCCTGGTGCCTCTTCCTTTCCTGAACCCTGCTTGGAACTCTGGGATTTCTCTCTCCATGTATGGTTGGAGTCTGTGTCGCAGTATTTTGAGCATAATTTTGCTTGCATGGGAGATACATGCTATGATCCTGTAGTTGCTGCAGTCTCTTGTGTCTCCCTTTTTGTGGATGGGGATGTATATTGATTGCTTCCAATCTGTTGGGCATCATTTTGTTTTCCATGTCTGTTGACATATGTTGGTTAGCACTAGTGTTGACTCTGTCAATGTGGATTGCAGCAGTTCAATTAGAATATCATTTGTTCCTGGTGATTTGTTTTTCACTAACGTTCCCTACCTTCTCCAAAATAGTGGACTCATCTTGTTATTTTCATTGGGAGGAAAGTTTAGAACTTGGAAAGTTACTTTTTCAAAATAATTTGCTCCTGTTATTTGTTATTAGTAACCTGTTGCTTCCAAGTTTTTTTAAAGCTCCCATTAGCTCCAATACAGCTTCCCACATTGGTAGGGTTGCTATATTCCAGTATCTCAAATTCAGCCATCCAATTGGCAAATCATTATAATTATGCATATTATTAATTTGTATTCTGGTTGTGCAAATTCAACACATCAATCATTGTACTTTTTCTACCATTATGTTTCAACCTCATTATGCATCTACCACTGAATACAGTAGGAAGCCCTTCCCCACTTCTTTTTCCCCTAGTGGGTGTGAAGACAGGCAGGTTTCCAAGCAGTTTACAAGCCTCGAGGGTATTTGGAAGTGAAGTTCCACCATGCTGCCTAGCCACTGATACAATCACCACACAACACAAGGCATCTCTGCTTGTCTCCTTTCCTTTCCAGCTTTTTTGGCCTATCATAGGAAGAGGGGAGGACATGGAAGAATAAGCTGGCAATGCTACACCTGTGCAGTTGAAACTGGAGCCTGCAGGGTGGGGTGAGGCTCCCACTAATGCCAGTCTTCTTGCATGATTTCCTGCTTCATTGCCATGGCCACATTTTAATCTACCATTAGCCTGCAACAAAGAAGAAATCCAGAATTTACAGCTCCTACTGGCCACAGCTGGCTGAGACATTTTTAATCTCTTCAATCTGGGATTTTCCAGGTTTTCTGGGACAAATGGCAACCCTACTCATAGGTCAAATAGATGGAAAGGAGCCTGAATTTTGTTGGAACCACTGCAGTATAAAGGGTAAAATTCCCCATCCCTCTGTGTCTGCTATTTTCTATACAAATAAAGAAAGCAAACACCCAACCATCATCATCTAACTATTTGGCCTTTGCTGTACTGTGGACATAACAAAAGTCACCTTAATGCAGGATATATGTGCAGGAAGGGGTAGCAGTGGCTGCCCTAGACTCCTCCTGCCCTTCATATGTGGTCCTGTGGCTGTCTCTACACTTGCTGTCTGAACACTTCCCTGTGGAGGTGCCACAGGGACAGGGTTCAGAGGAACCACAGGGGATGAGGCCTCAAGTGGGGCTTATGGCTTGGTCTACATGCTTCACTCCTTCACATGGCTAATGCATGATGATAGCTAAAGAGAGACAGCCTTAGGTTTTACATTATTGCTTTAAATATACACAAAAGAGAGACATTTTATATGCAAACGTAAATACTAAATATGTCTATGCTAGAGGCCTCCTGCAAAATACATTTGTTACATCACACATAAACATACACTTCCCCTCCACTTCATTCCTAGCCACCTACAAGCAGTTACCCTATGCTTCTTGACTCTTATTGCCATTGATATTCCTTTATCTCCATGAAAAATGTCTCTATCTTCCTCATGTCCTTTCTATCTCATTTTTAAATTTCCCTCTCACCATCACCTGTCTCTTTTTTCTCTTCCTCACTCCCTCCTAGGAGTTTATCACACAGGGCGAATCCCATGCAGAAACTAGATTTAAATTGAAAACAACCTGCTTTTGTGGGTTGTTTTTCACATGACGTTCTGGGTTATCCTGAACAGAAAGTAGAAAAAATCCGCAAATGCGGGTTATTTTTCAGATGATGTTTATGTGAAAGAGAAATAACTTGAAAATAACCTGAACAGAAAGTTGACAAAACCTGCTTCTTTTTGCTTTCAGGAAATTCTGAAAGTAGAAAGGAGTGGTTTTTGTTGACTTTCCATTTGGGTTATTCGTTATTTCTCTTTCTGCCAATGTATCTGAAAAACAACCCACATTTGCAGGTGTATAGCAGATTTTAAAATCCCGTTTCTGCATAGGATTTGCCTCCATGTGCCTTCATGTGATAAACTCGCTAGTCTGTAAGAAGGTGAAAGAGATGGGGAAGAGTCAAGCAGGGTTTGTATGTGTTGTTGCAGAGCAATAAAATGAGGATGAGAGAAAGTGCTTTCACATTGCTGCCTTATGCTGCCTGGGCATGCAAGTCACCTTGGTGGCCTTCAGAGATTAGATTCACTCCTGTATGCTTGAGGCTCAGTGTCTGATGTTGCTGCTGCTGCTTCTGTGGAGAAGCTCATTGTAACTTTGTTGTGGTTTGAAGCTATGCAGGCATCCCAGAGAGTGAGCAGTCAGAATGAGAATCTGACCCTGCAGAAAGAGATGCTAGAAAACCTTCTCACAAAGCTGGATGTTCTCCAGGCCCAGAATCTAAACCTTTCAGAGACTGTCCAACAACTGTCAAACCACAGAGGTAATCAAGAATGGAACTTGGGGTTAAGTTACTATTTTTTAAGGATTACTGCACTCTATAAAATAAAATCAGAAGATAGTCATGCAGTAGCTGGCTGAATCTATCTAAATACATCCAAATGAGATAATACCAGTAGATGTGTTTTGGCCATCTCTGCTCTTCTGTGCTCTCCCATGGAATATGCAGGAGAGTTGTGGCTACTGATGTTGTTGTGTCTGGAGAAATGTCCACAGTCTTTCATTTCATTTTATTTCACAGGCCACCAATGCAGCCCTTGCCCAGAAAAGTGGCTGCAGCGTGGAGAGAACTGCTATTTCTTTTCAACCAAGTGGAACACTTGGGAAGAAGGCAAAACTCACTGCATTACCCTTAACTCCAGGCTTCTTAAAATAGAGATGAAGGAAGAGCTGGTAAAGACTGTGTTTCTCCCCCCACCCACCCAAGCATTTGGACACATGCTTGTATATTATTATTTAGAGGCACAGAAGACATAAATGAAAGGTGTCAAAATTCAAATGGTTGTAAAGCTCAGCTGACACTTGCACAGCTGTTGTTCATTTTGCCACCACAAACACCATTTGTATGTACTTAAGACTTATTTACAAACCAGCAAAAAGGTTTCATGGGAAGTTTAAGTTTTAAGGAGGAATTTGGAGCACATAACAGAAGGTGAAAGAGAAGAGCCAAAAAGACAAACAATTGGGTCCCTGAACAGTTCAAGTCTGAACTCTCCCTGGATAATCAAATTAAGGCTGTTGTCTTTTGCCACATCATGAGAAGGAATGGATCACTTGAAAAGACAATAATGCTAGGAAAGCATAGAAGAAAGAGAGGAAGACTGCAAGCTAGATAAATAGACTCAATCAAGGAGGTCACAGGCTTGAATTTGCAGGACCTAAGCAGAGCAGTGAAGACAGCAGGGCTTGGAGATGTCTCATCCACATGAGTCAGGATTAAGTAAGGGCAGTTAACAACAACAAGAGAAGGTGGTCTGAAGGGGTAGCAAGGAAGAAATGATGATGCCACTTCAGGAAAGATGTTGTGATGGTAGTGGGACATGGGACTGGCCATGGGCCAGGGTATATTAGGATCAGAGCCTGGAAAAATTAACAAGTTCCAAAATCTGTTGGCCGTGCTGTCTGAGGCATTTGGGATTTCTAGTAAAATATGAAGCTCTGACTCTCTGAAGAATGGAGACATAATGTAAAACAATGCCACAGATTATTTTGAAGATAAGAAAGTACTAAATGCATAACACAAATCTAGTATAGGGATTTAAGAAGGACAGAAGATGGTGTGAAGTGAATGATTTTGACAGCAAACACCTGAACAAGGGAGGGGAGCAGAGATAATGGAAAAGTGAGAGAACAGGCTACAGTAATTGGAGCAAAAGATGACCAGGGTGTGATGGATTGTCAAGGGGACAGGTAGAAAAAGAGATATATTTGGTAATATGGTGTACAAAGAAATACAGGCTGAGATCCTGCAGTAGACACATTGCCATGATGTTGTGGCTATAATCTGTCTCCTGAGCAGATCCCTGAAGCACACCTTAAAATCTAGGCAGCTACATTGAGAGAGAGAGTTCTGTGATCCTGGAAAGTAGAGTGCTGAAGGATAATGTGTTCAGCCCTCTCTTACCAGTTAGCAGTGGTGCAATGAACAGGAGCAGGGAGTCCTGTCACAACTTCTCATTGCACCATGGCTCACTGGTGGGAAGGGGAGGGGATATCCTTCGGTGCC
Organism: Phrynosoma blainvillii; assembly: GCA_026167975.1. Taxonomy (NCBI): domain Eukaryota; kingdom Metazoa; phylum Chordata; class Lepidosauria; order Squamata; family Phrynosomatidae; genus Phrynosoma; species Phrynosoma blainvillii. Next base: position 168,508,433 of record JANUYF010000002.1, on the reverse strand, counting down.
TCACATGCCAGTGCTACAGAGCTCCATCCCTCCATTCAGTTACCTGGATTTCAAGGTTGGTTTCATAGAATCATAGAGATGGAAGGGACCCCAAGACCATCCAGACCAACCCCCTACCATGCAGGAATACAAAATCAAAGCATCCCCAAGAGATAGCCATCCAGCCTCTGTTTAAAAACTTCTAATGAAGGAGACTCCACCATGCTTTGAGGGAGTGTCTTCCACTGTTGAAGCGCTCTTACTGTCAGGCGGTTCTTCCTAATGTTGAAATGGAATCTCTTTTCCTGTAGTTTGAATCCATTGCTCCATGTCCTAATCTCTGGAGTAGCAGAAAACAAATTTGCTCCATCTTCAGTATGACATACTTTTAAATATTTAAACAGGACTATCATATCACCTCTTAACCTTCGCTTCTCCAGGCTAAACATACCCAACCCCCTAAATCACTCCTCATAGGGCTAGTCATGTCTCCCTTCCTTGCCTCCCAGAAATGTGATATGGCCTCTTCTTGTGTTTCCATCCAGGAGTTCATACTTGAATCAGCCCAGTCCTATAATTCTTACTGGATTGGTTTATTACGCAGCAGAGCTGGTGGACCTTGGTTATGGGAGGACAACAGTACCTTCATTACTGACTTGTAAGTTCTTTGTGCTTAAAAAAAAATTCAGAAGGACTAAGTGAGATTTTAATAATGTTGATTTTTACTATGACTTTGATGCTTCTAGCAGTGGCATCACTAGAACTGGTGTCACCCAATGCAGTTACTTATGGTATCACTCCCCACATTGGAATTCTCCTATACCACACCATACACAATTCTTAGTTATGCATTTTGTACTAATGTTACTCATAAATCATAATTTCTGCATATCACTGAATGTAATGATAACAGTTGTGACATAAACAACAAGCAAAATTAAAAGTATGCCTTTAGATTACAGTATCATATGCACAGCCTAAATGTATTTAAGTGTACATAGAGTGGGACCTCTTCATCTGTAGCCTTGTCATCTGAGGATTTCAGCATCCACAGGTGGCAAGCCCTGTTGTCCTAAATGGTGGTGCACACAGCCATGGTAGCAGCAACACGCACAGTGCACCACCATTATAAACAACAGGACATGAGGTCACACATTTTTTTTTATATATATATCTGTGGGTGTGTGCATCTAGAATAGGTTCCCCATGGATACAAAGGTCCAACTGTAGTTTCATGTGGTTAAAGTTAAAATTTGATAAGATGTGATGGTTTAAAGAAAGTTTTAAAATAATTTAAATTTAAAAAAAATAAATTTGCAACTTAAAATAAAAAAAAAACTTGGGGCCTCTCCTTTCTCTTCCCCTAATCACCCCATCTCTTCGACATTTTAAAAAGATGCAGGTGAACTTCACAACCCATACCTGCCAAAAGGAAGATGTTTGGGGAGCACCTGGTGTGGTCCACACACTCCTAGTGACTCCCCTGGCATCTAGCATTTTTAGCTGGCAGGGGTAACTCTTGTGGCCCACCAAATGTTCCCATCAGTCCAAGCTGCTATTTGTACCACAGCAATATACTGTTTTTATCTTGTATTTTAATTTTGTAATAGTTTAATATATTTTTAAGTAACTTGTGATGTTGTTTTAATTTGTTGTATGCCACCCCAATTGCGCTGCAGAGTGGCGGGATGATGATGATAATAATAATAATAATAATAATAATAATAATAGCAGCATAATGCATAGTGAGAGGACATAGGGAGTTTCATTCCAAGAACAAATGAAAGCCATACATTCTCCATGCTTTATCAGCATACAATAGGAAGGATAAAATTACTGGGAATTCCCCCTCCCCTTTAAAAAATATTAGAAAAGATCACCTGCAGAAGTGGATCTTTGTTATTTATTATTTTAAAAAGTTATTTTTAATAATAATGTTTATTAATTAAAAAGACATACAGCATAAAACATACAACATAAACAAATACATACAAACCTATTCAAACCCAAATCTATAAACTTTGTATATACATTAATATCTATAAAAAGACATACATGTCAAAATCAATAACACAAGCAATGAAACTACACAATCAAATCTCTCAAACATCATACATGAATACGTACCAATCCTTTACTTATCTGTATTCTATTCTATCCATTCCTTCCTCCAACCTTTCACCTTCTCCAATATCACACCATTACCTTCCCGTACCAACTTTAAACATATATTTTCCTTCTCTTAAACCTTCTTACTATTAAACTTTACCTTCTTTACTTTTAAACTCTTTCTTTCTATCTATCTTCCACCTCTCATACCACCATTCTTCCTTCATATCAATACCTTACCCTCCTTCATACCTTCTCTACACATCCTCATACCCTCAGCACTTACTTTTACTTCCTTCACTAATCCTACACCTTCTATTTCCCTATACTACCATTTCATTCTTATATTCTGTATTTAAATCTACAATTCTTCCAATTCTCCTCATTTTTACCATTCATACAGACTTCCTACCCATCAATATTTGTCCTCTATAATGTGATTATATTGACTTTTGTATGCTTTCCTGTTTCATAGTGAACATTCTCTTTTACTGGTTTAGATATTAATCGTTGCCAAGTATCCCCATCTTTTTTCAAAGAACTCTATTATTTTTCTTTCTCATCAATTAGTATCTTTTCCAATTCTTTTCTTTCTTCTTCTATTTTGAATCCATATCATTTTTTGTCCATTATAAATATTTCACACAATTGTCTATGAGCAAACCAATTTATGGAGTATCCTTCTTCCTGTAATTCCTCTTTAGATTTCACTATTACGATAATTTGGGCCCTTGTTTTTTAAGAATATTTTTATATTTAATCCAGCTTTCTTCTCTGATCATTTCATTTCTGTAAAACGCTTCATTAAGGAGGGGGGGGGGGGAATCCAGATAGGCATTTTTGGTATAATTCTCCTCTTATATTTGTTCCAAATTTTAATTAGGGCTTTTCTAATACAATGGTTTGAGAAATTTTTATTTTGTCTATCTTTATCATATGCCAAATATGCATGCCACCCATATCTCACTCTGCTTCCTTCAATTTCTAACAACCTATTACTTTCAGTATTATCCATTCCTGTATCCACAATAGGCAGCATGCTTCAAAATATAATTTAAGATTGGGAAGGCCCAGACCCCCTCTTTCTCTGGAGTCCTGCAATAATTTTAGCTTGATCCTGGGTTTCTCCCCCCTCCAAATGAATTTAGCTATATCACTCTGCCAATCTTTAAAGATCTTCTCTGATGTTATAATAAGCAACATTTGAAATAGGAAAAGAATTTTTATTAATGCTATTCTTCACATAAGAGACAAATTTAACCTATTCCAATTTATCAAATCTTTTTTTTTTAATCTCATTCCATAATTTTGTATACTACTTGTTTTGAAATAGTTCATTGGCTTTATTAGTAATTTGGATCCCTAAGTACTTAACTTTCCCCCCTATTTTGATAACTCCCAATTTTTCTATCAATTCTTCTTCTTCTTTTGGCACATTTTTAGTTATAATAATGGATTTGTTCTTATTAATTTTGCAACTTGTTGCCAATTCAAATCTCTCTAATGCCCTTATTAGTATCTCTATGTTTTCCAATGGATCTTCTGTCATTACTACTACATCATCTGCGAAGGCTCTTATCTTATAGTTTTGTCTTTTAATTTTCACCCCTCTTAAATTTTCATTCACCTTTATCTCTTTGATGAGCTGTTCTAGAATTATTAAGAATAGTAGTGATGATAATGGGCAATCCTGATGTATTCCCCCACAAATTTTTGTGGTCTCCAAGCTATCTCCATTAATTTTAATACAAGCCTTTTGGTTATTATATTTTTACTAATCCAAATCAGAAAGTTCCGTCCAACATTCATTTTTGACACCTCTATTACCGTGAGCCAATTGACAGAATCAAATGCTTTTTCAAAGTCTATTTTAAAAAGTCCCAATTTCTGATCATAATGCTGCTCAAAATATTCTATAACATTAATCACTACTCTTAAATTTTCTTTCATATAACATTTTGGCAAAAATCCTCATTGATCTTCATCAATCAAGTTTTTAAAACATTCTTTTAATCTATTAACCAAATACTATCTAGTCCGGGGGCTTTCCCTTCTTTACTTTGTTTTATTGCTGCTTGTATCTCTGTTAGAGATATTGGTGCATCTAATTTTTGTTGTTGTTCCTAAAAAAAAATTAATTTGGGATTATTTAGTTTATGTATAATTTTCCAATTACCCTTTCATCTAAATAAATTCTAATTTTTTTTATTTGGGATTATTTCATTTATGTATAATATTGTATAAAACTCTTGAAATACCTCCTTCATCTTTTGTTGTTGCGTATATATTATATCATCTTTATTTTGGTAATATTTTCTTCTCCTTTTCTTTCCTTAATTTGTGTGATAACCATTTACCCATTTTGTTTGCATGCTCAAAATTGTTTTGTTTTGTTCTTTTCAACTTTCTTCCTATTTCTGCAACTGATTCTATTTCTAATTGTTTCTGTAATATCTTTATTTCATCTTGGATTGCTTTCTTACTTGGGTAATCCTTTAGAGCATCTTCTTTCTTTTTTAATAAATTATTGAGTAGTGTCAATTTTTCTTTCCTTTTCTTTTGGAATATAATATTTTGTTGTAGGGAAAAAACTCTAATAACTGCCTTCCCAGCATCCCAGACTATTTCTAATTTAGTTTCTTTATTTAATTGTTCTTCAAAATATTGACAATTATTATTTTAAAAAGTTATAAAGTGATTGCCAGATGTTGCATCCATGAACACAATCTAATGTTACAGTTTTAGGCACTTGTTAGAACACAGTTGCCTTCAGATTTTGCCAAGTGGAAGCTCCCAGCATTCCTCATCACAGACTTTGGTGATTAAGAAAGTTGGGAGGTTGCTGTTCAGCAACATTTAGAGAGTCATTTTTAATCCATATTACTTTGTATGCCAGATTGAAATGATTTTTCACCTTGAGCTACAGCATATCTGTGGCCAAGATACTTAGGAGATATATTTGGGCCTTTAATCCAGCTTCCTGACTCATTAGGATACCTGAATGTTGTCTTCTATAAACTATTCCCTTATAAGTCCCAATAAAGTTAATAAAAAAGAATTGTATGAGCCATGTTTTATAAAATGGTTCCAGGGCATTTTAACACACATGATAACATAAATTCCCCAGTCCATAAGCAGAAAATAAAATGTGGTTCTTTTCATCATACTGACAGAAATTATCAGGCACACACTGTTATACCAGTGTACACCTGATAATTCTTTTAGCTTATGAGATTCATTCTCTGTTTTTTTAAAAGTGCATTTTTTGTTTGTTTATTTTAAAAATCCATATATGATGAGACACACTGAAGTTAACCTGTGGCCTGTAGGCAAATCCCCTCTTTCCATTCCATGTTCAGTGTCCTTAGGCTTGTCCCTAATTAGAGATTCTGTAGATTATTTTCTCCATCATGATGACTTCATGTGTTTTGGAACACAGATCCTATCATGTCCAACAATCTGATGGGCTGGGTTGGGTGATGGGCTTTATATTCCAAAACATGTAAAGTCATCAGGTTGGGGGAAGCTACTGATAATAATGTAGAAACTTGTCCCAGTTCAAGAGGGTTAGATGAACTCAAAAGTGCATGTTTTTCTCATTATTATAATTCAACATATTTAGTATATATTAATAATGACTTTTTTTCTTGTAGGTTTAACATTCCTGATGCTGGATCCAGCAATTATCCCATCTGTGTGTCTATTCAGGGTGGGAATTTAATTGCTTCTGATTGTTTGGGGTACCGGTTCTGCATCTGTGAGAAAATGGCAAACCCAGCTAAACCTGGCCATAAGTAAAATGAAAACCTCACCCACAATGCTCTTCATTAATTCCAATCTGGGGACTTAGATCAGAGATTGTGTTTATGTGTATGCACATGTGTACATACATGTGTGTGCACACATACATACTCATATACACCCATACATGTGTACATGTGTTATATACAGTTCCTTCCATTCATTGAACGAATACATGAAGAGGGCCCATAATTTGTATTAATAACTTGTGTTAATAAAATTTAAAAAAGCCAAATGGAACCTGATAAAACATTTCTAGAGTATTTGTTAAATACAAAGAATACAACTGATGAGCTGAGTAATATAAAATGGGCATTGGATGAGGAATTAATCATTGCATTCATTTTTAAGGGACTATTAAAAATGTTGACACCTTGATGATGGCTTTGAAAGCTCAATTTGGGAAACTGCAATTAGATTCTGTCAGGTATAAATTATAAACTAAATTCTGTCAGGTATAAATTATAGGGAGCATATGACTCCCTCATAGAAACAGCTTCACTGGCTACTGGTTCGTTTCTGGGCACAATTCAAAGTCCTGGTCATGACCTATACAGCCCTATACAGCTTACATTCAGACTATTGTATCTCCCCATATGGACCTACAGAGCCCTAAGATCTTTAGAGGAAGGCTTTATCTAGGTCCTGCTAGCATCAGAGGCTTGCTTCGTGAGGACATGAGAGACAGAGCCTCCTTGGTGGCTACTCCCAACCTCTGGAACTCCCTTTCACTAGAGGCTCCACTGGCCTTCTCTCTGCTTGCCTTTCATCAGCAAGCAAAAACAGCTTTTAATACATAAAGCTTTTAATACATAAGCATGGGATGGCTTTTATATGAGGTGTTTGTTATATGGGGTGGGTACTATAGTTTTTAAAGTATGTAACTTTGTATTGTTTTTACATAATGTTTTTAATTGTTGTTCTTGTAATGTGTTTCCAAAAATGTTTTTACTCATGAGACGCTTTGTGTTCCTTTTGGGGAGAAAGGTGGCATAAAAAATGAAATAAATAAATTAAATAAATAAATTGATGGAAAAGAAAAATGCTAAATTTGAGAAAAGAGCAAATGCTCCCTCTGTGACATAATCAGCTTTAGGAGCAAAAGCACAGTCCTAACCTCATGGGAAGTCTTTCTTGGATGCTAAATGATGTTAATGTTGTAAATGTCTTGTGGACATTTACACGCTAATTGCTTTGAGAACAAAGACTCAAGGCTCAGAGGGAAAAGGAATGTGACTAATCCAGCTGACACAAGCAGGCTGCTCTGAGACAGACCCAAGGATCAGATTTTGACTGTAATTATGATGGAGAGTCTTTTATTGTTGAAAAGTTGGCTTTGCAAGCCGTGCACTCAAATAGAAATACAGTTTGCCCTCTTTATTTACGCATTTAATATTTGTGGATTTGATTGTTCATGAGTTTGCACAGCTAGGAAGGGCACATGCAAACTCCTCCTCCTCCTCCTCCATCCTGTATTCACAGCTTTTCTACTTTTTGGGGGGTATTGTACCCCAATCCCTAAATGTGGAGGGCAGACGGTATTAATATTTTCTATCTTGACTCAGGGGCTACTTCCCACTCAGGATAAATATTTTTTCACAGAATTGGATAAAAATGTCCAGGATCATGTGCATGGAACAGGATGAACAAGTCTTCAATCTGAAGTAGTAGGGTTTATTGTTTTGTTCTGCAAAATCCCATTGGACAGCATAAAAGAAAGAACTCCTAGCAATGGCTTAGCAATGGAAGCACACCATGGAAAGTGATTACCAAACAACAGTCAGGACAGAGAAGCCATTGGAAAGCTTCTGTACATAAGCAAAGTGACAAGACTAGATATAAAAGCAGCTATTGGAACTTTGTGCAGAAGAACCAACTCACCAAGTAAATGTAACTGGAATGAAGTGAAGAGAGTAGCCAAATACCTGAAGGAATCTGCACACCTGAAACTTTGATTGCAAGCAACTAGCAGCCATAAACTAACAAGATATGTGGATGCAGATTGAGCCAATGATGTAATTGACTGGAAATCTGCCAGTGATACCTATTCTTCTATGGAGATAGAATAATTGATTGGGCTACACAGAAGCAGAAGACGGTTGTGATCTTTTTTACAAAAGCTGAGAAGAATGTAAACAATTAAAGTAGCCACACATGTTACTATTAGACTTTGGAATAAAAAGAGCCAATCCCAGCAGAGATATATGAAGATAACCAAGGATGTATTTTTTTTAAAAAGTCTCTCAGACAGAGAAGATCAGTTCTCTGTTTAAACATGTTGAAACAAAATATCATTTCATAAAAGATGCACAAGAACAAAGGTTTTTCAAGCTGGAATATTGCCCAACAGAAGACATGATAGCAGGTGTCCTTACCAAGCCATTGGCCAGAGACTATTACCAAGCTCTACAAGGGAAAATGAATCTTGTGGACTTGTGTACATACCATTGAGAAGATGCATTAGAAATGCCACCTGATCACTGGAAAAACAAGAATGCCTCAGAGCAGGCACTAGAAATAGCATGTGATTCAAAGTGTCCTCTTTTTCTTCCTATCCTGACCCTTCTGTGATGTAAACTGATACTCTTAAGGATGTCTCTTCACCTCTTCTCTTCCCTGGAATGAAGCTAGGTTAGATGAGTACTCTGAATCACTTTCCTATAGAGTGGGCTTCCTATAATAAAGCTTTTAGTTTGTTTCTCCAAGCCATTGGTGGCTTTGCTCCTTAATCAGGATCTCTGTTGGCTGCACACACTCTCTATCATAATGTAATTAAAAAGGAAATAGCAGTTACTTTTTAAAGACTTATTTTTGTGCATGTTTACCATTTACAAGTGGATTGTCTGCCCCAGCAGTGTCCCAGGGTTTGGTGTCACCCGGTGTGGGGGACGGGGCTTCCACCCAGAAGGGGTGTACCTCACCCATTCTTGTCATGGATCAGTTTTCCGCAGGAGAACCGGGCCGTGGCAAGGAGCTGGGCCAGACGCATGTGCCTCCCCGCCCCTCCTTGCCACAGCCCGGTTCTCCCCAGAGGAAAACTGAACTGTGCAAAGGAGGGGCTGGGGTGTGTGCACACACTTGGCCGGCTCCTTGCTGCAGCCTGGTTCTCCCAAGGAAAATGAAGCCATGGCAAGGAGGGGAGGGGTGGGACAGGTCCCCCCAACCAGGTATCACCCCCCCGGGGTGTTACCCATTGTGGTCCACACCCCATGCATCCCACCAGTGATGCTAGTGGCCTGCCCCAATGCCCTCAAAGTGATATTGTGAGCACTCAAAGTGTTTGCAGCTTGGGGGTGCTCCTTGATTCGTCGCTTCACATGACTTGTCAGGTGAATGCGGCGGTCAGGAGTGCTTGTTACCAGCTTCGGCTGATACGCCAACTGCACCCTTATCTGGACATGAGGGACTTGGAAACTGTGGTACATGTGCTGGTAACCTCACGTCTGGATTTCTGCAATGCGCTATACATGGGGTACCCTTGTGCCTAACCCGGAAACTCCAACAAGTGCAAAATATGGCAGCCAGACTAATTACCGGGGCATCAAGGAGGAAGCACATTACACCAGTGCTTAAATCCCTCCACTGGCTGCCGATTAGTTTCCAGGCTCAGTACAAGGTGTTGGTTTTAACCTTTAAAGCCCTACATGGCTTGGGTCCATCTTATCTTAGGGACCGCCTCTCCCCGTATGATCCCCCCCGTGCCCTTCGGTCCTCTGGGAGGAACCTGCTACAGCCAATAAAGACCAGGCTGTCCCAGACCTCCCAGAGGGCTTTTTCCGCTACTGCCCCCAGGCTATGGAATGGCCTGCCGGACGAGATCCGTCTTATTTCCACGCTCACCGCCTTTAAGAAGGCGGTGAAGACGGATCTCTTCCGGCAGGCCTTCCCGGAATAAAATCCCCCTGAGTACTTCTGCCCTGGGAGATGAATTTGTCCGTTATTTATTGGCCTATCGCGTGCAATATTTGTGTTGATTTGTATTGTTTTGCTAGACTGTTAAACTGTTTTTAACTTTTCCTCTGTTTAATACTATTTTAAGGGGTTGGGAGGTGGGATTTAGGGCTGGGGTTGTTTTGACATTGTTCTGTTTTTAATTGTTGTAACCCACCTCGATTGTTGGGCAGAGAGGTGGGCTATAAATAATAATAATAATAATAATAATAATAATAATAATATCCAATATTAAAAATCATTTTTCAGCCTCAGTACTGATCTTAGTTTTCTTGGACTAAGCCTTGTCAAACAAAGAGTGTTAGACTTCTGAATAAAAAAGTAGACCATCAAGTTGTTAAGTGACAACAGATACATTGTCCAAAGAGATGCAAGTTCAGTGGGCCCTTCCTCACTGTTATTAATCAGCAATAACATGTGAATAAGGGAACATTATGTTTGCTGTTGCGTCTTCTCCTTCTTAGGCCAGTTCAATGCTTGCCTTCTCACATATCCACTGATATTTTTGATCACATGTTCCAACATACATCCCCCCATAGGTGTAGAGATAGGCACATTCTTCTTTGTTCTTGGTGTATGAGACTTGAAGCCTAGGGAGGAAGAACAAGTTTTATCTAATAAGGTTTTACATATGTAATACTTATTCTTCAAAAACATTTATATTGTTTAATACAATAACCAAATGAACCAAAGCCTATTGAAAACACAAGTAAAAATAAATAAATAAACCTTGCAGATGATGGAGTTCCTTGCACAGAGAGTTGTAAGTGCTGTGCAAGAGAGCTATGTAATGGGACCCTGTGAAATAGTGCTTCAGGAATGCTTGGGAGCCTGTATAGGCAAAGACATGTGGCCCTCTGTCTTTGCCAGTTGCAGAATAGGCTTTTTAAATCAATAAGTGCAGATGAAGAGGGTTGCAAATTCCTGGTAGCTAGGAAGTGGAGAGAAGCTGCCAGTATTGCATTGACACAGCCAGCCATGTGGCTCACTACGTATACATGAAAGTCTAGTCCACAGAGTGAGCCACATGGCTGCCTGTGTCAATGCGATTTGGGTGGTTTCCCTCCACTTCCTTTTTAATACAATCTCTCAGTGATGAGGCTAACACTTACTCAACTAAACAGTGTTGGGATGTGGGCCTCCCTTAGCCAGATACATTAGCATTCTTCCTCTAGCAAATTGTCCAAAACTTTAAGAAAAGCATTGATCCATTTTCTTCAGCTGCTCCTGGTTCTTTTTAACCCCAAGGCATTGCTCTTTTTTCTAATTCAGATCAGATGGCTGGAAAACCAAGACCATGAGAGTTCAATTGTGAGAATTAAACTGTAGATTGGTAAGCTTTAAAACAACCAAAGCTTACCATGTGGGTAGTTGTGCAATGTGTGTTCCATTGGCCCAGATCCACTGGCCACTTTTGTCCTTATGTATTCCAATCCAACTATTTTCACGGAGTCTTTTTCGAAGAGTTTCCTCTGCCTTCATTGTGGTTGAAGGAGGTGAGAATGGGAAAAGCAACAAAGTAAGCTTCAAGTGATTTTCATATAAATATTTTTTTTTTTAAAAAAAGGAACCAAAATCAAAAGATGTTGCTGGAGGAAGTGGTTGACCAAAATGAGAGGGAGACTGAGGTCTGAAAGGAAAAGGGGAACTGAGAAGGACAGGGTAGCAAAAAGGAGGAAGCAAGGACCTCTGCAAGCAGTTAGTGGTTTACATTTCTAGCAAGGCATGGGGGAGAAAACATAGAATTGGTGGTGAGGAGGAAAAACAGAGCAGGGGAAATGGATGGAGTGGGTAGAAAGAATGAAGTCCTCAAGAGGGGAAAAAGTCCTCTGGTTGACAGTTACCAACCTAGTCCTGAATGACTGATGTAAATGTCTACCAGAGGATCTTGGGTGTATGGGGTGGATTATATAGGATTATATGACACCCAACAGATTACCTCTGAGGGAATGCAGTCCTCAAGAGGGTGGAAAATGCCCATATCACATTAGGATACTTATTGTGATTTGTAAGATGTGACAAAAATCCTAGAATCAAAGAATCATAGAGTTGGAAGAGATTCCAACGGACCACCTAGTATAACTTCTATCATGCAGGAACACAAAATCAAAACACCCCTGACAGATGGACATCCAGCCTCTGCTTAAAAACCTCCAAAGAAGGAGACTCCACCACTCTCCAAGGGAGTATGTTCCACTGTTGAACATCTCATACTGTCAGGAAGTTCTTCCTAATGTTTAGATGGAATCCCTTTTCCTGTAGTTTGAATCAATTGCTCTGGGTCCTATTCCCTGAAGCAGCAGAAAACAAGCTTGCTCCATCCTCAATATGACATCCCATTAAATATTTAAACAGGGTGAATATCACCTCTTAACCATTTCTTCTCCAGGCTAAACACACCTAGCTCCCTAAGTCTTTCCTCATAGGGCATTATGGTTTTCAGACCCTTCACCATTTTAGTCGCCCTACTTTGGACAGCTTCTCAACTTCCTTTTTGAATTTTGGTGCCCAGGACACACTATTCCAGGTGAGGCTTGACCAAAGCAGAATAAAGTGGCACTATTACTTCCCATAATCTAATAATATATCATTAAAGATTATGAAAACCAAACAGTAATAGCATCAGTTTACACTACCAAGAATATTGTTATGAACGCCATCCTGACCATCATGAAACAAACAAACAAATAAATAAATAAACAAATAAATAAAACAACTGTGGGTCCAGAGGAGACAGGTGCTCTGGGAAGAATTTCAAACAACTAATGGGACATCTAAATTAAATCTCTGCAGACAGAATTGAAAGCCAGAGTGGTTTATTGGTTTGCATGTTGGACTAGGACTCTGGAGAGCAAGATTTGAATCCACACATGGCCATGGAAATCCACTGAGTGTTTGTATGCAACTCACACTCTCTCAGCCTCATAACACAACCCTCCTCTGAACAAATTCAGTCAAGAAAGGTCCAGGATAGATTTGCCTTTGTGTTACCAAAAATCAGAAATGACTTCAAGGCACACAACAACAACAAGTAAATACCATCTGTGCAAAGAAAAATATTAGACTACCGGTATTTATCATGTTATTAGTTTATGTAGCAAGATTGCACAGGCTAAATATAAGACATGTCATAAAATGGCTGCAGTGGTACTTTGGTACAAAGTGGCAGAAAACATACAATTTACCATTGGCAAAGAGCAAATTTACCATTTGCAAAAAAATTGCAAAGAACTAAGACTTAAAAAAGTTGTTCAAACTGCTAAACTATTTGAGCATGCCAAACATAATTGTGGCTGAGAAAAAGAACACTTGGATTATTGATGGGACAATCCCTGGGATAACAGAATAGAAAACAAAGAGAGGGAAATGATTATTTAAGGAAAGCAGGCTTGGACATGAAAGAGGGAGGAGTGAAAATAGGAAGAAGAAATATCAACAATCTGAGATATGCTGATGACACGATAACACTAGCAGAAAACCTCACAGACCTGGAACACCTACTAAGGAAGATCAACAAAGAAAGTGCAAAGGCTGGGTTACTGTTCAATATAAAGAAAACAAAAATAATGACCACAGAGAACTTATACACATTCAAACTAGACAATGAGGGAATAGAAATAGTAAAAGAGTTCTCATATCTGGAATCAAACATTGATCGGATCAGGGACTGCAGCCAGGAAATCAGAAGAAGATTAAGAATGGGAGGGCAGCTATGAAAGAATTAGAAAAGATCCTAAAATGCAAAGACATACAGCTCAGCACAAAAGTCAAAATCATACAAGCCATCGTATTCCCTATTACCATGTATGGATGTGAGAGCTGGACAGTCAAGAAAGAAGATAGGAGGAAAATCAATGCATTTGAGATAATGTGGTGCTGGAGAAGAGTGCTGAGGATCTCATGGACAGCCAAAAGGACAAACAAATGGGTCCTAGAGCAGATCAAGCTAGAAATATTACTAGAAGCCAAGACTGTCGTACTTTGGATACATCCTGAGAAGGCTTGAATCATTGGAAAAGACAATAATGTTAGGAAAGGTGGAGGGAAGTAGAAAGAGAGGAAGGCCACATGCTAGATGGATGGACTTTATTAAAGAGACCACGAATATGAGTTTTCAGGAGTTGGGCAGAGCAGTAGAGGGCAGGAGGGCCTGGAGATGTCTCCTCCATAGGGTCAACATGGTGATGTGAAGGCAGTTAACAACAACAACAAACAGAAGGAGTGGTGGCGCAGTGGTTAAATGCCTGTACTGCAGCCACTCACTCATAGACCACAAGATTGCAAGTTCAATACTAGCCAGGGCTCAGGCTCGACTCAGGCCTGCATCCTTCCGAGGTTGCTAAAATGAGTACCCAACTGTTGGGGGGCAATGAGCTTACAGTTGTAAACCGCTTAGACACCCCATAGTGTGGTATGAAGCGGTATATAAATGAAGTTGCTTTGCTTTGCTTTGAAAATCCAGCACCTTCGGAAGAAGGGGGGAAGCAATGGTAGTGGGTGCTCTGGTGATGGGTGCAATTCCACACAAACTGGCAAAACATCTGAATAGAATGGCTATAGATAGGATAACAACAGCAGCACTGAAAAAAGTTACATTATGTGGAACATACATATTGTTTAATGATATTAGATTCTAGGATAGACTCTGAATCATTGATAGTCCAAATTTCTGTGAAACCAATCATAACAATAACAATGATAATTGTTGTCAGTATTATTATTATTATTGTTCCCCTTGTCCTCTTTTTTTCCTCAACAGGTCCCATAGATGGGAAACATGTATGTAAAACATCTTTGGAAGCCAATGTGAAACAGAGAACCAGTGGGTGAGTGAAAGGTTAAGGAACTGCTTCTCCTACCACTTCACTGTCCATTTCATCTTCTCAAAGTGGGTAGGTCTGTTGCTGCAGTTCCACACATCTGCTTGTAAGTTGCCATCCAGCCCTAAATGAACATATAACTTTCTGAGCTTTGAATAAAAGAAGCCTAATTTTCTTAACATTTCTCTGCAAGCAAAAGAGCTGGAAACCACTTAAAATAAGAAATAAAATAAACAAGAGAGGCTTACCAATTCTTTGTTCTCCTCATTAATCATCAGAAGAGTAGAATTCCTTGAATCACAAAACTGCTTACTTTCCTGCCAAGACTTGAGCCCTCCTGAAATGTAGTAGCAGGTGACACCAATCAAATGCCAGGTTGAGGGACACAGTATGCACCTTGGCTCTAGAAGAAGAGAAAAATAGGATCATGATCTTTAACAGGAGCAGCTTGGCATGTGTTTTGGGCAGTGTCCTGCCTCACATTTGCAGTAAATTGCATGTTACGGTAAATACACAGCATGCCATTCAGGGTCTTTTTCTTTCTTTGGTGTTACTGTGTGCCTTCAAGTCATTTTCAACTTATGATGATCCTAACACATCCCTATCACAGGGTTTTCTTAGCAAGTTTCATCAGAGGGGGCTTACCATTGCCATCCTCTGAGGCTGAGAGAGTCTGACTTTTGCCCAAGGTCACCCATTGAGTTTACATGGCTGGGTTGGCATTCAAACCCTGGTCTCCAGAGCTGTAGTGTAATGCTCAAACTACTACACCATTCTTTCTTTCTTTCTTTCTTTCTTTCTTTCTTTCTTTCTTTCTCCGAAGTAATTTTATATCTTTATTTGATTATCTGTACTGACTATTTTGTTTTATTCTGCATTATATGTGTGTGTGTGTGTAGGGGGGGAGTAATTGTGTTATAATATTGTATTTTAGTATTTTATATTATTGGAATAGTTATGTTTTATTCTGTAACTGCTTTTAAAGCACCATGTACAACAACTAAGTATGCATGTAAAATTCTGATCTAGATGAGGACCTCTGCATGGAAGAAGAAGTTTAACAAACACACTCATCCTTAAATCATGCCTTTCCACAGCATGGGAGCTATATAATAAGGTGGGGGAGATCCACTTCTGTCAATGAAGTGTTGTAGATTTTGTTTGTGTCTTTTTGTTTGTTTTATAAATCCTTATATGAATGGAATGAATTTATGGAAAAACAATCTTAAGTCCTACCATATGGTGCTCCCAGTATGGTTCCCTGTCTGCTTAGCTGGGAATAAAAGAGAGAACTGCTAAACTGCTTGCTACATGTTTTATTTGCCTTGCAGTTTTGGTCTCAAGGGCTAAAGGGTAGGAGGCTGAGCTATGAATAAGGAATTGCCCTGGTTTCAAATCTTGCTTCTTCCACAGATGCATTAGATGGACTCTCTCTCAGCCCTCCTAGGCACATTATGGGGAATAATATTACTGACTGGCTGTTTCCTTGCCTGAAGGACCCAATGAACTCTAAAGTCTGGAAGGTTCTTTTGCGAGAGGTTAAATTTATGTGTTCTCCAGATGGAGCAGTCAACAGACATCCTTGACAATCCTTCTCAGAAAACATGTTTGTCAAGGTGGATGTAAAGGATAAAAAGGAGGAGAAAGTCCCCTGATGATAATGATCTATATTGTGTAGACCACAACACTTCATCTCTGACAACCAAGGAACTTCATTCTGATTCATTTGGCAATGGTAGAACTTCTTGGTACAGTTAGCTGTTGTACAAACTTCATGTCAATTTGACAAAGACATCAAGTTAGTCAAAGAGCCAATGTGTTGTAGTGACTGAGGGACAAAGTAGACCAAAGAGATTGTGTATCTTCACACACACACACACACACACACACACCATGGTGGGTTTTTCTCATTGATGCTTGCCTCAATAATCAGGCTTGGAAAATAAACTGCTGTCTAGCTTTTAGTGATGCACAAAACAAAACACAGTTAAAACGCAAGTTACAGAAGTGAGGGAAAGCATACAATATGACAAACAGATGTCTTTCACCACTTGAGAGAGAACCTTTTCTAAATATATACATAGTACATCATCTGGTTTGACTCTTGAGTACTCAGTTCAGCCCATTCTCAGCCTAAATTCCACAGAACTGTTGTATTGATGAAATGGAGGGGAAAAACTTGTATTCCATCTTGAATATCTTTAAGGAAAGGTGGAATACAAATGCCTTGTATAAAATGAGATGGATAGCGCTACAGTATATAAACAGTTGATTCAAGCTGGGTGTTTTTTGTTTTTGTAAAAAAAGCCTCAGTTGATTTACGAGAAGACTTAAGATGCTTAGAAATACTTCCACACACCAAAAAGGCAATGAAGAAAAATCAGCTATCTTAAGTGCATGGCAGCTATTGTCATACCATAGTGATGTGAGATGAGAATGTATGAAGTACAATCTTAGGGATTTGGAAAAGTTACTTTTTGAATCGAATTCCCTCAAGTTCCTCAGCTTTCTAGGGGATCTGAAAGTTATAGTCCACAAAAGTAACTTTTCCTTACACTCTGCTCTTGGGATGCATCTTCAGGGGGTACAGCACAGGCAGGTGTTGAACAGCTAATTCAGAAAAAACAGAAAGAAGGATTGCTGTTCAATGTCAGCTGGCAACTCCTGGCTTTGTCACAGCTAGGCTCTATGCACAGCCTACAGTGTTGCTGCAGTGCATACTATTAGAACAACAACAAATAGTGAGATTGCACTAATGCAAATAAGCAAGGCCACCAAAGGAACCTTTCCCCTTTACGTCTTTGGCTGCAGAAATCTAGAGTATATATTTGGTGAGATACAGAGAATTCTCTCTGCTACGGATTTTTGGTGCTGTATGTCAAGGGAGTCCTCAAGAGCTCCCAGAGCAAGAAACATAAGTTACCCCACTTAAGCTACAAATCTCAAGATACCGTGTAATGGAGACATGACAGTTAAAGTGATATCAAACTGCTCCAACTGTGTAGTTTAGACATATTTATAGTATTTGCCTTCTTGGCCTAAATTCAATCGTTAATTCCAACTAGAATAGACCCATTGAGTATACGGAATTTATATACATTTCCCATTCATTCTATGGCTCTATTCTATTCCACTTAGGAATAACTAACTACTATGTTTGACATAGGGAAGACTGACATAAAAAGGCCATTCTCTTACCAGTCTGCATGTTCTCTTCTTCACCTTTCAGGCACAAATGTTTTTTCAGGTCTAATATTCTCATGGATGAATTTGTTCTCAAATCTTGCATCATTGACTTGAGATCTCCATATTCTTTCTGAAAATGTGCAGAACCCTGAAAATCTGAGGTCAGGCAATGCATAGATTAGCTGTGTTACAGATCAAAATTTGTGCCATTTTAGGGCTGTTTTTATGCTATATTAAAATGGAAACTGATTATTTCTACCCTGTTCTTCTCTAGTAATACTAATGGGACATTTATAGTTCTATTTTATTTTATATGGTAATATGTGCAATTTTACTTCAAATAGGTTCTTGAAACATAATTAATTCAGTATTGCCTCTTTCAATTACTAAGACATTGTTTTTCTTTTGATCCCATATTCACTTGTAACAATCTTCCTTTATTGTCTTAAATCTTCCATTAAACAATCTTTCATTATTGTCATAAATCTCTTTCTTTGACCTAAATGAAGATATTTTAAGAAATTCATTAGACAAGATTTCTAGACATTGCTACACTTATATGGTAACAAGCAAAAAAATTTCTTAAGGAACAGAAATAATTTTACATAGTCATATTACCCTGTAGTCATATATAGTCCGAGGTAGCAAGACAGAAGTGGTTTCTGGCTTACCTTCCTGCACAACATCGTAGTACTTCTGTTTCTCTCCAGAGGGACCCAGTCATAAACACGTGGCTTTTGCCAAACAGATTTTGCCAGCAGGACAGAAGGCATGCATTTATGATTATCTCCCTCGACAGTAGAGTAGAAATGTTTCAATGGGCATGTGGGAAGCTAAGCATAAAGTCACTTCTATCTTGCTGCTTCTTGTCTTTCTTTTGTAATGCGATAAGGCCCTAAGTGGAGTGAATGACAGAGTACAAGAAGTAAGGGGGCTTTAAGGCAGGTTTTGTGAGATGTAGTGATGGCCCAAGGTGATAGGGTGGATGCCATGACCCAGTAGAAATTTGAGTCTCCCTGTTCCAGGTTCAGCAGATTGAATATTAGTTTGTACTAGTTCTCTCAGAATGGTTGTAACTGTTAAAAATGGTGTGAAGGTTGAAAGACAGCGGAGCAAAAAATAAAATAAAAAAAAAATGCAACAATTGGTGTGCATAATTTACATAATATGCAGACTGGAATATGGCAACCCTATTGTTACTATAATGCTTAGATCCTATCAAATCCCAGGATGTGCAGTTTAGAGTGGGACATTTAGAATTCTGAGCAAGGGAATACATCTGTTGTCTCTGACCAAACTACAAATCCCAGGATATGATAGGAATCTTAGAGATCTTAGAGCTGCAATAGGATGTTTCTGTGACAGTTAAAGTGGAATCACAGTGCCATAATTGTTTAGTGTGAAAAGACCCTCAGTCTTAGGATGAAGCTCTAGCAATATTTCTGTCTGTTTGCTTTCTGTTGTGAAGTTTTCTCCTGTTATGGAATCTGTAACCTGTCCTCATAACCTGCTTAATTACAATTTAACACTTGGTTCTCTTATGTAGAGTCCCAGTACTGGTGAAAAAGTTGGATAGAAATGAAATAAGAATAATAAAAATAAATATTCTCCATTTGGGTATGCTCTTTTGATGCCCACAGCACTGTTCTTATTCAAATGTAAATGTCAATAATTAATTAAATGCAATTGCAGAACATTTATCAAATCTTTAGTTCACATTCACGCCATGGATTTTATTGAGCTTATTGTATAAATCAGGCCAATCTCAGGAACAGGTCTTTGCCAGTACCAGCTGCCACCACAAGGGGGTAGCAGTTCCTAGTTGGTTGATTGGTTGTTGTGTACCTTAAAGTCATTTCCAACTTATGGCAACTCTAAAGGGTTATTCAGATGGTGAAAATATTCCCTGTAAAATGTGGGTTGAATCTTTGTTGTTCATGTGCATTTTGAATGACCCAAGTAAGCTTGGAGGCAAGGCTGCCAAAAAAACACTTAACCTGGGATAATTGATCTTGGGGAGTTTGTCAACTTTTCCTAAAAGATTTGCATTGTTGGCTGTGTGAATAACCAATGCAAATAGACCCAGGATAAACCGGGATAAAACTCTGCATGCCTTGAATGTGTTTTGAATACATCCTCATTATTGACCCCCTCTTTATTCACACTGCTGACACAACTGAGCAACAAAAGTCGCAGAGATGTGCAGAGAAGTGGTTCCGATAAAAACCCCAATATGAATAACAAAACCAGAATGCGTGAGTGAAATTATTTGGATACTCATGCTAAAAAAAAGATGTCTGAATAACCCCTAAGGTGACTGTAACATGGAGTTCTCTTGTCAATATTTGTTCAGGGCGGTTGGGTTGCCTTTGCCTTCCACCGAGACTGAGAGAACGTGACTCACCCAGGGTCACCCAGTGGGTTTTATGGCTAAGCTGACAATCAAACCCATAGGTCAGTGGGGATTCAAACCCTGGTCTCCATATTCCAACACTCAAACCATTACACCATATTAGCTCTTAAGAGTAACATATTCCTTACACTTTGAAGTTTCAGCCCAATCCCATACACATTTTCCACTAGACTCAATGGGGCTTACTTCCGAACAGACAATATATAGGGTTTTCCACTTAATCAATCAAAAAGTGTTATGCTGGTTTTTACTTACATATAAAACCCAGAACTAGCAGGCCTATTGTCAAAAGTAGACAGAGAATTAATGAAACCAAGGCACAAAACCGCCATCTAGTGACTGATACAGGAATATCTGGAATATAAGAACAATGCATGAAGTAATTCATCCTGCTTACAAGTTCTTCAGACTGTTTTCTTCTTAGTTTGGGACCACTTCCTATCAGCTGCTAATAGAGTTAGGCACAAAAGAATATTATTAAAGTTGTACAGTTGCCCCTCCGTTTTCATGGGGAATCTATTCCGGACCCCATTCCCCCCCACTGTGAAAATGGAAACTCACCAATATTCAAGCCCCATGCCTGCAAGCGCATGCCCCATTATGTGCCCCTCTGTTTCCTGCCTGTGGATAGGCACGGGACATGGATTTGAAGTCTGCAAAAACAGAGGGGCAACTGTAGTTTTCTTTACACAGGCAATCTTCCATTGGTGGGAAGATCCCTAAAATAAAGAATATGGAGATCCTCCCTAAAACTGATTCAGATCACAATCCAATTTTTTTTTTCAGAATTGGAAGGAAAAAACATATTTGGAGATTGAATGAAGGACTACTAGCAGATGAAAAATTTCTTAATAATATATATAAAAAAGATTTTTTAAAAAAGAAAACAATACAGGAGATATGAAACTGAAAACAATTTGGGACATACATAAAGCAGTAATGAGAGGGGTTTTTTTTTATACATAGAGGAGCCCAAAGAAAAAGACTACAGCAGACAGAGACAAAAGAATTTAGGGGAAAAAATAGAAAGAAACAGAAGAGAAATTTAAGAACAACCCTAGCTCAAAAAAGATAAACAATAGACTGCAATTCCTAGGAAAATGAATGGAAGGAATAATTACCTCCAAAATTCAGAAGATCAAAAAAAGTAAAACAGAATTACTTTGAATTCACCAATAAATTAGGAAAGTGGCTTGCTAATAGAGTTAAAAAAGAGAGAGAGAGAAGAATTATATCAAAAATTGTAGATGAAGAAGGGTCTGTAACAACTCAAGATATTAAAAACAAATTTCATAAATTTTATCTAAAATTATACAAAGAAGAAATGAAGTGAACAGCTGCTGCTAAGGAATTGTTTGATTATTTCATGGTCAGTGTGGTAAATAAGCCTATGTCATTAGAAGATAAACAAAAATTAGAAGGAGTAATACAGAGATAGCCACAGCCATAAAAAAAAAAAAAATTCAAAATAGGGAAGTCCCCTGACCTGATGAATATACGGCAGAATATTATAAAAAATTTGAGAAAGAACTGATAATGCCACTAAAGGATGTGTTTAATTTTATAGATGGTATAATGGTATCCCATTATCCTGGAGAAGTGCAAAAATAACATTAATCCCTAAGGAAGGGAAGAATAATACAGATATGGGAAATTATAGAGCGATTTCCCTTATGAACAAGGACTATAAAATATTCACATCCATATTAGCATCAAGATTAAAGAATATACTGAAAGAAATTATGCACGAGGATCAAGCAGGTTTCCTTCCACAGAGAAAGTTAAAATATCAGAATAATCACCAATATTACTGAATAATAAAAAAAAATGATAAAAAGCTATTGATGCTATCAATGCTGAAAAGCATTTGGTCATGTTAGATGGGACTCTATATGCTTGAAAGATTAGGATTTAGTAACAGATTTGTTAGATGGATACGTATTATTTATCATGAACAGAAAGCCAGTTTGATTGATAGTCTCGGCTAAAGGTGGCATATAAATAAAATTTTATTATTATTTATTATTATTATTATATTATTATAAATGGAGATAAAAATAAAGGAATTTGAGATACAAAGGGGAGTGAGACAGGCATGCCCAATTTCTCCTTTATTATTTATAGTTGTCCTGGAAGTTTTGAATAACAAAATAAGGCAAGACAGATTCATAAGAGGAGCCTGTATTAAAAAGTTTGAATATAAACTTTGTGTATATGCGGACGATCTTGTGATTTCTTAGAAAATGCAATGGAGAACATGCAAAATGTGTTGGAAATGTTAGATAAATTTGGGAGTTTGACTGGATTCAAAATAAACAAACAAAAGACTACCATAATCACTGAAAATATGTCTGCACAAGTGGAAAAATCCATACAAGAAAATACCCAATGTAAAATAGTAAATAAAATAAAATATCTGGATATCTATCTCAAAAAGGAGTATGGATTTGTTCGATAATAATTATGGTAGAGTCTGGAAGAAAATTAAAGAGGATTTAACATCATGGTCAAGATTCAAACTTTCATTACTAGGCAGGATTGAAGCAATTAAAATGTCAATTCTTCAAAAAAATGGTTTTTTTTATTTTCAAATCTGTCAGTTATACATAACAAAAAACCATTTGATTGTTGAAATAGAAAATTTTAAAAAATCATTTGGGAAGGAAAGAAACTCAGACTAAAATGGAAAATAATGATCGCTCTTAGAGTGCATGTTGGGTGTGGGGTCCCAGACTTGGAAACGTATTTTCAGGCCAACTTGTTACTGTGGCTAAAAGATTGGATAAGGCTGAGCAAAGAGAGATTGTTAAACCTTGAAGGCTACAATCTTAGATTTGGTTAGCATGCATACCTGTGATGTGACAAGGTAAAAGTTCATAAGGATTTGAACACCACATTTAAGGAAGGCTATTATAAAATCATGGCAGAAAATCAGAAAAGATTTCTACAGAGGCATACAAGGATGGACCTCCCCACAAGAAGTGCTCTTGGGCATGTTTGAAGATTCTAGGAAATGTCTAAGATATAATGATATCTTGAAGAGTAAACAAAATGAGAAAGAGGAAGAAATTAAAAGAATATATAAGATACCAGAAATGGAACAAAAAAATACATTGGTCTTTGTATCAACTAAATGAAATATTTAAATTAGACTTAAAGCAGCAAGGTTTCCATATAAAAGAAAATGAGCTTGAAAAGATATTGCTTGGAGACAAACCAAAACAAACATCAAAACTTTACAAAGTACTTCTGGAAAGGAAATTAGAACAATATGTAATTAAGGAACACATGATCAATTGGGCAAAAGATTTTGGAAAAGAAATAACGTTAGACAGATGGCAACAGGCAAGAAACCATACATACAAGTTCACTAGAAATTAAAACATCAGAGAAAATTACTGCACAATGGAGGTTAGGTGGCACTTAACACCAATTAAACTGGCAAAAATATATAAAATCATATCACCTATATGCTGGAAGTGTCAGAAAAATCTAGGATTTTGGTTTCATATGTAGTGGGTATGCCCAATTTTGTAGAACAATTTTGGGAAAAATTACAATTAAAAAAATCTTTAATATAAAATATGAATTCTCTTCATCAATCTACTTATTAAATATAATAAATTTAATAAATATAAAGGATAGGAACAAATATTCAAGGATGATCTTATACATCGTATCCATAGCTAGGATTCAGTTAGTGTAAAAATGGAAAATGACAGAAGTACTGGATATAGAAGACTGGATGGTCAAAATGACAGACACCATAGAGATGGACAAAGTAACAAGAAGTATTGAGGATAATTATCCAGATTCAAATAGATTAGGATGGGAAATTTTCCTAAATTATTGTGATAATCACCTGAAATCATGAAAAACTTATGGAATAGTTTAAAAAGATATTATATTAAATGAAAAAATAATTTATTAAGTAGATAACAATAGGAAAAGCTTTTGTTGTTTTTTGAGGAAACTAAATAGTAAAGATTATGAAGTTATTAATATTAATAATTATAAGTTTACTTCACCTAGATATTACAAGGAAAGTTGTTTGAGTTCTAAATGGAATAATTTAATCTTAAATGGGATTTTATTTGATAGATCTCCCTTGGGAAAGGGAATGAAGAGGGGGCTTAGAAAAGTGGGGAGGGAAATGAGGGAATGCAAATTATATACTTGTACACTTTATATTCTTTATATAATAATCTGTGCAATAAAAGTTTTTTTAAAAGTCAAATTAGTCCTCAAGAGGTTGAAGTCATTCTATCTTTTGCCCTTTACTCCAATTCCAAAGAAAATAAGCTCACTATTTGACCAAATCTGATTTAACCTTGCTTCAGAGCACAACTTCATGCTTCTGCTACCCTGGAATCAAGTAATAGAAAGAACTACCCTTTATTAAGCCTCCTTTTAAATAAAGAGGCACAATAGATTAATTTAGGATGGAACTACTTATTCAGTGTAGTCCTGTTTAGGGATAGTGGGAGGATGTTTGCTTTCCCATATTTCAGAATATATGTGATTTTTAAGGAATATTTGTGATTAGTGTCAAATATTAAAAAGTAGCAAAAAAGCCTTTTAAATTGCTCCCCGCCCTAATGATTCAATATTTCCAATACATTTGCTAGACATCTCATTGCCACTATTGCTACAAAAAGTTCTTTACTCTTTGCTGAAATGATGCCCCCCATTACCTGAAACATCAATGGTTTTGGCAATTTGTATTAGGCTTGAGGGGGCTTTAGTATGTTTAAACATTTCCCCCAGTCTTCTTTGAACCTTGTAATCTAGACAATAATTCACCTAAATCTTGAATACTGAGTACAATTCTCAGCAGCCAGCTTCCCCCAAAAGACATGGTATGGCAGGAAAGGGGGAAATTAAGAGCCACGAGGGGGAGGAACTATAAAAGATTTGAAAATGGATTTTTCTGGATGGCCATCTGTCGGGGATGCTTTGATTGGGAGTTCCTGCATGGCAGGGGTTGGACTAGATGGCCCTTGTGGTCTCTTCCAACTCTATGATTCTATGATTCTATGAAAAGATGGGAATATATGTATGATAAATGGACATGATGTTAACGGAAGGAAATAAAAACAAATATTCAGTTTTCCGTGAGTGATGAAATTTACAGTGAGCATACGTATAAGTGAGATGTACAATCTAAACAAAGTAGGCTAGATTAAGGTTCATTTAAGGGAAGAAGGCACTTATTGCATAATTTTAAGGTGATACTTCCATGCAAATGGGTATGACGTAAATAAGCTTATTGTGGATATTTGGTCTTCACATTATCTAAGACAGGGGTAGGCAACCTTTTTTAGCTGGGGGCTGGGTTGCTGTCCCTCAGACAATTGGGGGGCCGAAGCACCAAAAATAAATAAATATAAATAAAAATTTTAAAAAAATTTAAAAAATTAAAAAATTAAAAAACATATGCATGCACACTCTCTCAGCCCCAGAAAAGCCATGGCAAAACCCCTGTGGAGATTTTGCCAAGAAAACCCCAAGAACAAGTAATAACAATAATCAATATCATCATGCCGGCGCTGGCGGCAGGACCGGCCTGGGGCCGGTCCAAAGGCCTCGGGGGGCCGCATCTGGCCCCCGGGCCTTAGGTTGCCTACCCCTGATCTAAGACATATATCTAGAAAGAGTTGTTGTTGTTGTTGTTGTTGTTGTTGTTGTTGTGTGCCTTCAAGTCATATTCGACTTATGGCCTATCATAGAGTTTTATTGGCAAGATTTGTTCAGAGAGGGATTGTCTTTCCCTTCCTTTGAGGCTGAGAGAGTGTAACATGGCTAAGGTCATCCAGGGGTTCCCATAGCCAAATGGGTATTTGAACCCTGTTCTTAGTCAAAATGCTCAAAATCCTACATCATGGTGGCTCTCACAAGAGCCGAATGAACTAATGGAAAATAATCACCAATATTCATGGCAATAGTCACTGCATATTGCTTTCTGCATTATTCTGGAAAAACTTTGGAAGTCTTTAAACAGAGGCTGGATGGCCATCTGCTGGGGATGCTTTGATTGTGAGTTCCTGCATGGCAGAATGGGTTTGGATTGGATGGCCCTTGGGGTCTCTTCCAACTCTATGATTCTAAGGAGAAGTTGGATAGACTGTTGGTCCAACTAGTCATATTCTTCATTCAAACACTATAGCTTTAACATTTCAAAATTATTCCTTGTCTAATTATTACTGAAAATAATGTTCATTTAATTGATTATCCAGGGATGGCCCAAGCCTTTTTGCTACTTGAGACAAAGGGCAAAGACAAAGTATTTTCCTGGACTCAACTCTGAGCCTGTATGCCAAGTCTGAGCAGTGGCCAGGAGTACATTTCATCATCATCATCATCATATTTTATTCATCATAAATTTTATTACAGCCATTCGGCCAGCATAAAATAACAATAAAACATCTTAGTTGTATACAATAAGTTCTTACAGGGACATACTGGCAACTACAAACATATCCTAATTTGTAGAAGGACAGAGGTAGGACAATATCATTTTCTAGACACAATAATACTTAAAAATTCTAATAATTTCAGTAAGATGAAATTATATAGTCTCATATATGTCTCTAAACTTTAAACATATGATACTACCCCTAGAACATTTTAGTTCCAAAGACAACAATCATTTCCTCCAACTAAAGGTAAAAGGGGAGTGAACAATATAACTAGCTAGTTGCCACGTACTTCTCTGCATTTTTTACAAAAAACTTTTAAAAATACTTTTAGCATACCATATCTAACATAATAAATATAAAATATAAAAATATAATTATGTATTATAATTCATATAGATTATAGAACTAAAGTATTTTTCCACCAACAACATGTTATAATAAAACAATGACATCTAAGGAGTACTACCCGTTTGAGTAAGAATAGTTATTTAGACTATCTATATTCGGCATAGCTATATTACGGCTAAATCCCTTAACACTTGACAATAGATTGAACAAATGCACTAAAAATGCACTACGGCTGTACCCCCCCCCCCCCCAGAACCTTAGACATGTATCATGCCCATACTGCAACCAGATCCCCTATCACTTATCGATATATATATATATATATATATATATATATATATATATATATATATATATTTTACTACGGCCATACCCCCTAATAGTTTAACAATTTAGCCATTCCTAGATTGGAGCTAGTCCCTTAACACCTGCCAGTTAGTTGACAAATACCCTATGGCCGTACCCCCTTAACACTTATCACCTTTACTATTTGGTCAACCAAATCAAATTTGTTACAGGAAAACTGCAAACAAATAAAACACTGTAGTCATAAGCCATAAAATGATCTTTATATCTGCTTTAAAACTTTTTGTGGTTTACAATAGCAGCTGCAAAAAAATTAGCAACTTTTTGGGTTATATCTTCATTGTGATCCGCAAGAAGATAATCAACATAAAATTTCACCTGTCTGCCTGGAAACTGAAGTACAATTTGGGTTATATATAAAGCATGTATTTCTGTATACAAAGAACATCCAAAGAGAACATGACTGATGTTTTCGATTTCCTCGGTGCCACAAGGGCAATATCTATACTGGTAGGGGATCTTCTTGAATCTGCCTTCCAGAACTTATGATGGTAAGATATTGAACCTTGCTAGCATAAAAGCTCTCCTAAACTTCAGGACACTCAGATGATCAAAGTATCTGGCATATCTGCCAAGTCTGCTAGATTCCCTAATGGGGTGCAAGATTGATTGGCTTAGATGGATTTGAAAATCAGTGTCCTTAATGTGCTGGGAGATAGCAGATTTTGCTTTATCATAACCTAAAGCAGCTATAGCTAAGGGTGAAAATCCAAGTGAGGAAAGTTTTAAAATAAGGGATTCTTTCCAAGAGGAAGAGAAAGAATCTGTTGAGATTAATGGGACAAAGAGCATTTTAAGCCATTTGTTGAATTTGCGTATCCATATGCGGGCCTCAACCGACATCAAGCCCACTTCTAAACGAAGGGTGGCATTAGGGACACAGTTTAGGATACCTAGGATTGTTCTTAGGAATTTCATTTGAACTGTCTCAAAAGGGGCAAAACAATTAAAAGTGCAAACCTCAGTTCCATATAGTAGTTGTGCTAAAATCTTAGCAACAAAAACTTGAAGGGCTACTGGGATGAACTGGCCTCCCTTATTATATTTTCCTGGACTCAACTCTGAGCCTGTATGCCAGGTCTCAGCAGTGGCCAGGAGTACATTTCATAGTTAAAAGTAGTGTGTCAGCTGTGCCTATTCCTTGAGAGTTGGATATGGTGGTACATGCCTGGATTATACTCCATTTGTAATGCACTTTGCATGGGGTTGCCTTTGGAAACTGTTTGGGAACTACAGCGGGTTCAAAACAGGGCAGATTATTAAATTTGATTGAATTTCATTCAAAAAATATAGACAAAAAAGCAGCCCTCTTATTTATTGATGTGGAAAAAGCATTTGATATGATTAATTGGAAATTTATGTTGCAAGTTTCAGTAAAAATGGACATGGGACCAAATTTTTTAAAATGGATGGAAAATATTTATAATGAACAGGAAGCCACCTTAGTAATAAATGGAGAATTGTCAAGGAAATATAAAATTAACAGGGGAGTTAGGCAGGGATGCCCACTGTCACCACTTCTTTTCATAACTACTTTAGAGATATTTAATAACACAATTAGAAACAATGCGAAAATAGAAGGAGTTAAAATTAAAAAAGAAAAATTCAAATTATGCACATTTGTGGATGATCTGTTGATCTCTTTAGCTAACCCATTAGAAAATATAGATGAATTAGTGAAGGTGCTACAAAATTATAGTAAAGTGTCAGGATTAACTATTAATAAGGAGAGAAAAAAGGCATTAATTTTAAATATGTCAGACAAAGAAAAAAAATTATTTAAAACGAAAGTAGAATTCCAATGTGTGAACAAAGTTAGATATCTTAGAATTAATATAACAACCAAAAATTAGGATTTATTTAAAAACAACTATGAAATTAAGTGGAAAGAAATCAAAAAGGATTTGAAAAAATGGGAAAATTTAAAACTATCATGGTTAGGGAAAATTTTGGCCATCAAAATGACATTATTACCAAAGATTTTTTTTTTATTCCAAAATATACCCATAATCCCGAATGATAAACCTTTCATTAATTGGCATAAAGATATTTCAAAATTTCTATGGTCAGGGAAAAAGCCCAGAGTGAAATTCAAAATTTTACATGATGAAAAAAACAGAGGAAGACTGGCTTTACTTAATTAAAAAAAATTATTATTATGCATGTGCATTAGATTGGACGATGGATTGGTTGAAATTAGAAAATGAAAGACAAAATTAGAGGGTGCGGACATCAGATTTGGATGGCACGGTTATTTATTTTATGATAAATTAAAAGTAAATAGAGATTTCAATGAACATTACATCAGGAAATCGTTAATTAGGATTTGGTTGAAAGTTAAACCGAGGATATGTCCAGGAGTGCTGAACTAGGCCTCAATATTTAAAGCAGATAAGAAACAAAGGATAAAAAAACCTATATCAGTTATTACTAAAATTTGAGATGGAGGAAGAGCAAGTGAAATCATACATGATTAAATGGGCACAACATTTGGGACACCCAATTGCTTTTATTCAATGGGAAAAAATATGGACAAAAAGGATGAGGTATACAATTAGTTATAATTTAAAAGAGAATCTATACAAAATGTTATTCAGGTGGCACCTTACTCCTTTTAAACTGGCAAAAATATACAAATTAAAAGAAAATGTCTGTTGGAAATGCAGGAAAGAAGAAGGAACTTATTATCATATGTGGTGGGAGTGCAAATTGGCAAAAGTTTTTTTGGGTAAGATACATGTAGAAATCGAAAAGGTATTAGATCAATCAGTATCAAAAGATCCGAGTATATATTTATTGAATATAACTGAAGATGACAAGTTGGAAAATCAATATGGTAGACTTCTCTTTTATATGTTAGTGGCAGCTAGATTAGTTTATTCTGCAATGTGGAAACAAAAGAAGATCCCAGATATTGATGTATAGATCTGGAAATTATACGAATTAATGGAAAATGATAAATTAACACAAATGTTACCAAAAAAAAAAAAAATCAGAAGAAAATTTTCATAAAGTTTGGAAGCCATTTTTATTAGATACATCAAACAAAAATAGGGAGATCTTTGGGTAATAGGAATAGAAAAGCTATAAACATAAAGAGAATTAAATACATTAGTCTATGACAGGGGTAGGCAATCTTTCCCCTTTAAGGGCCGAGGGACTTCAGCTCCCAGAATCCCAGGAGCCATTGGCCAACATGGGACTATTGGCCAACATGGCTGAGGCTTCTGGGAGCTGAAGTCCCTCGGCCCTTAAAGGGGAAAGGTTGCCTACCCCTGGTCTATGAAATGGTATGTTAAGGTTACAAAATAGAATACACATAATACGTTAAAATCAATGTATGTATGAGAAAAAGAATATATAAGTTAAGGAACACAGAGAAAGTGGAAATATTAATTAACACAGTTTTATGTAAAATGGATGCAAATGGTTATAGCTGATAGTAATACACAAATCAAGAGGAAAATTTAAAAAAGAGGATGTGATTAAGCAACATCAGTAGATAATAGAAGGAAGCCCAATTTATGTTATGTTAGTAATGTAGTTGTAGATGTAGTCTTGTTAAGTTTGTTTTATATGTTTCTTTGTAATGTGTCTTGTTTTTTTTTCTTTGTTAATTGTTTTTTAAAATTTTCAATAAAATTTATTAATTAAAAACAAAACAAAACAAAAAAACACACACACACACACAAAAAGCAGGGCAGACAGATTGCCAGCCCCCAGGATCAGTTATAGGGAACATATAACTCCCTTGTTGAAACAGCTTCATTGGTTACCAGTTCATTTCCAGGCACAATTCAAAGTGCTTTAAAACCCTACAATTGGAGAGACCATATCCCCCCATATGAACTTAGAACAGTTCATTAAACAGAGAGTCTGTGAACATTTAGAAGGGAATGCTATAATCACTAAAAGTCAACATGGGTTTCGCAAAAACAAGTCATGCCAGACTAATCTGATCTCTTTTTTTGATAAAATTACCAGATTGTTAGATGAAGGGAATGCAGTAGACATAGCATATCTTGATTTCAGTAAGGCCTCTGACAAGGTCCCCCGTGATATTCGTGCAAACAAGATAGTAAAATGTGGGCTAGACAATACAACTGTTAGGTAGATTAGTAACTGGTTGACTGACCGAACCCAAAGGGTGCTCAGCAATGGCTCCTCTTCTTCATCCTGGAGGGAAGTGACCAGTGGGGTGCCACAGGGTTCTGTCCTGGGACCAGTGCTATTCAACCTCTTTATCAATGATTTGGATGAAGGAATAGGGGGCATGCTTCTCAAATTTGCAGATTACTCCAAATTAGGAGGAATAGCTAATATCCCAGAAGACAGGATGAAAATTTAAAAGGACCTTAATAGATTAGAAAGCTGGGCCAAAGCTAACAAAATGAATTTCAACATGGAGAAATGTAAGGTACTGCACTTAGGGCAAAAAAATGAAATGTATAGATATAAGATGGGGGACACCTGGCTTAACCAGACTATATGTGAAAGGGATCTAGGAGTCCTAGTAGACCACAAGTTAAACATGACTCAACAGTGTGATGCAGCAGCTAAAAAGGCCAATGTGATTTTAGCCTGCATTAATATAGTATCTAGAAGTATAGTATAGATCAAGGGAAGTAATAGTGCCACTCTATTCTGCTTTGGTCAGGCCCCACCTGGAATACTGTGTCCAATTTTGGGCACCACAATTCAAAAAGGATGTTGAGAAACTGGAGCGTGTCCAGAGGAGGGTGACTAAAATGGTGAAGGGTCTGGAAACCATGCCCTATGAGGAACAACTTAGGGAACTGGGTATGTTTAGCCTGGAGAAGAGACAGTTAAGAGGGGATATGATAGTCTTAAACATTTGAAGGGATGTCATATTGAGGAGGGCGCTAGCTTGTTTTCTGCTGCTCTAGATAATAGGGCCCACAACAATGGATGCAAGCTGCAGGAAAAGAGATTCCACCTTAACATTAGGAGGAACTTCCTGACAGTAAGGGCTGTTTGACAGTGGAACACACTCCCTCAGAGAGTGGTGGAATCTTCTTCTTTGGAGGTCTTTAAACAGAGGCTGGATGGCCATCTGTCGGGGATGCTTTGATTTTGAGTTCCTGCATCGTAGAAAGGGGTTGGACTGGATGGTCCTTATGGTCTCTTCCAACTCTATGATTCTATGATTCTATGAACCTGCCAGAACCTTAAGGTCTTCAAGGGAAGTTTTTTCTCAGTCCTGCCACCATCATAGGATCACTTGCTGAGGACACAAGAAATAGCCTTCTCAGTGGCTGCTCCCAACCTCTGGAACTCCCTCCCATGGAAGACTAGGCTGGATCTTTCTCTACTTGCCTTTTGCCCACAGGCAAAAACATACTTATTTAAGCAAGCTTTTCAATGTTAGAGTTCAAAGACAAAGCTGTGTTAGTCTGTAAAATCAGTATGTAAAGAGATCTTGTAGCAACTTTGAGACTAACTGAAAGAAAGAAGATATTTCAAGGGGGATTGCAATAATTTAAAAAGAACTAAAACATTGATTCCAAAAAATTAAATAATAAGTATTGAAGATGCATAGTCTACAAAAGCTCCTGCTGCCCACTTCTTTCTTAGTCTCAAAGGTGCCACAAGATCTCTTTACATAAAACTTGTTAGTGCTTTGTCAGATAAAGTTTTTAAACACAAAGGTATGTTTTCTTTGTTTTTAACTTTTGTACGAGTTTAATCAGTTTTACAGTGTTTTAATGTAGTGTTTCAAATTGTTTTAAAACTTTTGTAAATATTTTTAATTTGCTGTTGTGGATGCTGCCTTGGGTTCCAGCCTGGGAGAAAGGCAGCATATAAAGAAGGCAAATAAATAAATAATGGCAAGACCCTCACTTGAAGTGCAGAAGCTTACTTAGCTAGAAGTGTTGCCCACTACACCTGAGTGCCCTAGGTAATCTCAGAAAGTACTGGGCTGACTGAACAGCACACTCCTCTCCAAAACTTTGCAGCTACTCCTTTTCCCACAGTCTCTGCCACTTGAGCCCAATGCCCCACTCTTCCTAATGGTAGGGCTTGCCCCGCCATTATCAGCTGATAGCAAAATGTGCCTGGTAAATTATAAGAGACCAAATGTGTCAGCCGAAAGGTACAGAGAAGAGGATCTTTTCCTGCATGAATCTATTTGAATATCAAGATCTTCCTTGGAGGTCCTTCTCTTGAGTTCTGCAGGTAGTGACAGGAAAAAGGGCCTCTTCTGTTGTTGCTCTCCAGTTATGACATGCTTTTCCCAGGAGAGTCACCTGGCATTCACCTTGCTCCCTGTTCCATAACAGATGAAGATTTTGAAAAATTGCTCACACTTTTTAGTCTCATGTCTTACATGCCCACCTCTCTCCACCAGATTTTTATGTCTTTTCACTTGGTTATGATGCTTCTTTTAATATATGCATTTTTTTTCTAAAACATCTCTCTCTCCCTCCCTCCCTCTCTCCTTCTCTCCCTATATATACCATTTTAAAACTGCAAGATGTTTTGGAAGTCTTTAGGCAAGTGGGGTAGGACAAAAATAATATTAATAAACAGACAAATTAATAAATAAAGTAATCACCAGCAGGATGTCAATTTCGTTCTGAAGATCACCTGCATGACTTGAATGTTTTCAAGTGTCCCCTACATGAATTTTCTTATTTGAATTAATAAATCTCCCACATATATTTTAAATAACACTGGAAAGAGAACATTATTGCCTTATTGTCCTGAAGTCTCACAAAGATTTACTCCAGCATAGAGGCAAGAATACACTGAGTTACATGGATCATTGGTTTGGTCACGTTATGTTGTCCCTTCCTAGATTTTATACACTGTGTTTGTGTATATGTGTCTTTGCACTCAGACACATTCAAGCTGCTTTTCATGGCAACCCTATGAATTTCATAGTGTTTTCTTAGGCAAGGGATATTCAGAAGTGTTTTTGCCAGTTCCTTCCCCTGAAATGTAGCCTACATTACCTGGTATTCATTGGCAGTCTCCAAACCAAGTATTAACCAGGGTTGGCCCTGCTTGGATTCTAAGATCATATGTGATCTAGAACCTTTAGGTTATTTAGGCTTTCTTTATAAACTTTAATGGCATGTAATTTGGAATAATTTCTTGTAATCACAATTGTACAAAATTCATTCATCTTAGAATGCAAAGATAATTATCTATTCTTCTGAATTAACTGCATATGCACACAAGTAGATATCAAGTAGCTGATTCATTCCAATGTCTGATAAAGCCCCATTCTCATCATCATATCTCACCAATTTATAGCCATAAGAACATAAAACATCATACCTTTATGCTTCACTGTGTGACCTTTGGGAATATTTTCTTGCTCTTTGAAAGATCTTTGAAAATTCAGCTCTGCATATGCTATTTCCTCCATCATCGTTGCTCAAGTGAAAAACTGTGTTCTGTTTAAGGAAATTTCAGCTGTAGCAGAAATGCCAACAGAGAAAAAGTTCCCCTTTTAACCAATTAAGAGAGATGTAGATGTGATATCCTGTGGCCAAACATTATTTCCTGAACACACTTCTAAGTGGTAACATCTTCTTTAGAAAAAAGGAACTTCTCCTCTCGTGGTTAAGATCTATCTTTCTGTTCCCAGCCCATATATTCACAGGCAAGTATGTACTACATGTGGAAAATAACAGAGTTGTGGTTTATGCTTTTCGATAGCTTTGCTGGTGAAAGATCTCCCAGTTTAAGGGTGATTCAGAGAGTTTTTGATTCAGTCCCCTTTTTTGGAACTATACTCTTAGAATCCTCCAATTGTCATGGGTGAGGGGTTCTTGAAACTGTAGTACCCAAAAGGGAAACTTTCCAAGCTCTAGAAGTCCCAGTTTTAAAAGTCCCATAAAATAACCATAAGGCAGCTTTCTCACTTAGTTTATATTCATCCAAGACACCCCAAATGGATAAAATGTGGACAGGAGCAGGAATATACCTAGATTAATGTATAAGAATAAAGAACTCCAGAATAAAGAACAGCTCAAATGCAAAATAGGTGCTATTGGATTGATATATGGAAAGCCCAATGAGGCCAGTTTCTTTCTTTCTTTCTTTCTTTCTTTCTTTCTTTCTTTCTTTCTTTCTTTCTATAGGAATTTCTAACACACACAAAAGGAACATAAAACATGTGACATACTTGAATATATACATGTGGCATCTTTACATACTTACAAATATTGAAACCTTAATCTTCCCTAATCTTGTCCTCTTCCCCCCTTTAAAAGAACCAAAAATAAAAAATACACATGCACAAAAAAGCAAACAAAAATGACAACATAAGAACTTCTCACTTTTCTCAGAATGTACCTTCATATATTACTCCTAAATGCCCTTTTGGTATGAAATATAAACCAATTTCTTACTTTTTAATAATATACATTGGCTGGCTACCCATGTAAACCTATGCACTATTATTAAGCTTCATTAACATCATTATTAGTTTTCAGTTCCTTCTTTAACTGGCATTACTTTCTGCAGTAAGGTTTTATTGTATATACTCATGTGTAAGTCTAGAAATTTTATTTTAAAAATTGACCATTAAAATGGGTTGACTTATCCATGGGCCAATGTAAGTACTATAGGAACCATCTCCTTCTCCATGACTGCATCCATATTACAAAAATAGTCAAGTTTGACCCCATTTTAACTGCCATGGCTCAATGC
Source organism: Phrynosoma blainvillii (assembly GCA_026167975.1). Taxonomy (NCBI): domain Eukaryota; kingdom Metazoa; phylum Chordata; class Lepidosauria; order Squamata; family Phrynosomatidae; genus Phrynosoma; species Phrynosoma blainvillii. Next base: position 168,472,356 of record JANUYF010000002.1, on the reverse strand, counting down.
TATGGAATTCTGGAAACTGTAGTTTGTTGTGGCAAAGATATACAACTGAGCACAAAAGTTAGAATCATACAAGCCATTGCTTTCCCTATTAACATGTATGGATGTGAGAGCTAGACAGTAAGGAGAGATGACAGAAAGAAAATCAACTCATTTGAGATGTGGTGCTGGAGAAGAGTGCTGAGGATACCATGGACAGTTAATAGACAAATAAATGGGTCCAGATCAAGCCTGAAATCTCCCTGGAAGCCAAGATGACAAAACAGGCTGTAATACTTTGGTCACATCATGAGAAGGCATGACTCATTGGAAAAAACAATAAATAAAAGAGAGGAAGGCCGCATGCTAGATGGATGGACTCTATTAGGGAATGGGCGATAATGGCCTAGATGTCTAACCTTAATGGGCCAGCTAATGACTTAATCCACTCCCATTCACCTTGAATATTGTCAGACTCGATTACCTCACCCATGCAATTTCACACATTTGCCCTGCAGGTAGTTTTAGCCCTTTAAAACCCCTGGATTTCTCCCCTCAGTGTCACTACTTGGAGTTCATGGGGACACTGCATCACTATTCTCTCTAATTTAGTTACCAGCACCTCTGTTCAAACCCACGCTCTCAGAATGGTTGTGACTCATGCCACATCACCCAATTGGATCCCAGAGAAAGCCTCATCTGTAGTAAGTATTGCCCTTAGTTCTGCCTCAACATCTTTTCCAAGCTAACCCCTGACTTCCTGAGCCTTGAATGAGTGTGTATGTGTATGTGAATTCCTGTGTGATTTTCCCCTTTAATAAATAATACTTTAATTGGAGAATTCTGTCTCTGTATCAATTCTTAGGTCCCCCGAACTCTTGGTATATATGTGGGAGACAGTCTCGCAGGGTCCTTGTAGCTGATCCCTTCTTAATTTGAGTTAAATAAAATTCCCCTTAATAGACTCTTGGCTACATTTTGGTGGAGAAAGCAGGGGTAATTAATTAATCTCTTCCAAGGTCTGTGCACTCTGACCATGCAATTGAATTGTTCAGATCCAGGATGTAGAGAGTATCCTAGAGAGAAATTGTTGCAGACACAGGTATAAATAGGAAAGTGTGTGATTGCAGTTCTTGCATGTTTGGCCATAAGGGCAAAGAGGTATCTTGGGTTGGCTGATCCCATTTCATCCTTTGGTTGGATGGTTCGTTGGCTGGCTCGGCACAAGCAATCAGGTAGCAAACATTCAATCACCCTTGGGTGTGTTGTCAGAGCAGATACTGACATCCTATTTTTATTTTCTCTATCATTGGTTGGGAGACAGAGGCAGTCCCCTTCCCATTTCCCCAACACCTGGTCCATAATCCAAAAAACCACAGAAGTGACCTTGGACAAGAAAGGTATGCAAAGATGTCTCCGCTGGAGGCTGTAAATCCAAGTGCAAGGTTGGAATAGGCCACAAAGGCACCATAATCCCCTTGGGTCATGATAGAACTTGGATGAGCAAAGGCAGGCAAAGGGGGGAGATGTCCTTGTCCAGAGGCCGTAAGTCCGAGTGCAAGGTTGAGAAGGGAGGAGGTGCTCCCAACAAGAAGAGAAACTCAGGCAAGGGTCTAGCTACGGACTCAAGTTCTGGTGTGTGTTTTGGGTCTACTGAGGGGGTAAAGCAGCTTCATTTATATGCCGCTTCATATCACACTATGGGATGTCTAAGCGGTTTACAACTGTAAGCCCATTGCCCCCCAACAGTTGGGTACTCATTCTAGTGACCTCAGAAGGATGCAGGCCTGAGTCTAGCCTGAGCCCTGGCTAGTACTGAACTCGCAACCTTGTGGTCTATGAGTGAGTGGCTGCAGTACAGGCATTTAGCCACTGCACCACCAGGGTGGCCTGAGGGAAAAGGCAGCACCAGGGCTCCCTAGTGAAGCAATTGGCAAGAGGTCATTTGGATCCTTTGGCCAGGTCTAGCAAAGGTTACGACGAGGCACTTGCTGAAGAAGTAAGCCAGTAACCCATCCAACCCTGACCCAGAGTTTTAGCTAGCAGGAAGTGGTTCCCATTGGAGCCTAGCAGGTAAGAGGTTCCCAACCAAAAATTTACTAGCAGTTAAGACTAGCAGGGAGAAATCCCATTCAGAATTGTACCAGGGAAAAGGACTTCCCACCCAGAAAATTTGCTAGCAGTTGAGACTAGCAGGGAGAAGTCCCATTTAGAGTTATATTAGGGAAAAAGAGTTCTCACCAGTGAAATGGAAGTGTCATCAGCCGCCGCCAGATTACTGAAGGAGGAGCAGACCCAGGAGAGGTTTAGGAAAAGGACACCCAGGAAGGGAGCCAATCCAAGGAAATCCAGAGGTTTCCTTACTAAGGAGCCATTTGTGACCCTCCTGGAAGTTTACAATGTGAAGACAGCGAGGAAAGGGTTTAAAGATGTTTCTAAGGCAGAAAAGGATGGGTGGGCCCCATGGGGCATTTTGATGCTGGCCCATGAAGCCACAGAGGAGAACAAAAGGTTAAAATTGGATTCAAACATGTTCAAAAGGCAAATTGGCAACTTGGTCACCCAAGTAAGGGGGAAAGTGACCGAGAACACCATGTTGGCGCTCACCTCCAATGATTCCAATCTAAAAGTGGAGAGTAGAGAGGGAGAATGTGAGATTCAGGGAACAGGTAAAAGTATTAGAGACCAAATTGAACCAGGCTAAACAAGCCATGGACTTCCTTCTAGCCAAAAAAACAGAAGGGGCAGTATTGGCTGATCACACTGCCTGTGAAACCTGTATAAAGGAATTAGATGCCAAATTAAATTTAAAGTGTGCAATAGTGGCGACTGTACACCTGGAAAGCTTGGAATCCACCACGCAAGCAAACATCCTTCTGGAGCATCCCATTCCTGAAGAGACCAAAACAGAATCTCCCCACAGGGAATGAACCCAATGAGAGAAGGCATTCCATTAGACCTAGTAAAAACCTGGAGCACAGCAGAAACTAAGCAGACTGCAGAAGACCATTACCAAAACCCTGGTGGAAATTGTATACTGGACACTGGTTGAGGTTAAACCCATGACAGACCAACTGGGTAAACTAAAACCCCAGACGGGAGTCCAGTGGATGTCCACTGTAATTCTCTCACACCCCAAGGCCAAGGGACAAGACATAACTCAGGTTGCTAGGCTGTGCATAGATCCTAGCTATTCAGGCCCTTTTGAGGCAGCAGTATCAAATTATAATTTAGAGCTGCATGACTGGGTAGCTAGGATGGTGCAGATCCTATGGCCTGGGACCATCCTACAGGCAAGATACCAGAATGAGATCCAGTGCCTTGACAAAGCTAATGGGCACATATGTTGCCCAGAAAGAGTTGCTAGGCATCCTATCCAGAGCTATAGGTTTAAATAAAGATGGGCAACCACTTCTAAATGACAAATCAGGATCTACATGGTTCTATCAGGGTCTACATGAGTCAGCCAAGAACTATCTAGGATCAGTAACCCCACAATTCCAGAACATAGATTGGCAGGGATTCATGCAGCATATTCAGGAAGCCTCCCAGGTGTATTGGATTAGGGAAGCACAGAGGGAAATGGCTAGAGAGATGTTAGCCACAACCGCTGGGAGAAGCTCCAAGGCAGGAGATAAGAAGGGAGAGAAGGATGGAGACCCAATCCACATGATCACCTACTGTAATACAGGCCCACACTCAAAACCTGTACCCAAAGAACCTAGGAAATTCAGAATTAATAACCCCTTTTGGAGAGGACCTAAGAGCAGCCACAGAGATCCCCCAGAAAACCCAGAACCCCTTAGGCAGTCACTCTATGAGCTTTGGAACATATGGAGGCAGTTACAAGAGTTAGGATTTAACAAGGAGCAGCTAGATGGAAAACCTAATGTAAATTGATGGACCTCCTGGACCAAGCCATAAGTGAGTGGTACAGATGAGCACCTGGTCAAGGAGAAGCCTTCCCCAACTCCCCCAACCCAGACCACTCCTTCTAGGGATGCCTGGGATCCCCTCGCTCGCAGAGAGCATGGGCAGACCCTAGGATCCCATGGGCTGAGACATCCACTGCCCAGTCCACAGAAAACCAGACTCAGTCCACATAAAACCAGGCTCATCAAGGCTCCTTTAGACTCGGTCCATAAAACAACCCTACAGCAACAGGCTGCGGATGCCACTTCTGGTGCAGCCCCTAAGGCAGAGCCACCATGTGAGCAGGTAGTGGCCACATTAACCTTGGATTTGTGAGGACATCCCACCATACAGGCAAAGGTTGGATCAAAGCCCAAACAAAAATCAGTGCAGCTTCTAGTGGACTCCGGTGTGGTAATCACCACCCTTCACCCCAAATTGGTCATGTCAGGGAGCAAAACCACTGATAGCATGGAGCTGGTAGGGTACAGAAAAGGAAAACAACAGACAGCCATATGGAAAGCGATCCCATTGCAGCTTGACCCTTTCTTGGACCTCATATAATTTTTTTATTGCATTATTTTATTTTTATGCTTGTAACATGCCTTTATTCCCTTTGAAAATAGGCAGGCTAGAAATAATAATAATTATAACAACATATGAAAATCAGGGAGAAGACAATCCAATTCTGAGAGTAGGATACCTAAGGAAACACAAGGGAATGGGCGATAATGGCCTAGATGTCTAACCTTGATGGGCCAGCTAATGACTTAATCCACTCCCATTCACCTTGAATATTGTCAGACCAAATTATCTCACCCATGCAGTTTCACACCTTTGCCCTGCAGGTAGTTTTAGCCCTTAAAAACCCCTGGATTTCTCCTCTCACTGTCACTAGTTGGAGTTCATGGGGACACTGCGCCACTGTGCTCTCTAATCTAGTTGCCAGCACCTCTGTTCAAACCCATGCTCTCGAAACGTTGTGTCTCATGCCACATCTCCCAATTCTCCCAGAGAAAGCCTCATCTGTAGTAAGTATCACCCTTAGTTCTGCCTCAACATCTTTTCCAAGCTAACCCCTGACTTCCTGAGCCTAGAATGAGTGTGTATGTGTATGTGAATTGCTGTGTGGTTTCCCCCTTTAATAAATAATACTTTAATTGGAGAACTCTATCTCTGCATCAATTCTTAGATCCCCTGAACTCTTGGTATACATGTGGGAGATGGTCTCGCAGGGTCCTTGTAGCTGACCCCCTCTCAATTTGAGCTAAATGAAATTCCCCTTAATAGACTTTTGGCTACATGGGTAAATAATTTTTCATTTACAGCATGGGAACAACATATTGCACACCTAACAAAGAACTATTGTGTTGAATAACACAGGTGGCAGATTCTCCTTCTTTGTGGAAATGCACAAATGCAATAAAACCAACATACATTCAATATATTATTATATTAAATAATAACAAAAACACATAAATATGTTATATTAGATCAGGGGTAAGCAACCTTTCCCCTTTAAGGGCCGAGAGACTTCAGCTCCCAGAAGCCTCAGCCATGTTGGCCAATAGTCCCACATTGGCCAATAGCTCCTGGGATTCTGGGAGCTGAAGTCCCTCGGCCCTTAAAGGGGAAAGGTTGCCTACCCCTGTATTAGATTATATATATATATATATATATATATATATATAATAAAAACACATGTTTTTATTATTGTATTTAGTTTTAAGGGGGTATTGTATTATGGTTCTATGACATGCATGTTTTTAATCTGCATTTGTACTTGTAAGCCACCTTGATTGCCAAGGCAAAAGGTGGGGTATAAGAAAATAATAATAATAATAATAATAATAATAATAATAATAATAATAATAATATATCAAATGCATACTGTGCCAAAATAAGCTCATTCCCATGGGTTCCTCTTAGGTTTTTTTTTTCATGAGTTTCCTAATCCAGCTGAATCCAGGGATATATGGGATAATAATTAAGAAAACACTGGGCAAAGCCCAAAACAAACCTCCTCTGTTACCAAAAAAAAAAAAGCAACCCTTTACCCATATGGCACATCTTCTGTATTATTCTCATGGGTGGTCTTCTGTATTATTCTCATTCTCAGGCACATCTTCTGTATTATTCTCATGGGTGGTACATAGTGGCTATGTATTGGATACTGGAGGATGTCCACTTGATACTGGAGGAAGTTCACCCAGTGCAGACCCAACACACAGTTCTCAGACGGATGCACGTGTCTTTATCACACCATGCTGTTATACCGTCACAGCAGTGGTTTAGTCCTACTTTTGTCTCAGCCTTATCACATGATGTTATGGTTCTTCCAGTGTTATTGTGCTGTACAGTCATTGGAGATGAAATTTTTTTCATGCTGAAAATTATTCATTAATGGCCTCCTTTCCTACAATGATTCACTAGCCATTGTAGGAAAGGAGGCCATTAATGAATAATGTTCAGCATGAAAAAAAAATCACATCTCCAATGACTGTACAGCACAATAACTCAATCCACGTCATTGTGAGAATCATTAACTAGTGGGTGGTGTATGTGTGTGTGATCTGGTTGTCCCCCCCCCCCCCCGGAATTTCCAATGAAATCTTCAGCAGGTACATCTCAGACTATTTCTAGTGCTTGGGTGGGGAAAACAAAACCTCCAAAGAGAATAGCCATGTTGTTTGTGGTCTACACTCTTTTATCACTCTTTCCAGATTTTTTCCCCTTATTTTTCTATATAAAAGTTTTGCTGTTATAGTGCAATAAAGCTGCAATCCAGATCTGTCAACCTTTTAAAGTCACTATTCAGATGCTTTAATGCTTGGGGGTGTTTTCCAAAGATTTCACTGGTTTCCACACACCATGATGTTGCCACCACATCATTAGAGAGAGAGAGAAGTAACAATGTAATAATCTGTGAAGTTATGCCATAGTAGTGTTATTACAACACAATGAGTACAAATGTAGTGGGGGGTTTTAACAGGACAGACCAGAACAATGGACTAGCATGATAGTCCATTTTTCCTGTGAAACACTTTGCTTTTCACAGGAAAAAGGCATCAAAATAAAAGGAGAGAGTTTGGTCTTTTTCTCTTCCTATGCCTCTGTCACAATTTTGGCAGTGATGAATGCACCATAACGATGTTGTGCCATAATAGAATTATTACAGCTATATTTTAATATGGGGGGGGGGGGGAGAGAAACTAATCACAAAGCACACAGTGGGGCAAATGGGGTGGTGATAACAGTATTGTTGTTGTTAACTGCCCTTGAGTTGACCCTGACTCATGGAGATCCTCTGGATGAGACATTTCCAAGACCCCTATCTGCTTTGCTCAAGTCCTGTAGATTTATGCCCATGACCTCCCTGATTGATTTTATCCATCTAGCATGTGACTTTCCTCTTTCCTCTTTCCCTCTACCTCTCGTAGCATTATTGTCTTTTCTAATGAGTTTTGCCTTCTCATGATATGGCCAAAGAACAACAGCCTGAACTTGGTCATCATGGCTTTCAGGGAGAGTTCAGGCTTATCTGTTCAAGGACCCATTTGTTTGTCTTGGTCATCCACAATATCCTCAGCACTCTTCTACAGCACTACTTGTCAAATGAATTTATTGTCTTTCTGTCACTCTTTTCACTGTCCAGCTCTCACAACCTACATGATGATAGGGAATACAATGTATTGTACGACTCTACCTTTAGTGCTTAGTTGTATATGCATTTTATTCCCAGGTATGAGAACTCTTTTACTTTTTCAATGTCCTTATTGTCCAGGTTGAATTTATGTGGATTCTCCATGGTCATTATTTCTGTTTTCTTTATGTTCAGCAATAAGCTTGCCTTTGCACTTTATTCCTTGATATTCCTTAGTAATTGTTTCAAGTTTATGATGTTTTCTGCGAGTAGTATGGTGTTATCTGCATATCTTAGATTGTTGATATACCTTCCTCCTATCTTCACTTCTCCTTCTGTGGCCAGTCCTGCTCTTCATATGATATTTTCTACATATAAGTTAAACAAGTAGAGTGATAGACTACAGGTTCCTCTTTGCCAACTGGGACACATTTTGTTTCTCCATATCCTGTTCTGACAGTAGCATCTTGTCCTGAGTACAAATTTTGCATCTGGACTATCAGATCTAGTGGCACTCCCATGACTTTAAGAGCGTTTCATAGTTTGTCATGAAATATGCAGTCAAAGGCTTTGCTATACCTTGTGCACTCCATTAGTCTTTGTATGTTTGCAATGTGGTCTCTAGTTACCCCTCCTTTTCTGAACGCCATCTGCACCTCTGGGATTTCTCTTTCCATGTATGGTTGGAAATTATGTTGTAGAATTTTGACAACTCTAGTGCAAATGAAAAAAATTGCAAAACATGCCGTTACAGTGCAAATGTGGCAAGGGTGTGATACACAGTGACAACAATCAGCTATTCTTGTGAGTACAACTGACAGCAAATACTGTGGGGAGCAGCAGAAGCAACAGCTGTCTTATGATCCCTCCAGTGTGTCCAATAGGGAAGGAGAAAGTATTCTCCATTATTCATTTCCCATCCTAAAAATGAGCTTCCTGACACTCAGAAAAACCTGGTCATGAAGAATAACATAGAGGTTAGAATTTTGCACAGTTTTCATCAAATATTTTTGCATCTTAAAATGTTTCAGAAAAATAAATATGGGAAGGGGTGTTGAATGAAAACTGTGGGTTCTGTGCAAAACAACATGTCTTTCTTAAAAACACACACACACACACACCACAACAACCCTGTGTCCAAACAGCTCTGTGTGTGTGTTTGATGAAACTGGCTAGCTTTTGTGCACAAAGCAGCCATCTTTCTCATGTCTATTACCATGTTGTTATATGGAAGCAATAAATTTTTATGTTCAACATACACAAAAATGCATTTTGCACAAAAGATCCACATTTTTTACACACAAAAACACTTTCCAGATAACCACATCATTCTTTAAGATTCATAAGATTCCTGAAGGGAAGGGGTTCAAAAGCCAGCAATGTTGCACAAACAAACAATGCTATATGACAACAGGGAGGTTTTGTGTGTGTGCAAAAATGTGTACAAAACATGATGGCCAACTTATTAGACAAAGAGAAAAGGCTAGCACAAATACTGTATTATGTCTGTCTTCTCAATACCAGAAGCAAATAGCAATGTGTGTGTACTTTCTATATGGAAGTAGGTGTTTGTATGGCTATTTAAATTAGGGAAACAGAAACACGAGGCTCTCTATCTCTTGTCTATCTGTGAATTTTAACCCACTCACCCACCCCCCGAACCATGGCTGTCATCCAAATCCCCCAGCTGCTTTTCAAATTTTAAGTAAAGCAAAAGATTACACAACATCCAGGTACACATTTGCCATACTACGTCACTTACTGGCCAGGCTCTTATAAAGTTATTTTTTAGAGCTCTGAGTTTAGCTCTAAGTGCTGGATTTATCTAAAGTCCTTGCCTCAAGGATGATGCAGAGGTCAACTCTGCCTTTCTCAATAAAATGCTGTTTTACAATCCACTCTGACTTTCTTCACAAATGAGGAAATTTCAGAACTGTGAAATTGAAAAGCACATGGTTGTATGACAGTTACATTCCAGGACTGTGTCACTTACCGAAAGTGGGTATTTGAGTCAAAGAGTATGCATGACAAGCACATTCTGAATGTCACCAATCCCTTCTTTCCTTATTACTTAGGCAAAGTCTTCCTTATCATACAAGAAAAATATATTTGATGGGATGTGACGTATGGGCCCAGAATGGTATGCCCTGGATGAGCAATAAAGAATCATTGGATTATTGCTCACCCAGAATATGTCACATCCCATCAAGTATATTTTCTCACACGGACCCTGAAATGCTTTGAAGGGGGAGATGACGGTCAGAAGTAGGCTGGCCATATTTACTTGAGACAAAAACGGGACATTTGTGAGGGCAAAAATGGGTAAGGGTTATGTAATATTCCATATTCATGAAAAAGTAAGGCAATAACAAAAGGTTTAGTACATGAACATATAGATCTAGCAATTATTCTTCAGTGACAGAACTCAAACGAAAATTTAAGTAGGCATAGAGGGGGACTGTATTTCACTGTAATCATACCATGAATATTTCTCCAATGAAGTAATCTTACACAGAAAATTTCAGTTTTTCAACACCTTATCATAAAACTTTTCACACTCCATGACACAATTTAAAAAAAAAAGTTTTAAACAGGGATCTACAAACCATTTTCACAATATAACAGGGCAGTTTTCTCGAAAATAAGAGAAAATTGACATTTATATTTAAACAACGGTACAGTCTGGAACTATGAAAAAAAACACCACAGTACTGTCCTATTTAAAACAGTACATATGGTCTGCCTGGTAAGAAGGCCCAAGGTGTTCAGAAGAAAATGATGACACTTGAGCTCTTTCAGACTGATCTAAAAAAGTATTGCACTAAACTCCTTCAGTTTTGCTGGTTATTGTTCAATTCCATATTCACTCAAGGCATTCTTTGATGGGGGGACACTTGCACTGATTTCTTGAATTTGCAGTAGGGCTGTCTTCCAAAAGTTTTTTTTTTTTAAATTAAAAATCTACAACTCCTTTCCAACCCAATCTAAGGAGGCTGTCCTGGTCCTAAACCAATGTCTATCATCAGTAATGGACTGGATGAGGGCAAACAAGTTGAAATGTAATCCAGATAAGGCAGAGGTACTCCAGGTCAGTTGCGCTTTTGGGGTACTCTTGGACTCAGCTTTGAACATGGAGGCCCAGGTCTCTGCAGTGACCAGGAGTGCTTTTGCACATTTAAAACTTGTGCACCAACTGCGCCCATTCCTTGAGACGCTGGATCTGGTCTCAGTGGTATATGCCTTTGGACTACTGAAATGTACTCTACTTGGGGCTGCCTTTGAAGAGTGTCTAGAAACTTCAGTGGCTCAAAGAGCTACAGCCAAGCTATTAACAGGGGCAGGTTACAGAGATCATACAATGCCTCTGTTGAAACAGCTCTACTGGCTACTAGTTTGTTTCTGGGCACAATTCAAAGTGCTGGTGATGACCTTTAAAGCCCTATATGGCTCAGGTCCAGGCTATTTGTCAGACTGTATCTCCCTATTTGAGCCAGCCTGGGCTCTGAGATCCTCAAGGGAGACCCTTCTCCCCATCCCACCACGATCACAAGCACGGTTGGTGGGGACCCAAGAGAGGGCCTTTTCTGTGGCTGCTTCTAGACTCTTGAACTCCCTGCTCAGGGAGACCAGAATGGTCCCTTCTGCTGACAGGTGAAAACCTTCCTTTTCAGACAAGCATTCAAAACAGAAAGCTTTTAAAGAATGGCCTGGGGTGCTATAGTGTTTCATTATTTTATATGTTTTTAATTGTATTGTTTTTTAATGTTGTAAGCTACCTGGGATCCCAGTCCTGGGAGAAGGGCAGGATATAAATAAATAAATAAATAAATAATTTGCTGAGGTGGCTTGAATGGCATGTTTTCTCAATTCCAAATTCTAAAAGTTATAGTGCTATACAGTGGGCCCTCTATATCTATGGATTTTTGTAATCTACAGATTTGGACATCCATAGATTGAAAATATTCCAAATAATATACATTCCAGAAAGCAACCCTTCATTTTGCAATTTTATATAAGGAGCACCATTTTACTATGCCACTGTATTCAATGGGACTTGAGCATCCATTGATGTTAGCATCCATTGGGCGTCCTGGAACAAAACCCCAGCAGATACCAAGGATCCACTGTTGTACAAAAACGTCATTTAGTGGATGTATTTTAGCACTATAGCTCTAAAAAGTGGGAGAGAGAGGAGGAGGAGACAGAGAGGGAGAAAGGAGAAGGGTTTTTGTTGTTGTTGTTGCAGTATGTCTCAAAATCAAAGGAAAATGCAACCTGAGAACGGGAATAAAATGTTGCAGCAGGTGGTAGTTATTGCAAGAAAATTGTCCAGGACAACAGAAACATCATTTGGATTTATAACAAAACACAAAAATGAAACACGAAAATTACAGCAACAAACACCACAACCTTGCAACTAATTTGTACATTGCAAGACTAGGACAAATATGTTACGTATTGAGGAACAGAATGACTGAAGATACAGCTTGCAGAATCTTAACCCGAACAAGCCAGAGCAGAGAGAAGAAGCCAATGCTTTTGAGAAAGGGAATTGATCAATCCTCTGGGGGTCATGGGGAAGGAATGCAGAACATGGGCAGTGCTGATGTAGATTAGATGTCCAGATAAGGGAAAAACCAGAGGTCACAGACATAGCAGTTCCTACTGAAGTCAAGCTTGTGCAAATGCCCAAGCTTGGGCAGGGGGGTGGTCTGTGTAAAGCCAGAGAATGGAGAAGAAAATTGGGGAGGGGAGGCTATTGAGTCAGAGAATTTACCAGCAGGACTTTGAAATCACCCAAAAACAAAGTTGATCATTGCCAGACAGAAAAGTGTGCCTGGCATCAAGGTCCAAGACCAAGGGTGAAAGAACAGCTATATTCTAATGCAGTGTTGCAGAGAAGTTCAGTTGCAACATCTTTACCACAAATTCAAAAAGAATGTTGGGAAGCTGGAGCATCTCTTGGGGAGGGAGACCAAAATGGTGAAGGGTCTAGCAACCACAAAGCCCTATGATGAGTGACTTAGGGAGCTGAGTATGTTTAGCCTGGAGAAGAGAAGGTTAAGGGGTGATATGATAGCCCTGTTTAAATATTTGATGGAATGTCATGTCGAGGATGGAGCAAGCTTGTTTTCTGCTACTCCAGAGAACAGTAAACAAAGAAATGGATTCAAGCTACAGGAAAAGAGATTCTACATAAAAAGAGGAACATTTTGACAGTACGAGCTGCTTGACAATGGAACATGCTCCCTAGAGTATGGTGCAGTCTCCTTCTTTGAAGGTTTTTAAGCAGAGGCTGGATGGCCATCTGTTGGGATTGCTTTCATTGTGTGTTCCTGTATGGCCCTTGGGGTCTCTTCCAACTCTATGATTCGATTTTTCACATCTATGGGGCTGGGGAGTTGGAATCAAACCCCACAGATGAGAAGGGCCCACTGTATGTCAGCATCAAGCTAGTACCTTGGCAGAAGTGTTTCTGAAATGGCTGGAAGACCTGAAGATTTGAGGGTCTGCCAGGAATTAGAGAAGCTTGGAAAACAACAAGGGAATGCCGGAAACCTCCCTGGAAGCCAAGATAACCAAATTGAGACTATTGTACTTTGAACATATGAGAACAGAGAACTCTTTGGAAAAAACAATAATGCTGGGGAAGGTGGAGGCAGGTAGGAAGAGAAGAAGGCCACATGCCAGATGGATGGACTCTATGAAGGAGGTCACTTTGGGTATTAAGGGGTTGCAGGAATTAAGCAGAGCAATGGAGGACAGAAAGTCTTGGAGATGTCTCATCCATAGGATCATCATGAGTTGAGATCGACTCGAGGGCAGTTAACAACAACAACAAACTACCCCCTAACTGAACAATGTCTGTCGTTTAAAAGGAGCTGCCTCAATGAAAAGTAAGAATATATGCAAATATCTTTCCACTTCCAAGCCACCACTACACTAAACAAACAAACAAAAAGCTAAGAGAGTGCCTCTAAACATCACTTGGAAACAGATCAACAGGTTACAGCACCATCTGGAGTCTCCATGTGGCAATACTTTTGTTCTAAGTACTGTTACATAAATATCTCTCAAAAGGAAGGCTTTTGTAATGCTCAGTCCATACAGGAAAAGCTAAATTAAAATTCAGTCAAATAGCCAGACACTTTTCTTGAGGTTCTCTTTCATTTCCTAGCATCAAGCCATCGGTAACTTTGTGGAATCAAACCCTGCTCTCTAGAGTCATAGTTCAACACTCAAACCACTATACCACACTGATTCTCTGGACCTTATCATACGCAGGCCACAAAGCGATAAGAAAGCAAAATAAGAATAAATCCAGGAGTAAACCGAAAGAAACTCCACAATACGTAAATGGCTATCAGACGCAACTAGCATCATCATGCAATTAAGGAAAGCGCAATGAAGCGCTCCCGGGAACCGTATTTGCTGTTTGCACACAAGTGAGAAAATCCCGGACATAACCAAGCAATGATGCCCTGCACATGCTCATTACAGCCGCGGCTGTCACTTGCCGCGGCTGTCAAACACACCCCTTCCCAAGCCGGCTGTCCCCCAAACCCCTTCCCAAGCTGGCACAGGGTCCGCGCTCCGAGCAGAACATCCTCAGAGAGGCGCCTCTCTGAGGACATACTCCTTGGAGCTCGGTCCCTGCGCGGGGCCTGAGCTCCGAGCAGAACGTCCTCGGAGAGACACCTCTCTGAGGACGTCCTCCTTGGAGCTCGGTCCCTGCGCGGGGCCTGAGCTCCGAGCAGAACGTCCTCGGAGAGGCACCTCTCTGAGGACGTCCTCCTTGGAGCTCAGACCCTGCACAGGGCCTGAACTCCGAGCAGAACGTCCTCAGAGAGGCACCTCTCTGAGGATGTCCTCCTTGGAGCTTGGACTCTCCTGCTTTTCTTTGGTCAGGTCCTCCTCCCTTTTCCTCGAAGGTCCTGCATTTTGCAGCGCCTGGTCCTCCTTTTCAGGTGAGGACACCTCTGGTCCCCTTGAAACGTGTGTGTGTGTGTATGTTTCTTTTCAGTCCTCACCTTCGGAGGTCCAGGTGGCTTTGGAGCCATCAGCCTTGTCTGGCTTTCTCCTTTCCTTTTCCTTCCTTTCCCTTCCTTTCCTTTCACACAGGATAATCTTCCTAGGTGGGGATGGACTGGAGGAGTGGAAAGAGGGGACCAGAGGTGCCTTATCCTGGGAGGGGGCTGGGTTGACTTGTTAGCCTCTGGCCAGTCGGTCCCCCTCGCCTCCTCTTTTTCCTCTTCCCTCCCTGCAGAGAAAAAGGGAGGGAAAACCAAAGGGGCTCTGAGGAAGAAGAAGAAGAGGAGGAGGAGGAGGAGGAAGGGCTGAAAGAGGCGGCGGAGGAGGAGGGCAGTTCTCCAAGGAGGAGGAGGAGGCGCCTCTCCGCGCAGGGTCCGAGCTCCAAGGAGGACGTCCTCAGAGAGGCGCCTCTCCGAGGACGTTCTGCTCGAAGCTCAGGCCCCGCGCAGGGTCCGAACTCCAAGGAGGACATCCTCAGAGAGGCGCCTCTCCGAGGATGTTCTGCTCGGAGCACGGACCCTGTGCCGGCTTGGGAAGGGGTGTGTTTGACAGCCGCGGAGCATAGGCAGGGGTGGGGAAAAGCTCCACAATACGTATTGGGGAAATGCTCCCCAATACGTCTTGTCTTTTCAAACTGATAAGGTCCTTACGATAAAAGCGAAATGATTCCCGTCATGCACTTGTACTTCCTGAAGAAACCGAAATACAAAAGATCTCGGTTCTTGCTGCATTCTGTCAGGGTTCTGTCGGGGTTCTGAGCGACGTCGTGTGGACACACGGAAAAATAATATGTATCAGGTCAGGATTTCGTTTGGGTTCTGACTGTTTTGGGCCCCGTGTGATAAGGTCCTCTGTGTTATCTTCCTAATACTCAAATGGAATCTCTTCTTTGAATTTGATTCCATTGGGATTTCAATCTATTGAAATCTTGGGTACAGGACTAGAAAAATCATGACTCACACATTTTTGGGGGTGTGTCCTGGCTTCATGGGTGAGCAAAGTTTGGTATGTGAAGTCGTAGGCTTTCATGGCCGGCATCCATAGTTTTTTGTGGGTTTTTCGGACTGTGTGGCCATATTCAGGCTGTGTGGCCAACGTCAGAAAGAAACTCTTCTAGAACATGGCCACACAGCCCAAAAAACCCACAAAAACTAAAGTTTGGTATGATAATGATGGGATGAAGCCTCATGCAAATTGGCCCCAGGTTTCCAGCATTTAGTAGCATCATAAAACAAACCTATGGAGTCCATGGGTCTTCATAAATACACTTTTAAACAGGATTCACTGCATTTTTCTCTCCTACAAACTGAATTCTGCTTCCCACTGCTTTCATAATGCCTTCTTATCAGCATTAGATGGGGAAATTGCAAGCAGATCTCAGTCATCCATCTTGTTCCTTTTTTTAATCTACAGGCAGACAGTTTTCTTTTAATGTAGCCTGAACTTCATTTAGATGGCCACTACATCCACTATTATTGTTAGAGAAAACATGTGCCAGCCTATTTGTTGTTTTTTGACCTTGGGATACATTTTTGTTCCCCCCATGTTAAAAATACGGAACCAAAAAACAAAAGTCACAATGTTGTTTGGACTGAAACATGATGAGCAAATGAGAAATGAAAGAGCCAATGTGTGGTGCAGTGGTTTGAGTGCTGGATTAGAACTCCAGAAGACCAAGGTTCGAATCCCTACTCACCCATGGAAACCCACTGGGTGATTCTCAGCCTAAAAGGAAAACAACGGCAAGCCCCCTCGAAGAAATCTTGCCAAGAAAATTCTAGGGTCCAATTCAGATGGTGAAAATAATCCAGGATGAATCTAGGATGAATCTCCATTTTTTACTGCATCTGAATGCACCTGATTAAGTTTGAGTGGGGGAAGGCTACCCCAAAACTCAGTTAACCACGGATAATCAATACCAATTTTTTCCCAGAGTTTTAAAAAAAAGATTTGCATGGTTGGTAGTGTGAATAACTGATGTGAATAGACCCGGTTTAAAACTCTGCATGCCTTGAACATGTTCTAAATACATTCACATTGTCAATTCCATCCTTATTCAAGTGCTGGCACATGTGAGCAACTGAACTCACAGAGATGAGCATAGATGCAGTTCAGTAGTGTTTATAACAAACCCAAAATATGTAAGTGAGATTATTCACATAGTCCTGCCAAGAAAACAACAACTTCTGAATGATCCCTAGGAAAGGATCAGTGTAAGTCATAATCAACTTGAAGTCACATAATAACAACAAAGGAGAAATGGCATGCTCTGGGGATCAATAGGTTTTTTCCACAGGGAAAATAAAAACTGCTTCTATGTGTGTGGAAGGAGGTTGATATTGGAATTTACTGGGGTCAAGAAATATCCTGCACTACAAGAAGTGCTAGTTTTGCTTCCTTTTATCTGAGTTTGATTTACTGTCATTCTAATGTGTGCTATCTGGCTTTGGATATTTGGATGATACGAGCACCTCATTCTGATAGATGTTTGAAGAGAATGACTCCATTCTGAGATACAGCAAAGGGTTTGTTCTTTTTGTTTGCTGTATTTATACCCTGCCCTTCTCCTGGAATGGAATCCAAGATGGATACAGTGCACCTTTTGTATATGCGGGGGATCCATTCCAGACACACCCCGACATAAGGGAAAAACAGGGGACCTCAAGTCCTGTTGTTTTCTATGGCTGCATGCTCTTGAGCGCCATTCTGTGCATGCACTGTAGGCATGTGTGCCTCTAAAAATGCCAGGGCTTGCTGTCTGCATGACCTTGAGTCCACACATGAAGAGATACAAAGAGGCCTTTGACAAGGTTCCCTATGACATTCTTGGAAACAAGCTGGTAAAATGTGGGCTAGACAAAGTAACTGTAACATGGATTTGTAATTGGTTGACTGGCTGAACCCAAAGGGTGCTCAACAATGGCTCTTTTTCAACCTGGAAAGAAGTGACCAGTGGGGTGCCACAGGGCTCTGTCCTGGGCCCAGTGCTATTCAACATCTTTATCAATGACTTGGATGACAATATTGGGGGCATAGTTATCAAATTTGCAGATGACACCAAATTGGGAGGAGTAGCTAATACCTCAGAGGACAGGATCAAAATTCAAAATGACTTGAACAGACTAGAAAGCTGGGCCAAAGCTAACAAAATGAAATTCAACACGGAGAAATGTAAGGTACTGCATTTAGTGCAGAAAAACGAAAAGCACAAATATATGATGGGGGACACCTGGCTGAATGAGACTACATGTGAAAGGGATCTAGGAGTTCAGGTAGACCACAAATTGAACATGAGTCAACAGTGTGATGCAGCAGCTAAAAAGGCCAATGCAATTTTAGGCTGCATCAATAGAAGTATAGTGTCTAGATCAAGAGATGTAATAGTGCCACTCTATTCTGCTTTGGTCAGGCCCCACCTGGAATATTGTGTCCAGTTCTGGGCACCACAATTCAAAAAGGATGTGGAGAAACTGGAGTGTGTCCAAAGGAGGACAACTAAAATGGTGAAGGGTCTGGAAACCAAGCCCTATGAGAAACGACTTAGGGAACTGGGTGTGTTTAGACTGGAGAAGAGAAGGTTAAGAGGTATATGATAGCTGTGTTTAAATATTTGAAGGGATGTCATATTGAGGAGGGAACAAGCTTGTTTTCTGCTGCTCCAGAGACTAGGACCCAGAACAATGGGTGCAAGCTGCAGGAAAAGAGATTCCACCTCAACATTAGGAGGAACTTCCTGACAGTAAGGGCTGTTCAACAGTGGAACACACTCCCTCGGAAATTTTGGTGGAGTCTCCTTCCTTGGAGGTCTTTAAGCAGAGGCTGGATGCCCATCTGTTGGGGATGCTTTAATTGGGAGCTCCTGCATGGCAGGGGGTTGGACTGAATGGCCCTTGTGGTCTCTTCCAACTCTATAATTCTATGATTCTATGATTCATTTCTAAATTAGTGATAGCTGTTGCTTTTGCTGAGAAACACAAAAAAATGAGGAATACCCCTGCAATTGTTTTCATATTTCAAACTGTTGTGGTGCTGGGCTTGTCTGGAGGTGTATGATGGACCAGTCTTTAGCTGTTTTGCATTCCTTGTCCTAGCCACCTTGAAGGCTAGTTCTGGGAGCAGAGTGGGAAAGAAAACAAATAAATACTATAATAAAATATAGTCTTAGAAAAGTCCAAAAGTTCCACTATAGGACTCTAAGAACCCCCCGCCCTTTTTTTTAAATGGAGTCTGTTCTTATATGTCTCAGAATTAAAAAGAAATTCACCTGAGGGTAGGAATAAAATATTGTAATCAATGCTGGGGATTGCCAGAAATGACCAATTTGGGTTAACAGAAACATTATTTGGATATTTTTAAAAAAATCAAGAACCACAGCATAAATACTACAACACCCCAGGACATTTGCTATCCAGAGCCCCAGGTTTATATCTAGGTGCATCACAAATTTTCAGATACACATTCTGGCTAGAATCCTGTCCGTTTGTCCCAGCTACAGTAGACCCACTGAATGAAATGTCCACACAGAGGTAAATCCATCTGGGCAATAATCTAGTTGAAACTAACAATAGGATTTAGGCCTCAGTCTACAGCATCCCCCCCCCCCCGTCAGAAATGTTGAAGCCTGTGCAGATGCACAGATGCACTTTGAGTAGTGTGGGTAGAAAAAAATGGAATTGTTAGCATTGTTATTGTTTGCTTCTCCACCTGGATATGTGTTTGTCTATGTGTATGTGTCATTTGCCTTCAAATCATTTCTGACTTATAGCAATCCTAAAGTGAACCTATAACAGGGTTTTCTTGGCATGTTTTGTCCTAAACATACTCCAAAGAATGACTGCTGCATAGCTACTAGCCAGCAGCTAATGAACAAGCAAAGTCACAGAGCAGCTTACAGTTCAGCACTTACTTTAGTAAATATAAGCCTTAAGTCCCAAACAGAGTTCAGCAATATCCAAGCCAGTACATGGTATACAGAGTCAAGAGGTCAAACCCAGAGTTCAGGAATACAACGGGGACCCAGGTAGTTCAGATAATCTCTGACAACTCCAGGAGAGCAAGGCTGGGAATTTATAGATCACCGGCTCAATGCAGCAGCTGCTTAATTAATTGCTGCTTCCTATAAATCCTCTGCTTGCCAAAGTTAGCTAGGGGTATGTTTGTCTTCTGTATCTGAATGGGCAGGACTCTCTGCCAGAGCTGGCACTGTACTGTGGTTTGTCTCTGAGACATGCGGCTCTGAAACCACCTCCTATTCTGGTTCAGCAGCAGGTTCAGTGCTTCAGTCTCTGAGTCAGAGTCCATGTCTATATTATGGAAGCAGAACAAGACAAGTTTCTTCAGAGGGGGGTTGTCATTAAACAGTCTAAATTTATGTTGGAAATGTGAGAGAGTAAAAGGAACATTTTTTCATTTATGGTGGGAATGTGTTGAAGTGGAAAAATTTTGGAAGATTATACATAGTGGAATAAAAGAAATATTGGGGATAGAATTAAGATTTAGTCCAGAGACGTTACTCCTGAATATGGTGGAGAAAGAAGAAGAGAAAAGATGTGGGAAAATAATTTTTTACATGCTGATGGCAGCTAGACTTGTGTATGCCAGATACTGGAAAATAAAAAAGAGGTAAAAATTGAAGAATGGATATTGAAATTATCGGATATGATATAGGTAGATATAATAACAAAAAAAATTAAAAGAAAACAGGAAAGATTTAGAAGATATTGATAGCAATATAGATAACAAGAAGAGAAATTGGGAATATTTATATAAATATATAAAGGAAAAGTGGCTGAATATTAAAAATATAAGTTAAATGAAGGAGAAGAAAGAACCTAGATAAAGATGTAATAGCATCGAAATTTGTACATAAGAAAATGAGTATAGATAAATTGTAAAATGAAAGGATAGGAGGCAGATCCAAGAAAATAAAATAGTATTAAAAAGAAGGTAAGCAGATAAGAAAAATGTAGAAATGAATCGGTGGAGGTTGGACAAAAGGAAGTAATCTGAATGTAAGAAGATTGTTATGTTTGCATGTTAATTATGGAGTTTGAAGATGAAAGAGTTAATCTGATTGTATAATTGAATAATGAAAGTTGACTGAATGTAATGTCTTATTAATGTTATGTTGTTTTAATAAATAAAAATAATAATTAAAAAAACCTGGTTTTTGATGACTCAGCATGTGGAAAGCATGCTCGAGAGCCTGTTACCAGCATGACTGGCAAGGCAGCAGTGACTTTGTTACAACCAAGTGCAATGGGGGAGGGAATGGGGCAGGTCTCTCCAGAGACACCCTGCCCCAATCCTGTGGTATACCAGGATCTCAGAGAGGTGTTTGAGGAGAAAGAAACTACTGCCATACAGAGAAACAGACTGTGGTATTGAAATAGAACCTGGGGCTGCTTTCCCTAAGCCCAAATTGTACTCAATGACCCCTTTGGAGTTAAACACTTTAAAGGAATTTATTGAGAAGAATTTAGCTAGGGCCTTCATAAGTCCATCCACCTCCACCTTTGCTGCTCCAGTGTTCTTTAGAGATGGATGGTTCACTCTGGTCGGTGACTAATTACAAAAATCTGAATGTCATCAGTACCACCAACAAATACCCTTTGTCACTAATGAAAGATATGCTGGGCCACCTGGCCACTGGAAAGGTTTCCACCAAGCTGGACTTGAGGGATGCATACCTTCGAGTTCACATCTGGGAAGGGGATGAATACAAAACTGTTTTCAACTGCTCTTTGGGGCTTAGGAGTATTTGGTCCTCCCTTTTGGTCTCTGGGGGGAGGCTGGAAGGGGGCGCAGGATGCTTTATGAGGCTTGTGAATGAAGTCTTGCATGATTTGTTGAATGAAGGGGTGTTGGTTTACTTGGATGATGTGTTGCTCTACTCTGAAGATCTAGAATCACACATCAAAATGGTGAGGGAGGTACTGAGGAGGTTGCTGGATAATCAGCTATGTGTAAAACTGTTCAAGTGCCATTTTCACACAGACAGACTGGACTTCCTGGGGTACTGAGTGTCCACACTGGGGATTGAGATGGATCCAGCAAAAGTACAGACAGTGATGAACTGGCCCCCACCTAGAACTCGAAAACAAGTTCAAAAGTTTTTGGGGTTTGCTAACTTCTATAGACAGTTCATTCCCCCACTTTGCTCAGATTGCTTTGGCTAGTAGTGATCTGCTCAAAACACAAGTTGGAGGGGGCCAAAATGTAAAGCTGAGGTGACTGAAGGGGAGGTGGTAGAGAAACCTAAGCCTTCAGTGAAGGTTGACTGGACTCCCAGATGTCAGGAGGTAGTTGAACAGCTAAAAACTCTACTTAGTTCTGAACCCATACTGAAGCACCTGGATCTAGAACAACCTTTTGTGGTTCAGGTCAATGCTTCAGATTTTGCTTTGGGTGAGGTGTTGTTGCAAAAGGACTCAGAGGGGGTGCTTAAGCCTTGTGCTTATTTGTCAAAAAAGTTTCAGACAACTGAGTTGACCTAGCTTATCTGGGAAAAAGAAGCTTTCACTATAAAATGGGCCCTCCAGACCTGGAGACAATTCTTAGAAGGGGCACCTGAGGTGAGGACTGACCACCGTAACTTGGAGGCAATCCATACCCCTCTCAAATTGAGCCCTAAACAATGCAGATGGGCTAAGGACTTTTACAAATATAAATTCACGCTCAAATTTATCCCCAGTCTAGAGAACAGTTTGGCTGATGCATTGTTGACACTCCCTCAACATGTGGGCAAAGAAATGCAGCCACTTCAAACTCTATTCACTCCAGTGCAACTGGGGCTAGCAGTCACGATGTGTAGCCAAGCTAAGGCAGAAAAGGAGGCAGAGCATGGAGAGCTGGATCCACTACATGTGGAGATCCAGAAAAACTCTGTGAGTGATAACTGGCTGCAAACACACCAGCAGCAGCTAGAAAGGAAAGACAATGGCCTTTGGTATAAAGGACAAAAAATTATATGTTCCTAATGACTTAAGACAGAAAGTATTACAAATATGTCATGATTCCAGAGCTACAGGACACTGGGGTTTTGTAAAAACTTTATACCTGCTCCGCAAACAGTACTGGTGGGAGGGCATGAGATCTGATGTGGAAGATTATGTAAAAAGCTGCTCTGTATGTGCTAGAGCTAAACTTTTGGTGGGTAAACCTAGTGGACTTTTGCAGCCTCTGGAGTCCCCTAGTGGCCCATAGAAGCATATCACCATGGATTTCATCACTGACTTGCCTGAGAGCCAGGGGAGAAACATCATTTGGGTTGTGACAGACTTGTTTTCAAAGCAAGCACATTATGTGGGGTGCAAGGGACTCCCCACATTTCCCAAGCTAGCTGATTTATTTATACAATTTGTGTATAAATATCACAGTTTACCAGATAAGATAATTTCTGATTGAAGAGCACAATTTACCTCACAATTTTGAAGGGTGTTGCAATCTAAACTGGTGGTTGAACTAGTGCTAAGCACATCACCCCCAAACTGATGGTCAATCAGAACACACCAATGCTTAATTGTAAAGATACCTTAGGTACTACACCAATCACCTACAAGACAACTGGTCTGAACTTCTACCACATGCTGAAGTAGCTTTTAATGGTGCAGTCAACCAAAGTAGCGGACATACACCTTTTGAAATCATTTATGGTTATGAGCCTAAATTTTTGCCCGTCTTGAAGGTTGAGTCATCTGATCCTGTAACAGTAACTCAATAGATTTCTAAATTGAAAAATGCTTGGCCACATATTACTAATGCTTTGGAAGAAGCTAAAACCAATTACAAAAAGTATGCTGACAGACACAGAAAGGTGGGCTGGGAAATAAAAACTAGGGACATGGTTTACCTGTCAACCAAGCATTTGAAAACAAGATATCCCACGAAAAAATTGGGTCCTAAATATGTGGGGCCTTTTAAAATTAAAAGACTGATTAATGAGGTGACAGCAAAGTTGGACTTACCAAAAGAATTCAGACATCTACATCCTGTTTTCCATTTCAGCCTGCAAAGCAAAGCAAAGCAAAGCAGCTTCATTTATATACCGCTTCATATCATGCTATGGGATGTCTACGTGGTTTACAACTGTGTGCTGATTGCCCCCCAACAAGCTGGGTACTCATTTTAGCGACCTCGGAAGGATGCAGGCTTGAGTTGAGCCTCAGCCCTGGCTGGTATTGAACTCGCAACCTTGTGGTTTATGAGTGAGTGGCTGCAGTACAGGCATTTAACCACTGCGCCACCAGGGCTGCGCCACCTGCTGAAACCTGCCCAGACCAGTGAACAGTGGAGAACAGAAGAAACCCCACCTTTACTCATGTTGGTAGATGGCGAACATCACTTTGAAATCTCCAAAATTTTGGACTCTAAATTACATAAAGGGGGATTGTACTACTTGGTGTGATGGAAACATTTTCCCATCAACCATGCAGAATGGGTGAAGGCTAAACATGTTAAAGCTTCTAAATTGGTTGGGGAATTTCATTTGGCTTATCCTGACAAACCTGGGGTGGTGGTGGTTGAAATAATTGCATATGATGTGTTTGCAGGGGGACTGTTAGTACCTGGGAGATGTAGGCTGGTTGGGATGGGGTGGGTTGGGAGTAGTGCTGTGGTGTTAGAATAGTTTTGAGAAAGCCAAGCCTTTGGAATGCATGAGCAGTGGGAGGAGGCGAGTTGGTGTCTGGAGGTATCTGGAAGGAGGGGGGTTGGGTGCAATGCTTAGGCTGGAGAAAGATATCGCTGATGAGAACCTTTGGAAGGGGGTGTGTGACTTGATGAGAGAAGAAGAGCTATGGAAATTGGAGGTGGGTGCTGGTTTGGGTGTCAAGGGTGTGGGGTGGAGTCTGGTAATTTAGGGGATTTTAATATGGCACTCGACTGTACGGGGGCAGTTCTGGTTTAAACACTGACTGGTGAATTTCTGGCTTTGTGTTCTCAATAAACTTTTTGTTGGATCAACTGGCTGGTTTTTATTGCTACACAGAGTTACTGAATTTAGGCAAGTCTGACACAGAGTATTGATAACATCAGGAGAGGCCCTTCTCTTTGTCTTGTTTTTTTAAACTTTGTATTTTTAATGTTTTCTACTGTTTTAACTTGGACTGTTTTATATTTGTTAGCTGCCTTGAGTACCTCTGTTGGGAAGAAGAGGTGGGATATAAATAAACAGAATTATTATTATTATTATTATTATTATTATTATACTTCAGTTGCTGCAACCTGAGCTGAAAATGCAAAAGTAGCTTGCACTCTCCATGTATCATTCCCAGAGGTCAAAGCAGGGTTCAGGAAAGGAAAAGGCACCAGGGATCACATTGCAAATATATGATGGCTAATGGAGTGTAGCAGAGAGTTCCAAAAGAAAATCAGCATGTGCTTTATAGACCACAGCAAAGCCTTTGACTGCATAGATCATGAAAGGCTATTCAATACCCTTAAAGACGTGGGAGTACCAACACATCTGATAGTCCTAATGAGGAATCTGTGCTCAGAACAAGAGGCTACTGTCAGAACAGAACACGGGGAAACAGAATGGTTCCCAATTGGCGAAGGAGTCAGACAAGGTGGCAACCTATCACCCTACCTATTCAACATATATGCATAACATACTGTAAGGAAAGCAGGCTTGGACATGGAAGAGGGAGGAGTGAAAATAGGAAGAAGAAATATCAACAATCTGAGATAGGCTGATGACACTATAATACTAGCAGAAAACCTCACAGACCTGGAAAAACTGTTGGGAATGTTGGGATATGTCGTTAAAGTGGAAATGTACAGATGTGGGAAAATTTCTACTGGAAAAGTTTTTGAGCCTGCAGGTGGTAAATGGTAAACATTTCACACAGAACATGCCAAGGTCAGTTGCTTGGGAACAGAGAAAGATAGAACATAAACATTAGGTCATCTTGTTGTGTGTGAGCCAGGATCACACGACGCATGACTCACAGCAAGAAGGCTGGGTTAGAGGATGGGTTAGAGTTGTTCAGCGAATGTTTATGCACGTTACCACCCAGAGGTGGAGTTTGGGGTTTGGCTTAGAGCCTTCTTTGTTCTAACTTAAAACTATTGTGTTCTGTTGTTCATGCTTTTTCTACCTGCATAATGGATGTATATAGTTAATTTCTATTTACTTTGCAACCAAGAATAAAACCTGTCTTAGAAGAATCTCTAGATTATGTGTTTTCATGGCAAGCTGCTGGAAATGGCAGAGAGCTGCATTCCAGGATAGTGAGCTCAGCTCAGCTCCGATCCAGAGACAAGGATGGCTGATGAACGGATCTCTGGCATTCCGGCACAAGATCTCTGCTACAACACCACCATAAATCAACAACAACTACTAAGGAAGATCAAAGAAGAAAGTGCAAAGGCAGGCTTACTGTTGAACATAAAGAAAACAAAAATAATGACCACAGAGAACTTACACACATTCAAACTAGACAATGAGGAAATAGAAATAGTAAAAGAGTTCTCATATCTGGGAACAAACATTGATCAGCATGGGGACTGCAGCCAGGAAATCAGAAGAAAGTTAAGAATGGGGAGAGTGGCTTTGAAAGAACTAGAAAAGATTCTAAAATGCAAAGACATACAATTCAGCACAAAAGTCAGAATCATACAAGCTATATTATTCCTTATTACCATGTATGGATGTGAGAGCTGAACATTCAAGAAAGAAGATGGGAGGAAAATTAATACATTTGAGATGTGGTGCTGGAGAAGAGTGCTGAGGATCCCATGGATAGCCAAAAGGACAAACAAATGGGTCCTAGAACAGATCAAGCCAGAGATACCCCTAGAAGCCAAGATGACAAGACTTAGACTGTCGTACTTTGGACATACCATGAGAAGGCATGAATTGTTGGAAAAGATAATAATATTAGGAAGGGTGGAGGGAAGTAGAAAGAGAGGAAGGTCACTAGTGGCGAATGGAGGCACATTAGTTGCATCTTGGAGTGGCTTCAAGAGCAATCCTCACCGTGAGCCAGATTGAGACAAAACCAAGACATAAGATCGATAATCTCTTCCCTGAACAAAGGGGAGAGCAGAGGGGCTCTCAAGAAGCACCCCCAAAGCACCGTGCATCTGCGGAAAGGGAGGATTAGTGAAAGTAAAGAGGTAAACTCCTGGGAGACATGAAGGAGGTGGGGGTGCAGAGCAAACTGTGGCCGTGTCTGAGCTGTCTTTTAGAAAAAAGTGCCATTGCCGCTTAATTCCAATTTGTTATTTAAATTACGAATAAGCTAATCCCATTGAACTAACAGTGACAAAGCTTCCTGAAATTTGAGCTTGGTATTGGGAACTGTCAGTTGGATTTATTAATAACACCCTTTGGATTAAAAACACAAAGCAAACTTGCTGAGGTGGAGAGACTGGAGCAGTGTGTAGAAAGTGAAAGGAGAAATGTGGAGTCAGAGAAAATGGCAACAGTGCAGTGAGAAAATAGAACAAGTACTACAAGCACCATAAGTGAAAGTTGGATTAAAATCAAGAATACAGCTGTAAAACTGAACATAAGAACATACCAAAATGGGGAAAGGGAAAGAGGTAGAAAAGAAACAACACAAAAACTTAAAAGGTTTTTCCTCTGTGATAGATGTGAAAGAGGAAAATATCTTTTGAAGAATCCCCATTGGGTAATGAAAGGAACTAAAACAAACTAGAGACATTATATCCTAAAAGAGTCAATTAATTGTCACCATATCAAGGGAGGAAGAAAGGTGGGAAGCAAGGTCAGATACAGGCTAAGAGGAAAAGAAGGAGAAGACACTAAGTGCTGAAAAAAGGGGGAATAGTGAAGTAACTATACCTTCTTTCTTATTATTTCAAATCTATCTGTCTTGATTTTGATGGGGGGTGTGCCATTTCTCTCTGATAAGAAACTTTGGTAATTATATTAAACTCCTAGACATTGTGTAAAAATAACAAGGAGAGTACTGATCACAATCTGTTATATCTTCTTTACTAATTTAAGAATTGTGTTTAATTTGCATTGGGGAAAATAATCAACTGAAGACAAAGACTGGGTGAATTTGTTGAGATAGAATTGGTAATAGTATAATCTTACTTATCATTACATAACTGATTCAAGTGTATACAAACAAGGATACAAGAATAAAAACCTTCTACTAGATATAATACAACTAGCAGTTTGAACTGTCATTCCCTATTTGACTTAAGATTTACTTTACAATTGACATTGAAAAAGAGATGAGGGAAAGCAAAATAGCAAACAAATTAAACATTCTGAAACTATTAGAAAACAAATGTTTCCAATCATTTTGCTTGCTAAATAATTAATATAACTAGAAGAAAAATTGAAATTTGGACAAAAGGAGCAGCAATCTAGACATAGAACAGGAGAACAACCAAACATAAATAGGAGCAGAGGAGAGGGGCAGAAATTAACTAACTAATTAATCAAGGAAAGAACCTCTAGGTGGAGAGAGAAATAGTAGGAAAGGAGGAGAGGGTGAGGGAAAAAAGAAAAAGAAAAAAGAAGGAGAAGGAGAAGAAAAAGAGAAAAGAGAAGCCAGGAGTGTGAAGCCAATCAAGAGATGAACAATACATATACGGTAAAGTCAAGGACATTTTAAAAAATGGTGACCTCAAAGAAATTGATACAAATCTCCAACCAAAGAAAACCTTCAACTGATACACCAAGTAAAGAAGGAGATCAAATAGGATTCATATTCAGGAAATTAAAAAAATCTCAAGAAGAAATAAATAGAATGAGGATGGAAATGAAAACAAGAGATGAAGGAGCTAAGAGTAGAGATGAAACAAGATCTAAGGACAGAAACTAATGCTATTAGACAAGACCTAGATAAAATTAACAAAGACATTGAGAAAATCACAGAAAAAGTGGATAAATTGGAAGTCAGAACAAAGAAAACCAAAAGTAAGATGGAACAAATAACCAAAATACAGAAAGATGAACAGGAATCTTTACTATGAGTCAAATTCAAACAAAAAGAATTGTGTATAAAATTGAGAGGGCTTCCAGAACAAACAAGAACTTGTACGATTTTTGTACACCCCTTCTAGCAAAATATGTGAATGCACCCATACATCATTTTAGCTGCGAGATAGACCATATGTATAGATTAAACTCAAAAGTAGCAAAGACAAAAAAAAAAAACTGCCAAGAGATGTAGTGATATATTTTGTTCTACAGATTAGAGATGCAATCTTACAAAAATATTTCAAAACTAAGCTAGTCATCCAAGGAATCGAGATAAGGATTTTTAAAGACATAACAATGAAAATTTTGAGAAAGAGAAGAGATTATAAATTCCTAACGGACCAACTGAAATTATATCATATTATATCATATTCGCTACAGATGGGAAGACCTCAAAGGACTAACCGTAACATGGAGAAAAAAAGAGATATAAAATAGACTCAATGGAGAAGGCAGGAGAATTTTGGAAGGAGCACAGAATAGAAAATTTAGAGATGAAGACGGTTTCTAACTAATTGGAAAGGCAACAGGGTATTAATGATAGGAATATATTCTTCATAAGAAATCAAGAGTAATTTTTTTTAAAAAATACACAAGAAATTGATAGGATTGGATTATGATAAAATGCTGACTATGGGAGACTTTAATGGGGTGATATAGCCAAAGATAGATAGAAAATCTGAGAAAATGATAAATAAAATCAACACAAACTACCAGACACTTTTTTCAAGATGATAATTGAATTAGCATTAGTAGACTCATGGAGACATTTGTATAATCAGATCAAACAATATGCTTTCTTTTCTGAGAAACATAATTGTTAGGTTTAAATGGGATATAGAGTCAATGTTAAAATGTTGAAATGTAAAAGATGTGTGTCTGTATTTTTCCATGCTGTGAAAAGTTGTTTTTCTGAGAGCTAGATTCACAGTTTATCAGTCCCAGGTGTGATTTAGCCAAAACAGGAGGCTAACAGGACTCCATTCTATGGGAAAGAAGGTTTGTTTATATTATGGTTTATGTAAACACATTTTTGTTATGGGAAATGTAGTCACATGATTTGTTATTGTAATTAAGGGTTGGACTAGTACACGTCACGTAATATCACCCAATCAGCTTGTAAAGGTTACACCCAGAAAGGTGGAGTCTTGTGGGACTGAGGGCTGAGAATCAGAAAGCTACTCACTCGCTTTTTGGCTTTTGAACTATAATGAACTAATAAAACCATTCTTTTGGTGATGCTACTAACAATCTTGAATCATGTAGCAAATAGATTTTATTCCTGCTTAGCCAGCTTTGGCTAAAGTGGAAATATTATTATTATTTGTTTTTTGCTTTTGTTCTTTTACAATAAAGAAGCTTCGCTGAAAGTTCCAGGTTTGGATGTTTGGTTTTAAAGGACTGTTTTTCAACACACCTACAACATTATTTTAACAATAATAATAATAATAATAATAATAATAATAATAATTTATTTATAACCCGCCTTTAGCCAAAGCTATCAAGGCGGCTTACATTAAAAGTACAGCCCACATTTTATAACAATCATATAACCTCCCCTTAAAATTTCAATTAAATCAAAATCATTTAAAAACTAACATTTACACACAATAAAACAAAATACTAAAACAAAGGCACTGAAACATCCCCAGTTTACAATAGGGGGAAATTAATCCCTCAGAGATACATATTAGAGGAAAAGGGCTCTTAATGGGGGAGAATCCAAACTAACTAACTCTCTTCTGGATAAACCTGCCATAACTCTTACTCCAGAATAGATCTATTTCTGTCAACTAAAATATTAGTAAATTATATTGGAAAATTTGAAGTTCTTCCCCAAATGTTATCGGATCATGATTTAATGACCCTGATAATAAAAGAGCAAAAAACAAAACAAAACAAAACAAAAAAACAAAAACAGAACCAAAAACCAAAAAAAACCAAAAACGTTTTATAGAGATTAAATGAGGATTTATTGCTAGATAAGAAAATTACAGCAAGAATAAGAGAGACAATTAAAAATTACTTTAAAGAAAACATGAAAGGAAATATAAAAATGGCCATGATTTGGGATGCAGGGAAAGGTGTGATAAGAGGCTCCTTCATCCAATAAAATGTGATATTACAAAGAGCAAAAAAGGAAAAAAAAACTATCCATGGTCAATAATTGGCTAATCCAGAAAGAAAAAGAATTTGAGGAAAATACCAACACGGTTAGGATAAAGGAAGAAATAAAAATAATCCAGAAAGAAATTTCAATGGAAACATCTAGAGAATTAGTAAAGATTTTAAAAATAGCCAAACAAAATAAATTTGAACATTCAAATAAACCCAGGAACTGGCTACCCCATAAATTAAGGAAAGAAAGGGAGAGAGAAATTATAACGAAAATTAGAGATGGAGAGAACTTATTCACAGAACAAAACAAAATTAAAGAAATTTTCCATAAATTTTATGTACATTTATACAAAAAGCAAAAAGTTGACCAAGGAACAGTAAAAACTTACATAAAAGAGGCAGAATTCCTAAAACTTAAAGATGAAGATAATAAGAAATTAAACAAGAAAATTAGCATCAAAGAAGTTTGAGAAGGGACTTCCAGCAGGGGACGGCAAGGTGATCGGTTCGCAGTGAGGGCTCTCCGCGGATCGCCTGGGTGGGGAAGAGGGGATTTTAAGAATCCTCAAAAAGATCCTTGGGAAAGGATCGTGTTTGGGGCTCGCTAGATCCGGGCTGATAGCCAAGATCGTTGTGGATCGAGGCAGAAGACTGGATTTTTATGAGCAGCCAGCCCCGCTCTGGTAGCAGTCGCCATTAGCCTTGCCACCTGCCTTTTTAAACTTTTTTTCTGGAGGAATAGAACTTCAAAGGACATCAGAGAAAGTAAGTGCATACAATTGCTTTCTGTTCAAGGACCTCTCAAATCAGAAGGGAGCAGCTTTAACTGTGAAAGTCTGACGATTTTGATATATTGCTATCTAGCCTCTATTAACAGCAGAGGAGGCTGAAAGTGAAAGCGGAGCCGGCAGATATAATTAATTTAAAGGCATGAGACTCTTTCTCTTAAAGCAACAAGATTGCTTCAAAGCAGAAAATAAACTTTAAAGAACTCAACTCATTAATACTAATCTGGATTGGGAAAGAGAAATATAAAACATCCTTCCCGCACGGACAATTAATTAATTAATTAATTAAAGGACTTCAAGTTTAAAAGGAGGCAAGATGGCGAATGCTTGAATATATTGGGGGAGAGAAGTGAGAACCTCCTTTGTTAGGAAGAAATCCCTTTTTTTGCCTTTTAGGACAGGAAGGGAAGGAAGAAAACCCCAAATAAAAGGGGGGGGGAATACAAAAATAACAAAAAATAATTAAGTCTGCTTTGAGATAGAAGAAGCATAAGCAGAGCCAAGGAGGCACTAGGAGAAAAGTAATTATAAAAGAGAGACAAAACAAATCACGGGACTTCAGAGAGGTTAAAGAAATTTGGGATGTTAATAATTCCATCATTTTTTAATTAATGCTTGTGTTAAAATTGGAAGAAACAAAGTAAGGAATAGAGGCTAATTATAGAGATAAAGCTTTTTGAAGTGGGAAGTGCTGAGAAAGCCACGGCTTGAAGTACCAGCAGTGAGAGAAATATAAGAGAGCTTGCGCCGGAAAGAGGACAGGAGGAGGGGGCAACAGACAACAATATTAAGGAATAATAAGAATAATAAAGAAAGATTTCGTCGGAAGGAGGACGGGGGAGGGGACAACAGAGGGAAGACCCCAGTAGTGAGAAATTTCAAGAGAAAGATTGCGACGGAAGGAGGACGGTGGAGGGGTCGACAGAGGATCTGAAACACTTCACAAGGAGATATTGTTAAAAGGAAGATAAGAAAGGGAACAAGAAACAGAAGAATACAGTTTCACAAAGTAGAAGAATTAAATACTTAATTTAGAAAGAATACAAATAACTTAGAGATAAGAACCTATTTGGGGGCTGGTGCCAGAGATCAAGTTACTAAAACTAAATGTTTTAATAGATTGACTTTGCTTCAGTTATCTTCCTTTAATATTAATTATATAGAAGGCATATTATATCTAAATTTTAAAAATTTATATATTTTTTAAGAAGAAACAGAAGAAAGAAGTGTAAAATTTAATATACATATTAATTTTGTGCTTTCCTGTTTTGTTTTGTTTTTTTGAACCTTCTATTTTAAGCATAGGCTAAAAGTAAGCTATAGTGAATTATAGTGATTTATACCTAGATAAGCAATTTGTCTTTAGATAAGCAATTTGTCTTATTAATTGACTGTATTAAGTATACTGTGATATATTGCTGTGTCCTTAACAACATGGCTTCAGGAGCAAACCCCCCCCCCCCCATGAGCAACACTCAAAGGAGAGCATCTACAGACACAACTGGAAAACAGGATCCAATGCAGTCACTGCTGGAGGCTTTCCAGAAAATGAGAGAGGAAGTTAGAGTGGAAATAAAGGTGGAATTGGAACAATCAAAAAAAGAAACCAGAGAGCTGGTGAGAAAAGGAATACGATTTGCGTGGGATAGAATGGAAGGCTTGTCCCTGACATATAGACAAAGGCGCTACAGAATTAACTCAGTAGAAAAAGCTAGAGAATTTTTGAAGAAATTGAAATCAAGGAAACAAGAACAAGCTGGAGATTTGAATGAACCATCGCAGGAAGGAAAGATGAAGACCAGGTATAGAACAAAATTAGAAAGCCAACAGGAATCGGCGGAAAAATTTCAGGAACAAGGAGCATGTGAGTTATATACTGAAGAGGACTTACAAGGGAAACTTGATAGTGATATAAGTGACGAAGAGGAAATGCAGGATAGAGGTCAAATAGATGACGATGAGGAGGAAGGCCAACTTTAAGATTCAGCTGGAATTCAAATTAGTATTATTTAAAATTTTAAAACAAAATGGGGATGGCTATGAAAATTATTTCATGGAATATAAAAGGACTGAATTCAAAACACAAAAGGAGTAAAACATTTCATTTATTATGAAAACAGAGGCCGCAAATTATTTGTTTACAGGAAACTAAAATTAGAAGAAATGAGACAAAATACTTAGTAAATAAGAAACTAGGACAGATGTTTACATCTACAAATGAGAAAAGGAAAGCTGGAATTGTATTATATATTCAAAAAAGCTATAAAGCGATTGAATTATTTAAGGACCAAAAAGGACATTATTTGGGCATGGAAGTACAAGCAGAGGAAGGGAAATACCTCTTAGTATGTATATATAGTCCTAAAAAAAGGCAAGCCTCTTTCTATGCAAATTTAAAGGAAGAAATTTTAAGAGTACACCAAGACGAACACAATTTAATTTTACTGGGAGACTGGAATGGGGTAATAAACCCTAAAATGGACAGGACATCAAAAAAGAAAATCAAACAGAACCAAGGGAAACTCCTGACATCTTTTTTTGATTTAGTGGAACAACTAAACTTAACAGGCGTATGGACTGATTTATACTCAAAAAGTAAAGGATATACTTTTTTTTCAGAATCTTACAAATCACACTCACGAATTGATATGTTTTTTACTTCAGCCAACATGAAGACTAAAATAAAAGAGATGGAAATTTTACCAAGAACAATATCGGCTCATAACGCAATTGTATTAACTTTAAACAAATCATTGAAAAAAACTGAATGGAAGTTAAATGATTATCTTTTAAAAGATAAAAAATTTGTGACAAAATTGAGTTTAAGTATTAGAGAATACTTTGAAATTAATAATAAAACATTGATCAAAGCAAAAACGATTTGGGATGCCAGCAAAGCAGTAATACGTGGGATACTAATTTCAAGAGCTGCTGAGATAAAAAGACAAAGAGAACAAGAATTTAAATCTATGGAAGATAAAATTAAGCGTATTGAGGAACAATTAATAGCAGATCCTACAAATGATAAGATAAACAATTGAAATATTTAAGGAATCAATTGGATAAAAGATTATCAGAAGAAATTGCAAAAAAGATGAAATTTGTACGACAAAAATATTTTGAATTTGCAAATAAATCTGGCAAATGGTTAGCTTATAGATTAAAAAAAGAAAAGGAAAAGAAATTAATAACAAAGATACAGGATGATAACAAAGTAGTTCATACTCAGCAAGAAATTCAAGATATTTTTTATAAATACTTTACAGAGCTATATGGGAAGGATGATATAGAACCTTTGGAAACTCAAAAGTATATAAATAAACAAGACGTACCAGAGATAACAGAGGATCAAAGGGAAAGATTAAATAAGGACTTTACTGAAGAAGAGGTGGAACAAGCAATAAAAAAGCTGAAATTGGACAAAGCTCCAGGACCAGATGGATATACGGCTGTTTATTACAAGACATTTATAGAGGAATTGAAAAAACCATTGTGTGATACATTTTATTGGATAATAAAAGATGGAATACCTGATACCTGGAAGAACGCAAATATAATACTGATTCACAAAGAGGGAAGAGATGAAATGTGAGCCAAGAATTACAGACCGATATCTTTATTAAATACAGACTATAAAATATTTGCATTAATAATGGCAGAACGACTTAAAAAAATATTTTCACAAATAATTAAAAAAGAACAGTTGGGATTTTTACCTCAAAGATATTTAAAGGACAATATAAGAACAATAGTAGATGTGATTGAATACTATGAAAAGAATAATGACAAAAAATTGGGACTTATATTTTTGGATGCAGAGAAAGCTTTTGATAACGTAAATTGGACTTTTATGATAAAAATATGTGAAAAAATGAAGTTGGGAGAAAAATTCTGTAATTGGATTAAAGAAATATATAGTGAGCAATCAGCAAGCCTGGTGATAAATGGAAACAAATCACAAAAAATTAATATCGGCAAAGGGACACGTCAGGGATGCCCGTTATCACTTCTTCTTTTTATAATGGTGTTGGAGACATTACTAAATCAGATAAGGGGAAACCCAAACATTAGAGGAATGAAGATTAAAGGAAAAGAATATAAGTTACGTGCCTTTGCCGATGATGTGGTATTGATATTGGAGGACCCAATAGAAAATATAAAGGAAACGTTCAGAATGATAGAAGATTTTGGGAATAGGGCCGGATTTAAAATAAATTATGACAAAACAGTAATAATTACCAAAAACATGACAAAAAAAGAAGAAACAGAATTAGCTGAAGAAACGCATTGTAAGATTGTAAATAAAACTAAATATTTGGGGATATGGATATCCAAAAGGAATGTAGATTTATTCGAAAACAATTATAAACCAAAATGGAGAGAAATCAAGAAAGATATGATAAATTGGAGTAAAATTCAGCTATCATTATCAGGAAGAATAGAGACGATAAAAATGATGATTTTACCCAAATTAAATTTTTTATTTCAGAATATCCCGATAATACATAACAGGCAAATATTTCAAGAGTGGCAAAAAGATTTGAAGGAATTTATTTGGAAAAGTAAAAAAGCAAGAATCAATTGGCTAACAATGACAAGACAAAGTAAAGATGGAGGGAGGAATGTACCAGATTTAGAACTCTACCACAAAGCGAATGTTTTAGATTGGCTATCCGAATGGATAACATTAGAAGACCAGGATATATTGAATTTGGAGGGATTCAACAACAGATTCAGATGGCATGGATACTTATGTTATGATAAGGATAGAGTTCACAAAGAATTCCAACACCACATAATAAGAAGAAGCTTACTTAAAACTTAGAAAGAACTGAAAAAAATAATATACACTAAAATACCTTTATGGACTTCACCACATGAAGCTTTTTTTGGAAGATAGACAGCCCTTCGAATTTGGTTAAAATATAAAGAGATACTGGAGAAGATTGGAAACCAATTGGAACTTAAAGCTATGTCTGAGATTCAACATTTAGATGATAAAATGCACTGGTTATTATATACCCAAATAAAGGAAAGATTTAAAATGGATATTAAGCTGCAAGGGGTGGAAGAAGAATTGAAAGACATAGATAAAATTTGGCTGGGGACAAGAGAGAAGAGAATAAGTAAACTATATAAAATATTAATGTGTCAGAGACAGGAAAAAGAAATAATATCAGACAATATGATCAAGTGGGCAACAGACATTGGTAGGACAATAATGGTAGATCACTGGGAGAAAGCAAGGAAAATGACAAGAAAATTTACTCGCTCTCAAGACATAAGAGAAAATCAATGGAAAATGGAACAAAGATGGTATCTCACCCCTGCTAGAATGGCAAAAATTTATAAACTACAAACGAACGAATGTTGGAAATGTAAAAGCAATGTTGGATCTTGGTATCATGTTTGGTGGAGATGTCCCAAAATGAAAATGTATTGGAAAAAAATACACATGACGATGGAAGACATACTTAAAAACAGACTTGAATTATATCCAGAATTATATTTATTAAATATGACATACAAACTAGAAGCAGATATAACTAGAAAATATTGGAGACTAATATTTTACATGGTCTCGGCAGCAAGAATACTAATAGCCTCCAAATGGAAACAGGAGACAACTCCAACGGTAGATGAATGGCTATTGAAATTGTTAGAGATGAAGGAAATGGACTAATTGACAAGGTTATTGAATAATGAGAATGTGGAATTGGTTGAGGAAGAGTGGGCTCCAGTGGAAGAATATATAAATAGAAAATGGGAATAAAGCAGCAAAGTAGTTATTAAGATTGTGTAAATGAACTGGATCTGAGATGATGATAGAAGATAGAAGTAATAGACACAGAAATGATGTGTGTAAAATGTGAAAAAAAATGTACTTACTTTCAAAGAACTATTGAGAAGTTAGAACTATGGGTAAATGTACTGTAAAGATGACTAAGAATATATTTTACGTGGATTTTTTTATGTTTTTTTAAAAAATAAAATTATATATATATATATATATATATATATATATATATGAAGTTTGAGAAGGGATCAAAAATTGTAAAGTAGGGAAATCTCTGGGACCAGATGGATTCATGGCATTATATTATAAAACTTTTCAGGAGGACCTGATATTACCATTGACATACACAATGAATGAGGTACTGGAAAATGGAATCCCTGAATCTTGGAAAGAAGCAGGTATAATTGTTATCCACAAAGAAGGAAAAGATATTACAGACCCTAAAAATTATAGGCCCATTTCCTTACTAAATTTAGATTATAAAATATTTACTTCAATCATGGCAAATAGACTACAGAATTGTATAAAAGATCAAGTAGATGAGGACCAAAGAGGCTTTCTACCAAAAAGGCAGATGAGAGAAAATATGAGGTATATTTTGGATATATTAGAATACTATGAGTTTCATAACGATAAAGAAATGGGATTGATATTTGTAGATCTTGAGAAAGCCTTTGATTTGGTAAATTGGCATACATTATTGGAGATTTTGGACAAAATGAACGTAGGGAAAAACTATTTAAATTGGATCAAAGAAATATATAAGATACAAATGGCCAGAGTTATAATTAATGGGGAGAAAATGGAGAGATTCCAAATAAAAAGAGGAATGCACCAAGGTTGTTCCCTGTCACCACTATTATTTGTACTAGTGATGGAAGGATTAATAACTAAAATCAAGATGAATGATAAAATGCAGGGAGTAAAGAAGAAAAAATACCAATATAAAATCAGGGCATTTGCAGATGACCTAGTGATTATCCTTAATAATCCATGCAAGAGTGCAAAAGAAGTACTAAAGGTATTAGAAGAATTTGAAAACGTTACAGGACGTAAAATAAACAAAAATAAGTCATCAACTAAAATGGTGAAGGGTCTGGAAAGCAAGCCCTATGAGGAACGACTTAGGGAGCTGGGGATGTTTAGCCTGGAGAAGAGAAGGCTGAGAGGTGATATGATAGCCGTGTTTAAATATTTGAAGGGATGTCATATCGAGGAGGGAACAAGCTTGTTTTCTGCTGCTCCAGAGACTAGGACCCGAAACAATGGATGCAAGCTGCAAGAAAAGAGATTCCACCTCAACATTAGGAGGAACTTCCTGACAGTAAGGGCGGTTCGACAGTGGAACACACTCCCTCGGAGAGTAGTGGAGTCTCCTTCCTTGGAGGTCTTTAAGCAGAGGCTGGATGGCCATCTGTCGGGGATGCTTTGATTGGGAGTTCCTGCATGGCAGGGGGTTGGACTGGATGGCCCTTGTGGTCTCTTCCAACTCTATGATTCTATGATTCTATGATTCTATGATCAATTTTAACAAAAAACATGATGAAGGTAAAAGAACAAGAACAAACTGAATTAATGGGGATAAAGACACAAAACAAGATAAAATATTTAGGCATTAAGGTTTCAAAGAAAACTGTGGATCTTTATGGAAATAATTACATGAAAATTTGGAAAGACATAAACAAAGATTTGATTAATTGGAATAAACTAAATTTATTGTTATTAGGTAGAATCTCTGTTATTAAGATGTCTGTATTGCCCAGGATGTTATCTCTATTCCAAATGATTCCAATTATACAATCAGATAAGCCATTTAAGGAATGGAACAAAGATATTGCGAATTTCATTGGGAGACGGGAAAAGCCAAGGATCAGTTTAAAAGTACTGCAACATGCAAGAGAAAAAGGGGGTCTGGGAGTTCCAGATTTTAAACTATATTTTGAAGTGTGCACTCTCACATGGATAAAGGAGTGAGTGACTTTAAAAGATAACAGATGATTAGAATTAGAAGGGGACAATCTAATTTACAGATGGCATGCATACTTACAATACAAAAAAGAAAGAGCTAATAAAAGCTTTAGCAATCATTGTGCAAGATCCCTGTTACGAATTTTGAAAAAAATATCAAAAATATATATATAGGAAAATACCCCAGTGGATTTCACTCCAGGAAGCATTCCATAGAAGAGAAACAATTACAGATAACAATTGGCTAAGCTACAAATCTCTAATCAAACAAAGGGCCAAAAATTGGCAGTTAAAAAACCAAGAGGAAATAATAAAAGAAGGGTACATGATGCATTGGTTTACATATTTCCAAATCATATAAAATAGATAGTAAAACATGATTTTGAGGAGAAGGAAACAGATTTGGATAAAATTTTAACCCATGAAAAAGATAAAGTGATTGGAAATATTTACAAAATTTTACTGAGTTTAGAATTAGAAGATGAAATGATAAATGAAGAAATGGTTAGATGGATGAAGGATTTGGGACATACAATTGAACTAAGTAGCTGGGAGACGATCTGGATTAAAGTGGTGAAATATACATGTTCACAGGATATGAGGGAAAATTTTTATAAAATGTACTTAAAATGCATTATACTACTTTGCCCATATTAGCATTGCTTTCAAACTGATAAGTAATGTAAAGGTAAAGGTTTCCCCTTTGACAAGATTGTTAAGTTGTGCCTGACTTTAGGGGGTGGTGTTCATCTCCATTACTAAGCCAAATAACCAGCATTGGCAAAGGCGACTCCATGAGCATGTGGCCAGCATGACTGCACAGAATGCTGTTACCTTTCCACAGAAGTGGTACCTACTTGCCCTGGTGGCACAGTGGTTAAATGCTGGTACTGCAGCCACTCACCCACAGCCACAAGACTGTGAGTTCAATTCCAGCCAGAGGCTCCAGGGTTGACTTAACCTTGCATCTTTCCGAGGTCACTAAAATGAGTACCCAGCTTGTTGGGGAAAATTGGCTTACACATTGTAAAACCACTTGAGGAGTGCTTAAGTTCACTGATAAGCAGTATAGAAATGTATTTGCTACTTGCACTTTTACATGCTTTCTAACTGCTAGGTTGGCAGATGCTAGAACTAGTGATGGGAGCTCACTCCATCCCATGGCACTTGGTCCTCGTACCGCCAACCCACTGATCTTGCAGTTGTTAGATCCAGCATCTTAATTGCTGAGTCACTGCATCTCAACAATAAGTAACATATAACTTTATAAAATGCTTATAGAATGCATGGAACTTTATTTCAAAAACACTTATTTTGAAAATTCTAAAAATAACAATAAAAACAATGTTCCATACTCTTCCTGATAGAAGAATCATCTTGATTCACCATGAGTTATATGCCCCACTCCCAATCACAAGAATCATGGACTCCACAAGACCCAATGATAAGTGTTGGTGTTGTTGTTTTAATCTATTTGACAAAGGTACAGTCTTATGGGGTACACCAAAGTTGATTCATTCTTTGGCCAATATTCTAGATGTGCGATTTCATTACATTAGTTGTTAATAGTGTCTCCCAGTTCAGCCTTGTCCCAACTTAACCAGCAGCAGCAGCTGAAAGTGAAGGGATCTGTTCTCCTGTTGATCGGGATACAACAGATTGATGTTCCCACCCAACCCACCAGTGATCTCCACTGACAATCAGAAACATTATCCCTGTCACAATTCCTCCTCACACCAGAGATCACTGGCAGGAGTGAGGTGGAAATGTCAGCCTGCTGTGTCTCAATCAACAGAAGAACAAACCTACATCACTCACGGTGGCTGCTGCCCAATACGTCAGCACTGGGGGACTTCTACAATCCCTACATACTCTCTACACTATTGAATACATAGGCATTGTGAATATCAATCACTTATTAATGTATAACTCTAGGTTACACATTCACAACTGCAATTTTGAATTCCAGCCCAATTCATAGCAAGTTTCTTAACTAGATTTCCCCCCCCCAAAAAAAACACAGAACAACTTGAGAACAAACTCTGCATTGTGTGCTTTCACTGTTTTTGTTCTGTGCCTTTATTTCCAACTCATGGTAACCCTAAGGCTAACCTATCATGGGATTTTCCTGCCAAGTTTTGTTCAAAGAATGGAGATATCGCACTGCCTTTGTCCAATCTGGGCATGGGCTGATGCCAGGCTGGGACCATGTCTTATTGCACAGCTCCATGCCCAGATCGTTACCATCCCATCCTTGATTGGAATGTCCTGATCTGGGTACGGGCTGAGACCAGGCTGGGACTGCGTCTTATCGCACATCTCCATGCCCAGATCATTACCATCCCGGTCCCAATTGGAATGTCTCCCATTATGGAAAAGAAGCATTTTTAGCTAAGGATGGGAGAAGAGTGGTAAGACACAGTCCCAGATTGGGAAAAAGCAGCTAGTGCAACAATCTCCAATGTTTGCCATTGCCTTCCCTTGAGGCTGAGAGCATGTGACTTACCCAAGGTCACCACTGTAGTCTCCAGAGCTGTAGTCCAACACCTAAACCACTAGCTTTCATGTAGTTTCATAGTGCCTTTATTATTTAAAAACTATAAATACAGAAGAGCAATAGAGGTTAGAATAGGAATTTAAGGTAGAGAGGGTTTTTCTTCATGTTTTGCAGCTTCAAAGAAAATTTCCTATAACTGCTGTTCAGCAGATGACACAAACTGCACTTGCACCAAATCCCATCCATTCTTTCCAGCACCTTCATTGGGACTCTAGTGCAAGTGGAAAGGATTGTCAAACCATCTGCATGCTCTAGGACCCTGTAGTTTCTATGTACAGCTAAAAACAACAACAGAAGACACCATTGCAAAAGTAATAGATATTTGCGAGCATTCATCTTACCTTCCTTAATGGATTATTTATGGTAAAAAAAAAAAAGAAGGGACAAGAAACACAGAACAATTACACAT
The DNA here is from genome assembly GCA_026167975.1 of Phrynosoma blainvillii. Classification (NCBI taxonomy): domain Eukaryota; kingdom Metazoa; phylum Chordata; class Lepidosauria; order Squamata; family Phrynosomatidae; genus Phrynosoma; species Phrynosoma blainvillii. The sequence goes on along the minus strand of JANUYF010000002.1, from coordinate 168,430,190 downwards.
GGGAAACATGATCTGGAGAACCTAAAAAATTCTGTGTTTAATGCTAAGCAAGTGCATAATAAAAGCTTCTCTGGAAGTGTGGCTAATTTCATTATCTGAAATCTTGCACTGTTTCTATGAGCCTCTAGATGCTGCTTATTTTCTGTAGGCAGCCCAAATACAATGATAACAACTAAAGAGCTTTCCAACTTTGAAGAATACCATAAGTACCATGAAAGCACTTGGAGAAGTTTTAGTCATCATGGCAGTTTTAGTAGTTTTACATGTGAGAAAGTTACTATTCCATAGAAGATTGTTGCCTTCTTAGCACAAAAGGGGCATGATCCAACCAATGTTAAATGTATTTGGATGTCAGAGCTTGGGAAAGCTTTTTAGAATACAAGTCCTAGAATGGACAACATGGCCTAGTTGGTGAATTTTGGAAGTTATAATCCCAAATTGACCATGTTTTTATGTGAACGCATTTCTACAGGAGAACTGGATCCAAGTTTGTCTCCCAAAGAAATCAGTTGGTATTCAAAGTGTTCAACTTCAGCTGAATTACACCCATCAACTGACTATTTACCATGAAGTTATAGTCCAAAACAAAAATAGAACCAAACCACTTCCCAAGGAAAACAGCGTAAGGCATATATTACATTAAAATAGCTTCTAAATATATACAGGCACACCTCACTTATCAAAGTGTGTGATAAAAAAGCTATTTTTACATTTTTTAAAATGTCCCCAGCCTCCCTTTTCTTCCTTGTCCTCTGACTAGATGGAAGGTCTTTTTTTTTTTTTAGCAGCATCTGCTCTGGGAGGATGGTAATGGAGAGCTAGGGAGATACAGACTTTCAGTGCTATGTTGCAGCAGCATACCTGCAATAAATAAAACAATGAAGTTTGATCTGGGAAAGAATGGAATTCTACTTTATTCAATTCTACTATAGCTATTTTGTGCCTACTTATGACAACCATGGTAAACAGCAGCTGCCTTCAGAAACCCTTACTGAGCATGTGTGAGTAGCAGCAGAGAATGAAAAGGAAAAGCAGCTATGCCTAAACCACCAGCTTCTTACATTGGATGTGCTTTTAACAGACTTTATGTAGGCTCTATTTCAGAGGAAGGAACTGGCAAAACCACTTCTGAGAATCACTTGCCTAAGAAATTCATGGGGATCAAAAGGCTTGGAGGTACACCCACATTTTTAATATTTTTTTGCTGTCTTAAACTTTCTCCCCCCCCCCCTTGTGTTTCCCTATCTTTTTACAGGAGGACTTTGTACAAAGAGAGGAGCCAGAAGGCTCATAAATTCTTCCTATTGTGAAACATAGCTTTGCAATAAGAGTTAGTAGGCTGTTAAGAGAGGGAGGATGAATAAATTCCTTAGCCACTGGGTTGAACTGCAGTTCTGGCAAACACTTTATTTACCATATCTCAGAAAAACAGCTGAGTCTGAGGAGTCATTCATATGTCATTTTTTTTACAGGAATGATGCAAATCACTTCACATTCTGGGTTCGTTATTCACACCATGGAATTGCATCTTTCCACAAACCAGATCGACATGCAAGCGAGCACCCTTTCCTTGTCCCCACACCCACTGGTACCCCTCAGCTGGGCAGAGGCTTCTCCTCCCACCACTCAAGGGGGTTGGCATCCCTTTTTCTGTCCCCCCCCCCTTTCCCTCTCTCTTTCCTCTTTTCTCCCCAGCAGCGACTGTTCTGCTGGGGAAGGAGCAGCGCTTTGTCGACCACGCAGGCAACCAATGATGCAAATGCATTCAAAACCCATTCAAGGCAATGGATAGTTTCATCTCAGGGTTTATTTGGATCATTATTGACACAGCCAATGATGTGGATCTTTTCTAAAGGCTCAGGGAAAAGCCCAATATTGATTATCCCGGGATAAGTTGTTTTTTTGGCAGCTCCCCCAAATTTAATTGAGTGCATTCAGGATGCATGTGAACACCAGAGATTCAACCCAAATTCATCCTGGATTATTTTCATCATGTGAATATCCCCTGAGAAACTTCTTGGCCAATTATTAAAGCAAACTCCAAAATCTCATCAGCTCACAGCAAGACCTGGTTAATAAACCCCTTTTCCTCCATTACAGGTTCCATTCATGATCTAAGGATCAGTCAAAGGTGCTTTCACAATTGAGAGTTCACATATCAGGGACTTTTTTTATTTTGTACAGGAAAATGTAATTGTTGCAGTAGTAGTAGTACAAGTTTATCACAAAATTAAATAATACGGTTTACCTGATCTATCTTAAAATTTAAATCAGGTGGCATCCTGACATTATCACAAGGATTTTGCTGCCAAATTTGCCACCCAGATGCAGCCCAGGTCCATCCCCACTCCCAGGACTGCTCACTGCAGTTCTTTTCGAAGCCAGGAATTTTCCAGTTTGAGAAAATGACTGCCGGAGCACCCCTGTGAGGGGGATGGACCCAGGATGGACTTGGACAGTGGATTCAGTGGCTAAATCCTTGTGATAATATCAGAATGCTGCCCAATTTAAATTTTAAGCCAGATCAGGTAAGCTGTATTATCTAACTTTGTGATAAGCTTGGTGGTAGTAGTAGTAGTAGCAGGTGCGGTAATGATAATAATTTTTTGTCTTCCTCTTCCTATGGATCAAGGCAGAGAACAACAGAATAAAATTCAGCAACAAAGAGACACGTTAACAGAGTTAAAAACACAAACACTAATTAAAAATATATGATCAGTTGAAAGAGCATCACATTAGTTTAAAAAGCATATATATTAAAAACAATCAATTCACAATTTAAAACTCATAATTTAAAAACCATCTGGATAAGCCTGCTGGAAGAGGTTGGTCTTTAATGCTGTTTTAAATTCAGGACTGCATATGCAGCTGTCAAATCTCTTCTGGCAACTCAATTCACAATTTGGAGGAGGCTGAAGAAAAAGGCCTCTGATTAATAGTTTTTGTTGCTGTTTTCCTCTTTTGGTGTAGATCACTTATTGGAAAGGAGGGAAGCTCCACAGTTCTAGAGCCTGAGTGATAAGCACCAAAGCTGCAAAAGTTCAAGGACCAGGGATGTTTCAATGGCAGATAAATATTCCAAAACAAAGAATTAAACCCTCTAGTATTTCAGCAGCACCAAGTGGTTGGGTAGATTGAAATGATAAAGCCAACTGTGGCAAATAAGTGAGATAAACACCATGTAGGCCTGTCTAGGTCTATAGAAGGGCCCCATCAAATTCTCCAAACAAGCAAGACTTGAAATAATGAGATCCAGAATTTTAATTTCTCACAGTAAAACTGTTAATACCATGAACTTCCAAAATTTTTCTGGACCTTTCATTCTTTGATTTCTTTAAACAGCAGAGTGTAAAGCCTCCCTTAGAAGTTAATGGAAGAAAGAATTTCAGGCAGATATCAAGGCTGCATACCATCACCCAATTAATCAACCTGTATGCAGAAAATATTGTATGCCAAAATAGCTTATATTCAGAGGCAAGAGGAGTAAAGATCTGAGGAACGAACATTAATAATCTAAAATATGCAGATATCACAGTGCTACTAGCAGAAATCAATAAAGACCTGGAGCAATTACTGAAGAAGGACAAAGAGGAAAATGCCAAAGTAGGTTTAATACTGACATTAAGAAAACAAAAATAATGACCATGGAATATCTGTAAGAATTCATCCTAGATAACAAGAAAATTGAAATAGTTAAAGAGATCACATACCTTGTATCAAACATTGATCAGAATGGAGACCGCAGTCAAGAAATTCAAAGAAGACTAGGATTAGGAAGGGCAGCTATGAAAGAACTGGACAAGATCATAAAGTCTAAAGACATAACTCTGAACACTGAAGTGAGTATAGTCCAAGCCACTGTATGCATGTCCATGCATCACCATGCACGGACGTGAGCATTGGACAGTGAAGAAAACCAACAGGAAGAAAATCAAGTCATTTGAAATGTGATGAAGGAGAAGAGTGCTGAACATAGCATGGATGGCCAAGAAGACAAACAATTGGGTTCTAGAACAAATTGAGCCCAAATTCACCCTGGAAGCCAGGATGTCTAAATTGAGGCTGTCATACTTTGGCCACATCATGAGAAGGCATGACTCATTAGAAAAGACAATAATTCTTGCTGATGACTGAGAATATACCACCACATTTTATTGCAAATTCCACATTGCAAGTTCCACAAGCTAACTGGCAGCCACTGTACATGAACAGAACAAAAGTGGAATGTGGAACTTGCAATAAAATGTGGTGGTATATTCTCAGTCCCCAGCAAGAATGCTGTGTTTAGGATTTCTGCTGATGCATCAGCCAGCCATTCTTGTAAACTTTAATGAGCTCAAGCAGGGCATTCTAATCTTCTAGTTTCTATTTTACTCTTCCCCTAATACTCAGTATTCCTGGCTACTGAGCATGCTAACCTCTGATTTCATCTTTTGGAGATTTGCCATATTGAAAAGGGGAAGAATTGGGGCTTTTCAGTTTCCCCACAGCACCCCGATACTTCCTTCTTGGTAACCCTGTTTTGGGTTGCCATTTCAGTAATAGTAACAGTTTGACACAAGCCAGCAAGGGCGGGGGGGGGGGGGTAGTGGTTTGAATGTTGAGCTAGGACTCCACTGGATGATCCTAGGCAAGTCACACACTCTCACGCTTAGAAGATGGAAGTGGCAAATCTTCAAATAATTTTTGGTAAGAAAATCCTATGATGCTGTAAATTGGAGTTGCAACAAACAGTTGACAAATAACTTTAAGAGGCCCTTCTTGTAGAATGTTACAATACTCAAAATAAAAGGTCTGATTCTGGAAAGACGAGCTGCAATAACTCATCCAAGGATAATGGACCCAGAGACTTGGCCTCTGTCACCACTTGTGAGTCATGCATCAGGGCAGGATCCTGGACCACACCTAAAACATGAACCTGATCTGCCAGTGGAGGTGTGATTCCATTGAAAGTAGGGGTGACTGAAATGCAGAAAGTCTTGTATATACCAGTGCAGACTAGTAAGAAAATGCCATTGCAAAATCTCTAGAAGCAGAAAGAAATGAAATGGGCCACCCTGACTCACCAGGCTAGCCAGGTTGCTGGGGAGAAGGTGTTGGGCCCATGGAGTCATCCTGCCCAGCCAGAGGAGGGTGGTTGGCTCCCAGGAGGCACTAGGAGCAATTTCCGTGGCTTGGATTGGCTGTCGGGCCTGTAGGGGAGACGGGACTCCCGGGAGCTACTGAAGACTACAAGTCTCAGCTGCCTTTGCAACCAGAAGCCCCATCCCTTACCCCAGCCAGCAGCCTCCTTGATTGGTTGGGAGGCAGGAAAGGGGCGGGATATTTTCCCTCCCTGCTGCTCATTGGTAGATGGGCATATTTAAGGCCATGTGGCTGAAAATGACCAGTGCCAGATTGGGAGTCCCACAGGGACCTAGGGGTGCTGAGAGTGGTGAGGAGTTGCCATTGCAGGGGCAACTCCTGAACAGTGTCCTCCAGTGACAAAGGGGTGAAGATGCAAACATGTGATCAGTTGATTACCCCCTCTTCTGTCATCCCGAAGCCTGGCCATGACCGGGCCACTTCGTTCATTGAGCAACAGGCAGGTTGGTTGATGCCAGATCCAGACCAATGCATTTGGCCCACCCCTACCTGTCAGCTGTATTCAATAAAGCTGTGGCCTTTCCTGCCAAGCATGTGTCTTGAGGCTCATTCCCACTTACATTTAATCTGATTTGCAAATTGTGTTGACACTGGGTCACCAATTTGATTGAGGCTGATGCATTGTTCCCACTATGGATGTTAATCATGTCCTTATTCCATGTTGTTCCCACTAACAACGTAGAATAAGCTGGAGGTGGTGGAGGAGGAGGAGAATGGGGTGCCCTGTTGCAAAGGCCTGGTTAGATTGGCTGCAGCCAGGGAGAAGCAGCACACCCACCAGCAATGAAGAGCCTCTGGGGCTCTTCTCTCTTGCTTGCATGCTCCCCCTTGTACTGATCCTGGTGGCCCTCCATCTTCCACAGTCCCAGGGGCCAAGGCAAGGCAGCGAGCCACCCCCAGTGCCTGAATGGCCCCTCCAGTGCCATGCAATGAGATTCAGGTCCATAGTTCACACTTGTTGAATACGTTCCTGAATCAATTTTTTTCAAAAGAACCACCAGAAAACTACTCTTCAAAAAGTGTGATTCTTGTCATGGTTCAAAGCAAGTCTGAATAATCACAGTTGCTTCTGAAAATGTTCCCAGTGGAAACAAGACACATATACAATTCACTGTAAATCATAGTGGGAACAACCCCCTGGTTTCCTTCCTGCGACATTTCCCTTCCCCGCAAACAAAGTTTTGCAATGGCATTGTTTCACTGAGCTCCACTAATATAAACAGGGTTTTCCTTTTGCTGTAGTTAACCAATCAAAAGGTCAAAGCTTGCAATTGTCTATTTATCAACGTTTTCTAAAGCTGATGCCACCATAGCAGTGAATGGGACTTAAGCATACACGGATCCCCCACATATGCCAAGGGCCCCCTGTAATGTCCCCTACCTATCTCATTCTCCAGTCACTGAACAGCCAAGCATTTTTGAGATGTCTTATGCCTTTATGAGTATAATCTTTTCAACCACTGGCATATGGACTCCACCACATATAGTTTAGAGTTCCTAGGATAGGTTAACCAATTGCTGTGCCCTGTTAAACTTATTTTGTCATAGAGGTTTACTAGAATTTCCTTGCTCCATTAACAGTGTCAAGATTTGTCTGACCATTGCTCATTTCTATTAAACACCATCCATAAACCATAAAGGAGTTTAGAATGCAGAGCACTTCCATTGAAAATATTCATCAGTATGTCACTGGAAGTGCAGGCTTATGATAATCAATCTGTGGATGATCGTCAGCTTTATAGATAGCAGTGATGAGTTGTAACAAGAAGGATAAAATTCATAACTCCATTGCTCAGCAGTGATGGAGGCAGAGGAAAGCCAATTTGTTTTTTTGCAGAGCTACCATGGTAGAAATGCCACACAGTAATATCCAGCAAAACTCCACTAATATACATTATGCAATGATTATGGGATGACTTGTGCTGGTTGCTAATGAATGCTCTTGAGGTGACATCTTCATCTAGGGATGAGTGAACAAATAGGTATTTATAATTGTGTAATTCAAATTGTCTAAATTTGTACATAGTAACTTTTCCTGCACAGTTAAATTTGCATTTCCTAGAATTCAGAGCTATAAGTCTTCACTCAAAAAAGTTCACATGAAAATGTAAATATTAAGGGAATGTGAACTTTAAAATCTACATGCTAAAGGAAAGTACACAAGGACAGCTATAGTTTGCACTTACAAAATTGTATATAGTAGGGAAAATCCAAATAAGAAAATTTGTATACTGATAAAAAAAAAATAGGCTGAAGTCAGAGAACCATGATCTCTCACAGAAAAGACAACAGAGGGAACAGGGAGAATGGACATGAATGAACTAGAGGCATTGTTTTGAATAAGGGAAATTAGTTATCATTATAGTACCAAGAAAACTATCCCAAAAGCAATAGACATTATATTTGTAATTTTAAAAGAAATGAATTACTTTCCATTACTCAAAAGGAATGAAAATAGCTGCTTCTAATTACTTTAAAATGCAAATTGTTGGCTGGAGGTACCAGACTCACTTTTTTTTCCCCGTCTCATTTTCATTGTTTCTACTGTTTACTGAGAAGGTTAAATAGCAACCATATTTGTACCTGAACATTATAAACAGAATAAATAATTTCCCTGAGCATATGGTTTGCAAATGCATCTCTGTCCATGTGGGCTGTGGATTTAATTGCATTCCAGCAATGACTTATTGGCCCCCATATAACTAGAGTTCACCATAAATAACTAACTGGATGTATCTTTCCTTTTTGGCATGTAAAGTTAACAACAAAAACAACAGCAGCCATTTCGCTGATCACAAAGCTCTTGTGCTTTTTTAGAGTAATTTATAAAGGATGATATTTAAGGCAAATACTAATTAATAGTATATTGCTTGAATTCAGTGTACTATTGTTGAATGGGAAATGCAAACACTTTTTCTCACATCCCACAAATCACAGCTACTCTGACATGTTACTATGGAACAATGCAATGTATGGATAAGAAAATATAAATAGCTCTGTTGTATCAATGCAAAGCTCTCTCTAGCATATTGTACAGTTTCCAACAGGGTCCAGCCTCTGGCATTTCAAAGATGAAAACTGAAATATATGGCCAAGCATGAAGGCAAAAGTTATTAAGTAGGAAGAACAGAAATCTAGGAGAGGCTACAGCTGTTTGCATTTGCCTGAGCCTACAGGGAAGAGCAAGACTCTGTGATATCTTTTCCTCTCTGCCTAAATGAGACAAATGAGTGCAAACAACTTTTGTACTTTGAACTAAGATTTTAGTACCTCAAGTAAGCTAGGGGAAAGTGGGAGGAGAGAGAAACTGGGACATTTTAAAAGCAGCTGAGCAATTGGGACAAGAGATGATTAATTGGGATCAGTGGGGATCCCACACTGGGTGTCACCCCATGTGAGGAGTGGGTGGGACTTCCGGTGGGACTTCCAGGGGCATGGTCACATGGGAGTGGCTGTGTGGTCCAGGGAAATGCCCATGTGGGCAGAATGGCCATGTGGACTGGAGAAGCACCATGTGGGCCAAAGAAACGGCCACCTGCCCAGGCCGGAGACCCCCCCCCTTGAGGACCAGAGCAGCACCCCCATGCACCTGTAGGGGGTGGGGGGCCAACTGGGTGTCACCCCCTCTTTTGGGGTGTCACCTGGTGCAGCCTGCATACGACCCCCATAACACCACTGATGGGGACCATCCCTGCCAATGAACTCCCCATTTGTTGCACCAGATAGACCAAGTATTTTCAGTGCTTGCTGCAGTCTGGGGCGCTTCTGAACCTCCATGGAAAACACTCTCAGGATGTATAGGGTTCCTCCCCCCACTTTTTCAGATGGACCAAGACTGTTAGAATACTCCTTAACATAAAAAGTGTTTCAGAAACCATTGCAATATTCATCATCATGAGTATCATGTTATTCTTTATCACTGTAACTGTAAAGCAGTTGTTCATATCTATTCCAGTGAAGTACATGAGTCAAGTGCTAAAGAGAAGCAAAAGGTATATTTATGTAATATGAAGAGCAAGTCCTACAAACAGTTAGGTGGAACTCTGAGTTGACATCCAAGGTATCTTTGAAAACACATAAACAACACAGAATGAATTAAAAAGAAAGCCACAATCCTGAATTTTGTTATTTCTTTGAATCAGAATCAATGACATCCATCACATTATAGAATCTTCACTATCAAAACAGCAGTTTCCATCTGGCCAGAGCAGAAAAGCACTTTTTCTTACTGAGAAAGACTTCACAGGATATCAAGAAATTGGTACCTATATTCATATGTGGTGGGGTTTTAGACCTGTAAAGAATTTTTGGCAAATAGTATTTAAAGAGATAAAAGAGATAACAAAAAGTTTATTAGAAATATTTCCAAGGATATCATTGTTATCTATATATGATAGGATTAATTGTACCTAGGCTATGAAGGATTTAGTTACAATTTACTAACTGCAGCAAGATTTATAGCAAAATAATAATAATAATAATAATAATAATAATAATAATAATAATGGCAAATTCAGGGAGATCTGCAAATACAAAAGAGGTATAAAGAAGTATAGCAAATGGCAATTAATGATAAGTTAACATGTGGGATCAAGGTCAAAAAAGGAATAGTGAAAATTATTTTGATGCAATATGGAAGATGTTTGTAGAAGAGGCCTTAGTAAAAGAGGAAGGTGGTTTACCTCCACAGGAAGAGTTACAATTTTGGAAGGTAGGGTAACATGAAGATATTAGGCTCTGGGGATGGAGTGCACTTTAGTAAGTTAAATAGTGGTAAATTAATAGTATTACATTTTAGTGGAATTATGAATAGTATATTTTGAAAAAGGATAGAAATAAGAATGAAGATACTAATACAATTTTTGAAAATTATTAATTTAATTAACAATAAATTGTTTAATATGAATAAGATTGATATTATAATTAATAGATAGTGTGATTTATAACATAGTGTATATGTAATACTATGTATAAGATTTTTTTTCTTTTTCCTTCTTTATTTTATGTTATATTATTAATAAAAAAATTAAAGAGACTTCACAGCTTTCTATGATATTTAAGAATGGAAGTTAAGTATAGACAGATTTAACTTTTCCCCTCCCCAGCAATTCCTGTATCTTTTCAAATCAAGCTTTATACTTCTCCTGGAAATGTTGCATGCTGAGAGGTACACCAGGAGCCCTGGTGGTGCAGTGGTTAAATGCCTGTACTACAGCCACTCACTCATAGACCACAAGGTTGAGAGTTCAATACTAGCCAGGGCTCAGGCTAGACTCAGGTCTGCATCCTTCCGAGGTCGCTAAAATGAGTACCCAACTGTTGGGGGGCAATGAGCTTACAGTTGTAAACTGCTTAGACATCCCATAGCACAATATTAAGTGGTATATAAATGAAGCTGCTTTGCTTTGCTTTACATTTGGGGCTCATTCCCACTTGCATTTAAACTAGTTTGTGAGTCGCATTGACATGCGATCACTGAATAGATTAATACCGATGCATACTTCCCACTATCAAAATTATTTTGTTATTCCATGCATCTGTGTTCTTTGAACATGACTGTCATTCACACTAGATTTGCACCACTACAAAATGCATGCTCAGTATCAAATGCAATCGATCCATCCTGGCCTTTTTTTAAAATGTCAATCATATGATGCACATCTACGCGTTATCAGTGATGCAACCAGGAGACCCATTAGAGAACCGACAGAAATGTGAGTGATCACAAAATCCGTCATTTAATTTAAAAAACAACAACACATGCTAAACCCTCCTCCCCAAGGAAAGCAGCCCCAGCGTTTTCCTACTTCTTGAAATTATTCCAGGACAAATGGGGAGGGGATGCAAAAACAACTGGATCAGGACCAGTAAGATTTACAGGGACCACTTGGCAATGTTTAAAATCTAAAATGGAAAGCCCCCACAGTAGTCAAAGACAGCACTGAGGCAGCGCTGTGAGGGGTGAAAACAGCAGATTTCCCAAAACCTGGAGCAGGATGCCAACCCTCTGGCATACAGTCCCTCCCCTCCAGTGCAATGTGATTGAAATCTGAACATCATTCACATTTGTTGAATACACTTGCAAAATGATTATGGCAAAACAGAATTATTATAAACTACTGATCTGTGCTAACGAGAGGCGCCTGCAGTGTTTATTCTCTTGTTTCAGCTCTCTACTAAAACATTCTGCTCCCCCTGTTTCTTCATTATTTTCTCCCTCTGATTTTGCCAATTACTTTATTACAAAGATCACTACTATTCGGTCAGAGGCGACTCCTTCTGACCTGGTTCCCACCACTAATTTCTTAACTCCCCCTGTTAACAAATTCTCTGTGTTCTCTCCCATTTCTCTGGATGAACTTTCTACGCTGCTGAACTCTTCCAAGCCCACAACTTGTTCTCTTGACCCAATTCCACCTCGTCTTCTAATCTCCATAGCTTCTTCTTTGTTGCCCTCCCTCCTCTATATCTTTAACCTCTCTCTCTCTACTGGATCCTTCCCCTCAGTCTTTAAACACACTCTAGTTTCCCCTATTCTAAAAAAACCTTCTCTCGGCTCTTTTTCCTTGTCTAGCTATCGCCCAATTTCTCTTCTTCCTTTTCTCTCTAAGGTTCTGGAACGAGTTGTCTACTCTCGCTGTCATGAGTTTCTTGACACCAACTCCATTTTGGACCCTTTCCAGTCTGGATTCCGCCCACGGCACTCCACAGAGACGGCCCTCACCAAGATCTCAAATGATCTCTTGCGGGCCAAGGCGAATGGCTTTTATTCTATCCTTGTCCTCCTCGATCTGTCTGCGGCCTTCGACACCGTTGACCACTGTCTTTTAGTTGACTTACTTTCTGACCTTGGCTTCTCAGGCTCCGTTCTTGATTGGTTTAAATCTTACCTGTCAGATAGATCTTTTGCAGTGGTCTCGGGTGGACAGACTTCATCTTCGGTTCCCCTATCTGTTGGAGTTCCTCAGGGTTCTGTCTTGGGTCCCCTTTTGTTCTCTCTATATACATTGTCCCTGGGTAAACTTATCAGCTCTTTTGGTTTCTCTTATCATCTGTACGCTGATGACACCCAGCTCTATCTTTCTACCCCTGACCTTTCGCCAGGGATTGAGCAGCAAGTTTCATTTTGTCTGACTGCTGTCTCCCACTGGATGCGCCATCGGCGCCTGAAGCTCAATATGGCCAAGACAGAGCTTCTTGTTTCCCCTCCTAAGCCCACTCTTGAATATTCCTTTTCTATCTCCGTCAACAACATCTCTATTCAGCCAGTCCAGGAAGCCTGCAGTCTTGGTTTCATTTTCGACTCCTCTTTATCATTTATCCTTCAGATTCAGGCCACAGCCAAGGCCTGTAGATTTTTTCTTTATAATATTTCCAAAATCCGTCCATATCTCTCTCCTTCTACTGCAAAGACTTTGGTCCATGCCCTAGTGGTCTCGCGCCTCGACTATTGTAACCTTCTCTTGGTAGGGCTTCTTCTCTCTCACCTTCACCCATTGATTTCCGTTCAGCACTCAGCTGCCCGTATCATCTCACTCGCTCGTCGATATGACCATGTCTCCCGCCTTTTGTCATCCCTTCACTGGCTCCCCTTTCCCTTCTGCATTCGATATAACCTTCTTTTGCTCACCTTCAAAGCCCTGCATGGGCTCGCCCCTCCCTATCTCTCTGAACTTCTTTTTCCCTACACGCCATCTCATTCCCTCTGTTTTGGTAGCCAAGGTCTCCTGTCCCAGCCCCGGATTTCCACTGCCCTGTCCCAGATCCGTCCCCTTTCGCTCGCTGCCCCTCACTCCTGGAACCTCTTTCCCTTACAACTACGACTCAGCACATCCCTAACCAGCTTCAAAGCTGAGTTAAAGACCGCACTGTTTAGGGAAGCATTCCCAGGGAGTCTGTGATCGTGACCTGGTTGTTCCTGATGCGTGACCTAATTTGGATATTTGATGTTTTAACTTGTTTTTTATGATGTTTTAATTTGTTGTTTTACTTTTAGATTGTATGCCACAGGCAGGCTTTTTATATATTCTGTTTGTTTTTTAATTTGGTTTTGTACAGCGCCGTGTACATCTACGGCACTTAATAAATAAAGCTAATAATAATAATGATAATAATAATTCTTTTCAAAAGAACCACCAAAAGATCCACCTTCAAAAAATGCTATTCTTTTGCATTTGCCTTGCTTCACCTCGAGTCTCCACAATTCAGACCGAATGCAGTCAGGTCTGAAATCATTTCCAGTGTGAATGAGGCACATATAAACCAATCAACAAATTGGTTTAAATCATTGTGGGGGAATGAGCCTGATTCCTTCCCAGAGTCACCACTAAGGCTGCTGTACCACCAGAGGAATCCCATGAGCACTGGGACCTGGCTGAGCCTCCTCCTCTGGGGCTGGGAGATCAGGGCTGGGCTCTGGCAGAGCAGGATTAACACCTGTTGTAGCCTCAATTACCTCTTGCTCTGGAGCAGGATTAGCCCCTGGTGTAGCCTCAATTACCTCTTGCTCTGGAGGAGCCCCATCCTCCTCCTCCTCCTCCTCCTCGAAAACCTGCTCTTGGCTGGCCATGACACTGTTGTTCTTAAACCATTTCTTTGTTTAATTCTAAGAAAACAATTTGTGTTGTTGGGCTGACAACTCTGCAACTCCATTGAAAACCACATTCCCTGAAAAGGTGTGTCTGGGAACTGGGTAATTCCTAGATTTCATTACAATATGGAAATTATACACGTCAGTGCCCTTAAAACTTGCTGTGCAAGGTAGTGACTGCAAAAACACCTTTTGCTCTGCTCATGCTTCTCCAAAACATTTTTTCAATGGTTGTGTCTCTGCTTCCTTTGGACAGAGATCTTCTCAGAAGATTCATCAGACTAGCAACTCATTATTTCCAGATGCGCAAAATAGCTTGCACAAACATGGAACAATATTAGTAGAAATGTTATTGCTGGCTAAAGAGTGTGGCCTTGTTATGTTGTTTGTCCTGCAAGGAATTGTGTGATGAACTGGGGCCCCAAATGAGGTTTCTTTCCTTCCTGCAGAAGCAGTACAGGGAAGCACATGGGATATATCAAATAACAGAGATGCAGCAAAAGGCATTGAAGTATGTTCCAGCAGGCAAGCTACTCATGTTTCCCAGGTTTTCACAACCAACTCCCAGAGCTTGGAATTAACTAGTCCCTTCTTATCAGTAACTTACAGTCTCAGAATAGAGATGATTTTACAACTCTTACAAAGAGGTAAGAAAGTGGTAGTATGAACACAGCCTCAGAGAAGCAGTCCTCCAAGGAACAAGCTTCAGAGGGATCCTGGCAAGGAACAAAAACAACTACCCAGGTGAAGCTGTGAATGTTAAAAGGATCATTAAACCAGTTTGTAGGCACTCCTCTTCAATCCCCTACAAATCGGTTATAAGGAATAGATGTGAATTTGATTCATTTAAGGCAACCTAATTACTCCCAAAGTTCCTTTCTTTTTACATTAATGAGAAGCATTCATTAGAAACCTGATCCATTTCATTTCCACCAATTAAACATCCACAATTTTTTTTGTTCTGGGAGTTCCTCCCTAACTATTTGTTGTTCAGAGTTTAAGATGTCATGCCTTAACATTCCTATGTGCAAAGTCATTGTTTTTCTCCCACAGGGGTCATTATTAGCTGAAGTGCTTTGCACAGGTCCATACATAATATTCTACCACTTCGCAAGAGATTCATGGTGCTTTCTGTTTCTATTCTCCTGTTTTCTAGCTAATTATAACTGGATCTGCTTAGGTCTATGCCCAGCATTCAACAAAGGTCCATGGGGACCACTTCTGTTTAACATCAAGAAACCAATCAGCAGTATCTCAGAGGGTTCTCTCTCATTTTCCTGCCTTTTTTTCAGTCTTAGGTATCTTATCAGCAGTGCTTCTGAGATTTGTCTCCTGTTTTCCACCCCTTTAAACCATTATTCATTGAATTATTATACCCTTTTCATTTTTCTTTTTTACTTCTAGGAAGTCCTTTGTTTGGAATTTCAATTTGAAATTCTGCCTCTGAGATCCATCTCCTCTTTTCCAGCCCTTTAAACTATTTATTTATTGAATTATTGTACCCCCTTTTTTTTAACTTCTGAGAAGCCCTTTGTTTGAAATTTTAACTTAAAACTGTGCACTGCAACATGGCTGACAAACAAAACCATTATTACAAATTCTGAAGCATCTAACATGATGTCCTGATGAGTTTTGTAATTTTCAATTATAAGGAATCAAAAATTTAGAAATAAGGGCTGTAACCAGACTGTAAGCAGGTCACAGCACTATCTTCAGCTGAAGCCAGGTTTAAAGCTTTCAAGGAACCTGCAGCCAAAATCTTGTCCCAGATATGTTTTAAAGAGGAAGCATGCTTTCCCCCCACCTATATGGGCCTGCAAGAAGTCTGCGGTGAACACTGTGAGCAAAAATGAAAGTATCCATAGAAAGGCTTTCTGTTATGGGATAAAAATCAAAAGGGTATTGCTAGGTAAATTATTATTTCCTCAATAAATGTGATTGATTAGCTTCTCCATCAAGATTATAACCTAAAAATGCTTTGCCTGATAGTTAGGGCTCCTCTTGTTGAAATTGTTATCCACATACAAATGTTTATTAAAGGGGAATGCTCAGTTCAAAGACTGTTTCACTTTCAAAGTTGACTTTGACAGCTATGTCTGTCCCAGACAGACATTGTTTTATTACAGTAGATGGGGGGCAAAAAGGGAGAATGGAAAAATTGTACTGAGAAATCACTGCTTCATCCTCCAGCTCCTCTTACACCAATGTGCTGCTCTACATATATTACTTTACTACAAAAAAATAAAGAAATATAACCCCAAAATGTTATTTTTGGAGTACACCCCCTCCCAATTTCTTGGATTCAAATGGATAGCATTTCCAAGCTCTGGTGGGATTTATGTTCAAGTAAGCATGCATAGAATTGCACCCTTAGTCCTAAAACATCACTAAGAGCAGCCCTCTGAATCAGTCCTTCACATCTTACACCCAAGGAGCTTCCTAGAATTTCTATATCTTCCAGTTTCACTGCTGCCTCTCATTTAGAGCAATTTGTAGGAAGAAACTGCTTCAGAAATGTAGAGTTGGAAGAGACCTCAATGGCCATGTATTCCAACCTCCTTCTGCCATGCAGGAAGACACAATCCAAGCACTCCCAACAGATGACCATCCAGATTCCAGCCTCTGTTTAAAAACCTCTAAAGAAGGAGACTCCACCATACTCTGATGAAGGATGTTCCACTGTCTAACAGCTCTTACTGTCAGGAAGTTCTTCCTAATGTTGAGGCGGAATCTCTTTTCTGTAGTTTGCATCCATTGCTCCGTGTCCTATTCTCTAGACCAGCAGAAAACAAGCTTGCTCCATCTTTGATATGACATGCTTTCAAATACTTAACCTTCTCTTCTCAAGACTAAACATACACAGCTCCCCAAGTCTCTCCTCATAGGGCTTTGTGATTTCTGGACTCTTCACCATTTTGGTTGTCCTCCTCTGGACACACTCCAGCTTCTCAACATCCTTTATGAATTGTACTGCCCAGAACTGGACATAGTATTCTAGGTGGGTCTGATTAAAGCAGAACAGAATGGTACTATTACTTCCATTGATGTAGACACTATACTTCTATTGATGCAGCCTAGAATCCCATTGGCTTTTTTTTTTAGCTGCTGCATCACAATGTTGACTTATGTTCAACTTCTGGTCTACAAGAACTCCTAGATACCTTTCACATGTATTGTTGTCAAGTCAGGTGTCCCCCATCCTATGTCTGTGCATTACATTTCCCCCCAAAAAAACATGTGTGCCATCATGACTCTTAAGCTTTCCAAAAAGATCTTGGGGAAGTGCTCATACTTTACTTGGTAAGAGAGGTTATGGGTCACCATTTATGAGGAGGAAATAGTTTTGTCATTTTGGGCACAGAGCAGAACTGATAATGTTGAAACTTGCCATTCTTGATTGAGAAATGTGACTCCCTGAGCTCACCTGAAATGTGAGGTGAATATGGTAGCCACTAATTTTTTGCCCAGACTTTAATCCAATCAGAGAATAATTTTGCATATGCCTAGAAGTGATTCCAAAACCTTGGTCCTCTGAGTGTTGTAGGCTTAAACTCCCAGGTTGGGGCATTTGGGAGATGAGCTCCAAAACATTTGGAGGACCAAAGTTTTGGAATCAGTGGTCTAGACTCTAGAGCAGGGGTAGGCAACCTTTTCCCTTTAAGGGCCGAAGGACTTCAGCTCCCAGAATCCCAGGAGCTATTGGCCAACATGGGACTATTGGCCAACATGGCTGAGGCTTCTGGGAGCTGAAGTCCCTCGGCCCTTAAAGGGGAAAGGTTGCCTACCCCTGCTCTAGAGTATCAGAGCACTGGTGGGAGGATGGGAGACACTACTCTTTCACAGTCACAACCACCATAATCTGTAGCAGCAATAGCAACTTGCTACCATGATGGATAGGGAACAACAAAATCTAATTTGCCCCAAAGTCAGATGAAGTTTCACATCTGTATGTCTGTGTGTCATGTGCCTTCAAGTCATTTCCAACTTCTAGTGATCCTAAGGTGACCCTATCACAGGGTTTTCCTGGCAAGTTTTGTTCAGAGGAGGCTTGCCATTGCCTTCCTCTGAGGCTGAGAATTTGTGACTTGCCCAAGGTCACACAGCAAGTTTCATGGCTGAGCAGGGAATCGAACCATGGTGTCCAGAGTTGTAATCTAACACTGAAACCACTACTCCATGCTGGCTCTCAAGTTCACTTCACATAAATCCAAATAATTTCCAATAATTCAGTTTGGTTTTCTGGAACAAAATATTACCCCTGTCATTTTGCTTCCCCTTACTTCCTAACATTTGCATGCCTTTATTTTTAGATTGTATCCCTGCAGGGTTTTTTTAAAATTTTTTAAATTCTTTTAGAAGGCCTAGTCATTTTTAAGGCTGCCTTTTAACTTAAGACAACATGCCTTCAGGCAGGGTCTGTATTATTTCTAATCCTTCTGCAAGGCCTAGCAATTTTGAGAGCATTATAAGTATGAAATTGTTATAACTATGAGAGGATGAGGGTGGAGTCACCATATTACTTTCACAAATCCTGTCTCGAAGGCATTATAAGAAATGGTTTACATCTCTAACCTCATGACATCAGAGTAATCCCAACTGACTGGGAAAGGCATTGTACCCTGAAGGGGGGAAAAGTTGATTAAAATGTAACAAGGCCTTTGGAACGGTTTTCCTTTGATCCCTTGTGGGATTATCTTCTGTCTTAATTGTTCTCCAGGAAAAAGGGCACACCATGTTTCATGTAACTTGGCTCTTCTGCCGTGCTTGTCACAAACATCAGCCGAACAAAAGCCAGAGTGCTCAGCTGTTGAGAAAGCTTTTGGCAAAGAATGCAGATGTAAGTTTGACCTATGTGGGAGCAAAAGCAATGCAGGAATCTCCTGAACCTGATGCAAGCAACAGCAGCAGAAGAACCCAGAGAGTAAGGAAAAGCATAATAATATGCAAATCTTCTCCCTGATTCCATCGCCTGGGTTTTAAAAAAAGAGCAGGTGAAGAGGAAGAGGAGGGGCAAGTGGTTCAAAACAGCATAAAATAGAAGGAACTCCTTGTCTTTCTTCACATTTCCTGCACTGCAGCCAAGATGGGCTTCTGGATTTTCCTCGGGGTCTTTCTCTTGCATCTAAGTACTGCACAGCCTTCAGCACCGTAAGTAATCACGTTTATGTATGAGTGTTGGAGTTCAAAAGCCTAATAGTGGCAATGGCTGAAAACTCTTTCAGCTGATGGTTCATTGGATGCATTTGTGGGTATATGTTTGTGTGATAAAGGGTCTGGTGGCTCAAGGTGTGAGACCTTAATGCAAGGTCATAAACTCACGCATGAATTTAGGGCTTGTCAGAGAGTCCAAGAAACTTCTGTTCTGAGGAGTATGCAATGTAAAAACACAATGCAAGGAAAGCAATGAATTAAATGACTATATATCTTGACTTATGGCAGATTAGTATGTTTTTTGCCTTTCTGCTTTATCTATAAAGTGCCCAAGGATGTTTGTATACTTACAAAACAATTGTTTTTATATATATATAAAAAAAAAACCAACCACCCAACCTTTGTTGTTATCATAAACTGGCTTGGATTCCAGCTTTGGTGAAAGGCAGCACATAAATAAAGTTATATTTGTTATAAATGAAGGCCTAAATCCAATTGTGTATGTTGGAGTAGCTACATTGAATCAGTTGCTGCATGGTAGGTCAACACTTTTGTAAAAAAACATTGATTCAGTGGCTCTGCTCTAACTGGAAATGGATTTAGTCTTTTTTTGTTTTATGTAGCACCAAAAAGTTTGCATGGTGTCTCAGAGAGCCCAAGAAACCTTTGCCCTGAGGAGCCTGCAATTTAAAAAATCAACACAAGGAAAGCAATAAGAACAACACTATATGGTAGGGGTTTAAAAAATCTGCACATATAAGTAAGCATCTCTTTATTCCTACCACAGATGTTACCATTTTTAATAAAATAAAAATAAAAAGTGTATGGCATGTTAAAAAAAAGTTACAATTTTAAAACAATATTGCTGCATTAGGTTTAGTGAAGGAGCCTCTGCTAAACAGAGACAACAGTGCAGAATTTGAAGTTATAGGGAAAAGTAGCCCAAAAAGGAAGTTCCTATAAGACAATTGGAGGAATTTACTTGTTAAGTCAATTTAGGCTAGAAATATGAGCCTAAGGGGGGTTGCAGACTGCCAGAAATAGTGCAAATTGAGTCCACTTTTAGGGTTAGGGTTAAGGTTAGGGAATCATGGGAACTGTATTTTATTGTGGCACCAGAGCTCTCTGACAGAGAAAGCTCAATGTCTCAGAGCAAAAACAATTCCCATGATTCCCTAGCACTAACCCTAACCCTAAAAGTGGACTCAATTTGCACTATTTCTGGCAGTCTGCAACCCCCCTAAGTCTTGATCATTTGACCCAACCAGAGTAGACCTATTTAATCAATGGGAATTTACTAATGTGAATTCCATAGGTTCAGTAGCTCTGTTTTCATTGCATCTACACTTCAGTATTAATGCCGTTTGACACCAATTTAACTGCCATGGCTCAATGGTATGGCATTCTGGGATTTGTAGTTTTGTGAGCTATTTAGCCTTCTCTCTCAGACAGCTCTAGTGCCATAACAAACTACAAACCCCAGGATTCCATAGGATGCAGCCATGCCAGTTAAGAGTGATGTCAAACTGCATTAATTCTGCAGTGTGGCAGCAGCCCTAGTTGGAACTAAATTTATAATTAAAGTTCAGTTTGGAGACTTGCAAGGTCATTGCTACAAAGAAAAGAAATATTTTAGTATCCACCTAGGGAGGTGCAAAGGAACAAACAATGTAACAATATGAATTGTTTAATTTACCAATTACTTGAGCAGGAGCAAACAATTTAAACCCTGAAGCAGAATTTTAAAGGAGCAGAGTTGCAAAGAAACACATGTTGCCACCAGTTTATGGCCCCTCTGATGTCATTCTTGGGCAACAAATTAAAACCATATATAAACATCACATTTAAAAAGCAGGATGGAGAGATGGTGTAGAAAGAATGAAGGGACTTGTTTACTTAGTAGCAAGTTGCAAAATTGGGACTAAAATGGATCTGAAATTCAGTCTTAACCATGTTTACTCAAAAACATCCTAGTGATTTTGGTAGAGCTTACCCAAGTAGCTGTGTGTTTAGGACTGTAGCCAAATACTTAAGGAAGATTAACATAACCAATATTGTACAAGGAAATCAAGGCAACTTATGCTAGTCCACCATGTTTTTAGCAGGTAGACCAAACCTAGGAGTTTATCATATGGAGGCAAAGCCCATGCAGAAATGAGATTTAAAAATCCACTAAACACCCATAAATGTGGGATGTTTTGCAGACATGTTGGCAGAAAGAGAAATAATGTGAAAATAACCTGAATGGAAAGTTGACAAAAAGCACTTTTGGAATTTTCCGAAAGGAGCAGGTTTTGTCGGCTTTCTGTTTGGGTTATTTTTGCATTATTTCTCTTTCACGCAAACACTGTCTGAAAAACAACCTCCATTTGCACAATTTTTCTACTTTCTGTTCAGGTTAACCCCGAATGTAATGTGAAAAACAACCCGCAAAAGTGGTTTGTTTTCATTTTAAATCTACCTGTAGTTTCTGCATGGGATTCATCCTGAGTGATAAACTCTTTAGAGACTAGCTGTTGTGAAAGAGACAAAATCCAATAGCAATGACCTACCATGCCTAGATTGTGCACTCTTGTTCTAGCATCTCTATTTGTAAAGAAATGAGTTTCAAACCTTTGGAAATTGTGTACTAGTATAACAGAGGGCCATGGAACAGATTCTGCCAAACATCCCTAGAATGTGGGTTGTTAAACCTTCAGACCTTCACATTTGGTACATGTAACTCTACTCCCCTTCATATATTCATTGAAAGTAAGGGCCTTTGAGGCACTGCCCTGGCTCAGTGCTAGGGAATCATGGGAACTGTAATTTATTGTGGCACCAGAGGTCTGAAAAAGAAGGCTCAATGTCCCAGAAAAAAATGCAATTCCCATCATTCCCTAGCACTGAGCCAGGGCAGTGCCTCAATTTAATGTGCACTATTTCTGGCAGTCTGCAATGTTCACTAATGTCTGGTTAGGATCCTGGTATGTATAGAACAGTGCTTAAAAGCCCTACGACCACCACTACATGTTAAGCCAAAGGCATATGTCTCTAACATTACTCCAAGCTCATGAAAAATTCAAATATTTGGAACTTGGTATGCATCCTAACAGAACCCTTTGGGCCTTTGTCTCAAGGTGTTTCATTTTTAAAGTAGATTAAAGTTCTAGGATATAGGTATTTTCCCCCCCTTTTCCCCCTTTTTTTCTTTTTTCTTTCTCTTTCTCTTTTCTTCTTTTTTTCTCCTTTTTTCATTTTCCTTTCTTTCTTTCTTTCTTTCTTTTTTCTTTTCTATTTATACAACTAGAAATATATATTTTGTAATGCATATTAAATATGTAATGTGTATAACTTTTATGTAACTCGGTATAGTTGTAATTGCTTATCTTTTTCTTAATAAAATTATATATATATATATATATATAAAGTTCTGGGATATAGGTAGATTAAAATAGATGTTCAGTCACTAATAGCGAAGAAACTGCTGTCGGATCTCACCATTGTGCCCACACATCCATCCTAGGGAGAGAAGGTCCCTATCTAAAATCATTTGGAGCAGAGTGTATATCCCAGGGGCCTTGGTAAATACATGTAAAATTTCACTGGTGTAGAACAGATGTGGTTACTCAGATTGGACCATTCCCTTAGGGGACACTTCTGACATGAAAAAAAGTCAAGTAAAATCAGTAAAGAAAAAGTGTCCCAGGATGTTAAAAAGATGGTCTTTATTAAGAATAGGAAGTCTGATGTGTTTTTGCCTATGCTGTTTAAAGTTTCTTTGGGGAGAGTGCTGCTTCACAGCTTGATAGAATCGTAAGAGTTGGAATAGGACCCATAGGCTATTGAGTCCAACCCTCCCTTATGAAGAATCTCCAGCTTCAGTGTTTCGCAAACTTTGCTCTTCCAGATGTTTTGAACTTCAACCCCAAGAAGCCCTAACTGGTTTGGACAAAAATTAGGAATTCTGCGAGCTGATGTCCAAAACATCTGGAGGACCAAAGTTTGGGAATCACTGAACTAGAGCATTTCCAGCAAGTAGCTGTCCAGCTTCTTTTTAAAGATCTCAAAAGAATGAGACACCCACCCAACAACCCACCACTTCTCTAGACAATTGGGATTTCCTTCTAATGTTCAATCAAAATTTACTTTCCTGTAACTTCAAATCATTAGACCAAACCATTAGATTCTGCAGAACAGGCCTGCCCCCTCCTTTCTGTGACAGTCTTTGAGGCATTTAAAGAGTGAGATCATGTCACCCCCAGTCTTCTCTTCACCAAGCTGAACAAGCCAAACTCTATAGATTTGTATTTTCCTCCATACCTCTTATCATTCTTGTTGCCCTTCTGTGAACCCACTCCAACTTGTTTGCATTCTTCCTAAAATGAGATGCCTAGAACTGAACACAGTATTTGAGATCTGACTAGGGCAGATATAGTGGAACCATTACTTCCCTTGTCTTAGAAACTAGTTCTATTAATGCAGGCTAAAATATTATTTGGGTATTTTTTTGTTTATTTGTTTGTTTGTTTGTTTTTGCTGCAGCATCACACTGCTGGGTCATGTTCAACTTCAGTTCAAAGCTGTAGAAAGCTCTGAGCCAGAAAATCCAAAACCACTTACCAACTAAATGAAAGCTTACAACTTTGGTTTGCTGTACCCCTTCCCTAAAGTAGGTTTAAAGAACTTTCATAGGCAGAAAGACATCAGGCTTAGCAAATAAAGATGTTCCTTTTAGCATTCTGAGATGTGTCTCCTTTTGGTATCGTTGGGACAGTCAATCTACTCTGGATTTTGGTTTGAATTTTAAAAGGGTTATCCAAAGTGCTGATCCCTGCCCCTAAAATAATATGGCATCCCAGATGGCTCCTGGACTCATCACTTCATTGACATTGGAGGTACCGGCTGTCACTGGGGGAAAAATTAAAACCATTAGGGTGAAACTACACAGCACATTGTATAGTCAGTATGTAGGTCTCTACAGACTGTTGTTTCTTTGTCAAAACTGTGAGCATATGATTATTCGTTCAGAGATCAAAATATATGGGGAAGGTTTATTCCTTCCTTTCCATTGCACAATTATTCCAAAAATTAATCTCCCTACATGCCAAATAGTGGAAAGGGAAGACAAATCTTGTTAGTTGTCAATAGGAGGGTTATTTCTGTTCACTCTTTAGTGTGCAGGACACATCTGAGGTCAGGAATATTTTGGCAGGGGAGGTTAAAGCTCCCCACTCTGCAAATTGTCTTCCCAGTTTAGACTGACTCACCACCACTTAATTTCTTTATTTTTTTATGGAGCTGCAAATTTTTCATTCAGCAAGGTGTTCCAGTCTCCTGATCATTGTTGCTTTCCCACTACAGTTCTTGGCACCAGGAGGAGCTTTAGCCCTGGGGCTGCATTCCATGTACTCACTCCAAGGTTTCTTCTTTTGATATGATCTTGGTACAACAAACTCTCTTGTCTTTTAACAGGTGTATGGATTACATCTGGAAAAGCCAGATTCCAGTTTTAGTCAAACATTCTTCTTTTGTTTGTTTTTCTCTTTCCACTTCTCTTTTCCTTCCAGCCTAAATCTTCTTTCAAACATTTCAAGTTGAAATTAGCTGAATCAATGTCAAGATGCTTGTGGAAAAACATGGAACTGTAAGGACCCTGTCAAACATCCAAACAGCACTATCTCTGGATAATATAAACAACTTCAGGTTTTTGCCTCAGATAAGATGAGTTAAGAAATGCTAGGTCATTTAAGGTGGTAGGGTTGGTAGGAAAGGTGAAGATTACTACGAATGAATTGGCACTCATTGCTGAAATCTGTTGTTGTTGTTTTTTAAACACACACACAGAATGGGCCTTTGGTATCCATGGATACAGAAATCCATGGATACTCAACTCCCATTAAAGACAATGACAAAGTAAAATGGTGACCCTTGTATAAAATAGGAATATGGTGACCCTTATATAAAATGGCAGAATCCAGATTTGCTTTTTGAAATTTATATATTTTTAAATATTTTCAAGATGTGGATGCTTAAATCCATGGATAAAGAATCCATGGATATGGAGGGCTGATGTATACACACAAACACAGAACTACTTGTTTTAGTCATTCTTATGGGGATGATAGGGAAGAAGTCAAGGGTGGTAGGTCAAGGGTGGTAGGTCACATAGCCTTTTCCAACTGTCTTTGTTCTGTGTGAGTCCTGATTGGCCTTCATGACTTCCTGGTGGACTTGGCCTCAGAGAAAACACAAGAAATCAGTGTGTTGACAGATAACAGGAGAAGCCAAGAAGGAGATTTACAAAAATAATCTCTCAAATCATCTTCAGGTAATCTCTTCTGTTCTCTTGCAACTTGACTGCCAGCTCACTCTATGTACCACCCAACTCAAACAACTGTCTGTAATTTAATTTTATGAAGGATTAATAGTCTGAATTGGCTCATTGTGAATTTGACTGAATAGAGAAGTAGAGTGAGTAGTTAATCCATAAGGTTTAGTGAGATTATAGTGCTATATCAATGTGTCAGCAAGAGTTCAGTCACAACATAGGTCCTAGATTCTTCCTGGGGTGAGTCCAGGAGTGTGCTGCTACCTGTCATGTTGCACTTTATTACTTCTCTCATTGTGAGCTTTCTGACCTTTCTACCCAAAGTGGGGAAGCCAGAAAGGGATGTAATATCAACATGGCCTTATTGTGACACAAACCATGTCATCCTAATCCATCTAAGGAACAAGTAGGGTTGGGTATACATTTTTACATTACAAATATCTACATTTCTGTAGAGTCTGTTCTAATTATCTTAGTTGTTTTGACACTATGTGTTTCAGTGCTGACTTGGGCTTTTCTCTCTTCACAGCCAATATGCCCTGATAGTGCCTGCAGTGGTGGAGAACAGCATTTCCAACAAGGCCTACCTGCACCTCCAGAACTTGAAGGAAGCAGTCTCTGTGAATGTGACACTGGAGTACAACACAGAAAGCTATCTTTTATGGGAGGACACTGTCACAGAAAACCACTTCTCCCACTGCTTCAGTTTCACGGTACATAATCTTTCATCTTCTTTATATTTCCCTTTCTACATTGCCCTGAAGAGAATGGGGGACTTGTTAAAAAAAAAAAGAGGAGGAGGAGTAATCATTCCATTTGGGCTAAACCAGGGATGGGCAAAATGTGGCCCTCCAGGTGTTGCACTCGAATTCCCAGCATTATAAACAATCGACTCTGCTGGCTAGAGTTGATGGGAGCTGCATGTGAATAGTACAACATATGGAGGGCTGTTTTTCACCCCACACCCAGGCTAAAGTGTGAATTTGTCCCACTTAGACTAGGCCCACTAAAATCATTCATTCCCAGCATGGCAGTACCTTTCTGTGGTGGGGGGGATTGCCTGCTCCAGTGATGAAACAGGCCATACTGATATTAGCAGTGCTGCTGGTAGGATCTTCAATGTCAGAAAGGGTTTTGCTGTGGAGCCAGATTAAATATACCAAACAGCTACTAGGCAGCAGCAGTAGTGGAGAGGTGGCATTGGAAGAGGATATCTCAGACAACAGCAGTGGCACCATAGGTATCACTTGTTAGTACTGTACAGGCACAGTACACAAGAAGCAGGCTGCACAGAAGGGGCACAGTAAACCCCTTTTGAATGCCTTTTAGAAACTCATGGTGAGACAATACAAAATGAAACGAGATAGTTCCAGAGCATGGAATGTGAATAGCATGAATCAGGAGAAGCTAGGTATAGTAAAACAAGAAATGGAATGTATAACATTGCAATACTTGGGGTGAGTGAACTAAAGTGAACAGGAGTGGAACATTTTCATTCAGATAATTACACAATGTTTTACTCAAGAAATGAAAGTCTTTAAACAAATGAGGTGGTATTAAGGGTGAGAAGAGATGTAGCAAAAGTAGTCCAAGGATATAATGCAGTTTGACTGAATAATATCAATAAGACTCAAGAAAAACCCATCAATATACCCATGATCTGTATTTAGATCCAAGTACAGAGGCAGAAGATGAGACTGAGTCTATGCTGGAGTCCAGTAGGAAATTGTTCAAATGGAAAAACTGGACTTGTTGGTAGTTAGATGATTGGGAATGCAAAAGCAAGGAAACAGAGCATAATATTTTAGAAAAAATTGGCCTAGGATCAAGAAATGAAGGAGGAGTCAACTTACTGAATTTTATGAAGCCAACAGTTGTTCACTGCAAACACCTTCTGCAACCCAATAAATAACTCTATATATGGATGTCACCTAATGGCCAACATAGGTGGGGTGCAGACAGGTGGCTCTGGGCCACCCTGGGAAGCGGTGGATTGGGACTGTGGCTATCCCACGCCACGGCCCCAATCCTCCCTTTTGCCACCCCAAAAAGAGCAGCAAATGCCACTTCTTTCAGGGTCAGCAAAAGGCCACCCTAAGAGCTGGTGTGTGGCTCTTCTTCACCCTTTCCTGTGCAGTGCGTCAGAATGCTGCACCGGGAGGGCACCCTGATGCCGCGCACCATGCGTAACAGTGCACAGCATCAGGATGGCACCAGCATGGGGTTGGGGCAGCCGGTGTGCAGCTGCCTGCCC
Organism: Phrynosoma blainvillii; assembly: GCA_026167975.1. Classification (NCBI taxonomy): domain Eukaryota; kingdom Metazoa; phylum Chordata; class Lepidosauria; order Squamata; family Phrynosomatidae; genus Phrynosoma; species Phrynosoma blainvillii. The sequence goes on along the minus strand of JANUYF010000002.1, from coordinate 168,402,740 downwards.
CATCTCTGCTTCTAGGCCAGCCCTTTGGGCCGGTCTGCAGAGGCCCATAGAAATCAATTAGATTACCTAATTGGAAGCAGAAGCTCCATTCTCTCTGCAAAAACAAAAGCATGGACAGATTGTGGCACAGACCATGAATTGCTAATATCCATGATTAGTGCAAAGCTAAAGAAGAACACCAAACCAACCATTGTGCCAAAGTGCAACTTGAAAAGCATCCCTATGCAATTTAAAGATAATGTAAAAATAGATTTGCTCTATTAAGCCTAATTGACTGAGAGCCAGGGACACTGCCAGGGAGGAATGGAAACAGACACCATCTGCAGCCAAAAAGAAAGAGAATCCTCAATTGATGACAAATGAAAGTCTTCCATCAGTTAAGGACAGAAGAGAAGTAAAAATGAAAAGTGACAAGAAATAGGGTTATAACCCTGAATGCAATGGTTCAGCAACTTGTGTGTACAGATAAAAGTAACTACTATAACAATCAGTGCAGACAATGGAAGAGGAAGAGACATTTTCTATGGGATTTGAGAAATGAAAGGGAAATGTAAACCAAGAATGAGGATGCTCAGTGGGTTGATTCAACAAAGACTAACTTTGGATTTAGATTATTTTTCAGCCAATAGCAGATTTACTGCTAAAGATGGGTGTCACTATCTTTTCTATTGCTCATTATCTTAGCCTCCCATTTACACATTTCTCTTATGGAAGCGGAAGGAGAATGGATTTCTCAAATTTTGACACCACCCCCCAGGGAAAGAGCAAGGGGAGGCCAACTACACATAAATCAGAAAAGTCACCTAATCCTTTTCATGAATAAAAGAGCCTATTCAAAATCATTTCACCTACACTTTTAATGAGGAAAAGATTCAATTGAGTTTGATTTGAACTTTGCACCAGGAAAGGAGAAATAATGGCACAATTAGTACATCCATCAAGTTCCTCCCAATTTCCTTTGCCAGGAATAAAATGAAGAACAAAAGGCTGTTTTACAAGTTGTTCTCTTGGCACATGCTGGCACAATATTTACTCAGTCTGAAAGCTTAGCCTTTTGTCCTAGCAACCCTCTTACACTAGCTGCAGTTTGGTAAACAGGAATGTTAAGATTAATATACCAGGAAAAATCTGTCCTTGTTGATACTGTCTGTTCTACTTTTGCTCAGTTTCACCCCTTCCTCATTTTGGAAGTTCAGAAACAACCCAGACCTTGCCAAGCTTCTTCAAGAATGCTAAAGCCTTAGGTGCATAGCTTCCCTATGATTCCATTTGAAACAAGAGATTTGCCTGCTGATCATATGACAAATAAAATGGCCTGTAAACCTGACTAAGGAGCATCAGTTTGTGTTCTTATTCAGGATGAAAGAAGGAATAAGGGTTCCTTCTTTACTATTAAGTTTCCTAAATGTGTTTTTTCTCCATACACAGGTTCCCCCAGCTGCTTCTAGTGCACTAGCATTCATACATCTTTCTGTCAAAGGCTCCTCTGTCAGCTTCTACAAAAGGAAGGCAGTGGCTATACGAAACATAACCTCAGTTGTATTTGCCCAGACAGATAAGCCTATCTACAAACCTGGCCAGAAAGGTAAGTGAAGAGTGCCTTGTGAACCCCTGCAAAAGGATCAGGGCTCAAAGCAGACAATACAAGAAGCCTTGGTAAGAGAATTGTTTTAGGTCAGTGAATGCCAAGTTCAGAAAATCCATCTCTTGCTAAAAATCAAACCAAAACAAACAAAAACCCTACTTTTTCTTGCCCTGCAAGCATTTGCTGGAATTCTAGAAATGAATGAATGGAAGCTGTTTGGTGTTTCTTGATAATCGACTCTGAACTTTTGAGAAGTATCATCACAAATCCTGCAACTGAATGATCATTATCTCTCATTATATAGTTGGTGTCTGCATGCATAATTGAAGTGGGGCAGTGAGTCTATTCCATGTTTTAATCTCAGCTTAAAATGGATTGTCCAAGTTGCAACCTGTGATGGGGACAGAGTTCCACAACTTGGATAGATTATTTAAAACTTGAATTAAAATCTGGTGCCAGTTCTGTCCTACTGGCATGAAAGCTGCTACTGCTCTGATTGCAAAAATAGGTTCAGGGAGAGATCAGGTTCAGTGTGTAAATACAGTGGGACCTTGGTATCTGCTGGGGTTTGGTGCCAGGATCCCCCATGGATATGTTCAAGTCCCATTAAATACAATGGATAGAAAAATGGAGTCCCTTATATAAAATAACATAATGGTTTCTTTATATATATATATATATATATATATATATATATATATGAACTTTTTCAAGCTATGAAAGCAAAGCAAAGCAGATTCATTTATATACCGCTTCATATCACGCTATGGGGTGTCTAAGTGGTTTACAACTGTAAGCTCATTGCCCTCAAACAATTGGGTACTCATTTTTGCGACCTCAGAAGTATGCAGGCCTGAGTCTAGCCTGAGCCCTGGCTAGTATTGAACTCGCAACCTTGTGGTTTATGAATGATTGAATCTGTGGATAAAGAGGGCTGACTGTACTAGCAGCACCCTAGAGGCTGACACAAGAATCTTTTTCTAATGCAAGTATGCAATCCCCTGAAACAACCCAAAAAGCCACACTCATAGCTGTTGTGGGCTACCTTTATATGGGCCCTGCAGTCCTCACACTTTCTTAGAATTTTGGACAAGCAGAAAGAACAAGTGTCAGGAACCAGAGCTGTGAATGAGTCTGGATGGAAGCAAATGCCCTGCAACTCAATTCCGTTTAGTTTGGGCTGGGGCTAAAACCAACTTCCCAAAATCCTTTTTAAAATATGTGCAGGATCATGTAGCCTGCCAGATGCTGTCAGACTGCAGTTCTTTCCAGTCCTAGCCAGCAAAGCCAGGGATAAAGGATGTTGAGAGTTCGAGTCCAGCAACATCTGGACAGCCACACATTCCTTATCCCTGTTTTAAAGTATGATCAGAATGATTCAGTTGAAAGAGGCCAGGGATAGGAGAGGAACTAGCCTAAGGAGCCCCAGTCACAGGACTTATTCAGGTGTTGTTGTTTTTTAGTGCAGCTATCCAAATAATCTCATTCATGCATATTGGTTTTGTTGTTCACATTTTTTTTTAATCGGAACCACATCTCTGTTGCATCTTTGTGAGTTCTGTTGCTCACACATGTCTGCACTGTGAATAAAGATGGAGACAATTATGCAGATGTATTCAAAATACATTCAACGCATTATGAGTTTTATCCTGGGTCTATTTGCATTGGTTATTCAAACAGCTGAGAATGCGGATCTTTTAGGAAAACTTGGGGGAAAACCTGAGATCAGATATCCTGAGTTAAGTGGGGGGTTTGGCAGCCCCTCCCCAAATGTAATTGGATACATTTGAAATTAATGTGAACAACCAAGATTCAACCAGATTCTAATGGGATTATTTTCAGCATCTGAATAACCACCTAATCTCTTCAGTGAATAGCTGCAGGCAAGAGAGGGAACAGACTTCCCACATTACACATGTTTCTTTTTTCCTGGCTAATAATAGCTCAAGATAAGGATGACCAGATGTCCTAACCACAAAAGAGAACAAGGCACTCCAAAATGTAGGACACAATCAAATAAAAGCTAAAAACACTCATACAAATATACAGTGGACCCTCCACATTCGCTGGGGGTAGGGGCACAGGACCCCTGTGAAAGTGGAAAAACTGCAAATAAAAAACCACTATTTTTTTATCTTGGAGAACACATCTCTAGGAATCTCTAGGTCCTCCAGGGCAATTCTGTGGTCATGATCTGCCAGAAGTTGACTATGAAATTGTGTTGGAGGACCTAGAAATGCCTAAAGAAATGTTCTCTATAGGAATCTCTCAGTCATCCAGCATGACTTTCGGTAGAAATTGACAATAAGAGTCACACTGGAGGACCTAGAAATTCTTAGAAAGAACATGTTAATCAAATCTTTGAATAATCAAATCATCAACAGTTAAAACTGCAAATGTGGAGGGCTGATTGTAAATGTGTTATGGGAAGAGCACTGTTGGCCATGTTCATCCCCTGAGCTCAAAGCAAGTCCTTTGGATGCCTGTTGGGATCAATCTCTCACTCTTTATCATAATGGCTGGAGAACTTCCCTTCCTAGAAACAGCAGAGATTATTTGGTTATTCCCAAAGCCATCTCTATGGAACTGGGTATCCTGATCCATTTAAGAAGATGAAGATGTGGATCTTAGTTGGGTCAGAAACAAAGTTTTTGAACAAACATTGACATTCACACCCCACTGAAAGCAATACAATTGTTGTGAATTGTCATTTTGTATATGGCAATCACATCTGATTTATGTCTGTCCCTGATCCAGCTAAGGAAATCCAGCTATAGGGCTCCCACCTCCCTCAGTCATATGAACTATAGTTTTTTTTAGCACCAGTTAGTGATAACACACACATATTTTAATATTGAAAATCGCAGCCTAATTAGACCAGTTCTTCCTTTTTTGTAAATCTTTTGAGACTGGCAAATGGAGAGTCTTTCAACTAGTTATTTATGCAATATTACTTCTGCAATAGCTAGAGGAAGGAATTTTAATCAGATATTGCTGCCAGTGAAATATCCACAGAAACGAGATATTAAAGCCACCATGTTAAAATAATATAGAATTGTTTTTTCTCTCTCCTTTTCTTTCTAGTGTTGTTTAGAGTTATTACTTTGGATACAGATTTAAAGCCAAAGAATCGTGTGGTGAGTGAAACTGGATGCCTATAGATGTCCTAGCAACTGAGACTTTGAAATCATAATAATCTTTTCTGGTTTTGTCTTTCAAATCTAATGTTGAACCTTTTCTTTCTTTGCTTTCCAGTATCCATTGATCTACATCCAGGTAAGAAAAGCAACTGATTAAAGCTGATGTCATCTAATGTCTGATTCACAGTGCTTAGCCTGGTCTGCTTGTCCTGGAATAGTTCCCTAGTGTGAGTCTGTTGTATGCCTTCAAGTCATTTCCAATTTATGGCAACTCGAAGGTGAACCAATCCTAGAGCTTTCTTGGCAAGATTTGTTCAGAAGAGGTTTGTCATTGGCTTCCCCTGAGTCTGAGAGCATGTGACTTTCCCAAGGTCACCCAGTGACTTTACATGGCCAAGTGGGGATTCAGACCCTGGTCCCCAGGTTCATAGTCTGGCACTTAAACCACTACACCACTAGTACTCCCCTTTTTAAAGGTTTGTTAGCACTACCAATTACAGGAGGCAGTGAAAACAGAAAGTTACCAATTAATGGAAGACACGAAGTAAGATCAGCCCTACCTAAAATTAGTATCAGAATTGGCCACTATAGCTTGCATAGTATGGAAGCAAATGTTTTGCTACTGCTCAGATCTAAGATCATGTTTTGCTACTGCTCAGATCTAAGATCAAGTGTGCTTGCTTGATCAATTCTTATGAATCCTGTAAGAAGAAAAGTATTAGTCAATTGTGAACTCAAATGGAGAATTCACATGCTAAACTGCTGAGCATAAAGCAGAGACAGAATTGCTTTGGGCTAGCAAATCATTTCATAGCATTATAAAAACATAGATCATAGAGTTGGAAGGGGCCCTATGGGCCATCCTAGTCCAACTTCCTACTTAGCACAAGATCTCCAGCTAGAGTATCTCTAGCAGGTAGTCTCCAGCCTCTCTCTGAAGATGTCTAGAGTAGATGGCCCCACTACCTCTCTAGGCAATGGGTTCATTGCCCAACCATTCTTATTGTCCAGAAGTTACTTCTAATAGTCAGACAAAATCTACTCTCCTGTAACTAAAACCCATTCTACCTGGCCCTACCCTCTGGGCAACACAGAACAAATCTGGCCCTTCCCCTCTTGTACAACCTTCTCATATGCCAAAGGCGGGGCACATGAGCTCTGATGTTCTTATAGAAAAAGAAGTGTAAGCTTTGTCACTCTTAAGCTTCTGGTGGGTAGCCAAAACTGCTGTTCTACATGGTATTCAATATTTGGAATTGCTCTTTTACCCATTTCAAAACTGGATTCTAGGATTGTTTATAGACTGCTTTTAAAGAGTGTTTTATTGTGTTTTAATCTTTACATTATTTTAATTGGTTTTTACTTTTCAAGTGCCTCAGGAGCCCTTGTGGGATGGGAGGCAATACAGATGTACTTTAAATAAATAAACAAATGACCTCATGCTGTTATCTTTTGGAAAGCTGGGTTGGGATAAACTATGGGCCTGCCTTCACAGGTGTATTTATCATGCTTGTGCACTCATAGCCTTATCATATTATAAATGTAAGCCAACACACAGCAAAAGAGAAGTAGCCTTCTGCTTAACTCTCACATTGTAGCACATTGTAGCACTTCTGTTCTCCTTCCAGGTCATAAAAGCATACCTTTTGCCAAATGGATTTTCCCAACACAACAAAAGACACATTTTTATGACCATCTCCCTCAGGAAGAGAATGGAAGAGAAGAGAATGGAAGTGCTTCAAGGACATGCAGAGAGATGAGCAGAAAGCTGTTTGTCTCTTGCTGTGTGTCGGCTTACTTTTGCAATTCGATAAGGCTGTAGGACTTGCAATATACTGTACTGTAGATACAATGCAATATGATTTTACTTCCTCCTGCATTGCAGGATCCTCAAGGAAATCGTGTTGCTCAATGGCTGAATCAGTCTGCTACCCATGGCATTCTCCAAAATGAGTTCCAGACAGTCCAAGACACAACTCTGGGAACCTATCAGCTTGTAGTTGATAATAAACCAAACTATAACACTTATCACTGGTTCAGAATGGAAGAATATGGTGAGTATCACAAGTGAATGCACTTCAGTATCTAGCTGATCTACTGGCCATCCAATAAAGTGTGCCGGGGTGGAATAATACTCTCATTCAAGTCTTCATTAATTTTTTCCTCTAATCCTCTTATTTTAAATGCCTTCCTTTGCAGAAAAGTGGGACAAAGAGACACCATGGACTAAAAATAAATAAATAAATAAATAAATAAATAAATAAATAAAGCATGCTAGTGGGCTCAACAGGAAATAACTTTCCAAAGACACTGAGCCCTCATTTAAGCAAAATGATCATCTTATATAGTGATCTTACAAATATGTCCAGCATATAGGAAAACCACTCCCTCTTCCCACTCTAGTTCAGTTAGTTTCACAATATTCAGCACTTTTTGTTAAGCAGACATTGTTTACAGAACATACGTAGGATAAAGAAATTGTTCACAGTACATGAAGTCTGCAGTACCTTGACTGCTGTATAGTACCTTGACTGCTGTACAGAGCACAGAGCTAAGAGAAACAAATTGACAGAAAATGTCCAAAGTCTCATCAAGAGTCCCAGTTGATTATCTAATCTGACCCTGAATCATAGGCAATCATGGACAGTCATTTTAAAATACAATTTTCAGGCAATTGACTACTTCAATATTATTTGTTTTCTTTTCAAGTTTCTCCATTCTTCCTTGTAGTTCTGTCATTTTTTTTGTTTATTTCCTTCACCTCTCCTGTTATTTTCTCTATGCTTACTTTAAAATCTTGTAGTTCTTGCTGTAAGTCAGCTTTAATTTCTTCTTTAAGTTCCCTTATTTATTATCTTATTTCTGCCCTTTCTGCTTTTATATCTGCTCTTATCTTCTTCACTTCTTCCAATAGTAAAATACCAGGCTCTATGGTTCTTGATAATTCTGTTGAGGTTCTCCTTTGTGTTGTTATTTCTGTTTGAGATTGCAACACTGCTTTCCTTCCTGTTGACATTTTCTCTCAAATCACTTTTCTTCCTTATCTTCAATTTGATTCCTTTTTATCTCATTTCTTTATCTTATTATATAATACTTTCCCCTCCCACACACTCTTAAATTGATTAATCCAAATTAATTAGTCCAAATAATCTTAGACAGTAAGTTAACAATTGATAATCTATTTACGATTAGGAATCACTTAACCATTCACCCCCTAGCCTCCCAACTTCTATTATTTTATAATTCTCTTTTCTTTTTAGGGTTTTTAAATTAGCATCTTCAAAACACTTGATCTTAATATACCAATAATATTTCCTTGACAGTGTTTGCTAATCAATTACTTAATCTTAATAATAATTGATTGATCTCAATAGTTACTTAACACATCCTTAACAATCAATTAACAGTCATTTAACAAACAATATATAATAAAATATTTCTCTAGTTAAATCTCAATTCACAGTTTTATATTAACACTTTCTTATTTGTTGTTTCTAACTAGATTCCTTTACCGTGTTTTCAGTTGGGTCTTCCCTGGATATCTCCTTGTTTCTGGCATTTCTGGCATTTTTCCCAGTCATAACTAAAACATCACCCAGTCTTTGTTTGTTTGTTCTTCCTGTATCTTTTTTTGTAGTACTTTTCTGTTGTCTCATTTCCTTTGTCCAGTAATTAAAATTCTGTCCTCTCTGCTTCCACCTTAATCCATATTCTTATTCTTTCTTTTCTTTCCTTTTGTTCTTTATTCTTTCTTTTTCCCACCTGTGTCTTTTTCAGGCTCTTTACTCATTTTTGCTCTCACTCACCCTTAGGCTCCAACTAATGAAAACAGTTTCCCCTTCAGCCTCTCAGTCCCATCCTCTCACTGTACTCTATGATACCCCCTTAATTCCATGAGCTGGTATCTGATACGAGGCTAATTTGGGGTAACTTCAGACCCCCTTTACTGGACAGGGCACTTTCATCCCATTTGATGTCTTTTTCTTAGGTCCAATGTTGTGGTCAGTTTCCTCGCTATGTTGAGGAACACCAGCCTCCCACACCCCCATTCACCACTGGAAGTCCCCGGAATTGTCACAAACGAATGCACTTGTGAAGCTGATATCATTACCAATATTTTATTTCAGTAAAAAGTACTTTCCTTTCAATCTTCCCATGTCACTATCCTAGAAAATCTGAGCATGTGTTTAATGAATATATGTTTATTAAACATATATATTAGGTTAATAAATACATGAAGCCTAGCAGATCTGTGCATAGGAGAAACTGAAACAAGGAGCATAAGCTAAAATGAATCTGGTGTCCTCTAAGAAATTTGACTGGAGTAAATAAGTTGTGCAATCTCTAATGAGATTTCATAAATCCATGGAAGTTGGTGAACCTGAAACACATGTGATAGGGAATCTTGGAAAAGAAGATTCATCACCATAATGTGAAGGAGTTTTATGTGCACATCCAGTTGTCAATGTGAGGACTTTTTCATGTATTATAATGAAGGTTGTGAACATCAATGTCACCCTGATATCTCTCTTCCACACATTAATGTGGAATTGAGAGATGAAGTGATAACACAGGCTTCATGTGCCCTCACTTACATTTTTGTGGTTGCTGCTTCCCTCACCCTCAGTATTGTTGTTGCCAAAAAGGATGTTCTGTCCTACCAGCCTGTAGGGAGTTTGGTCTGGCGACCTTGTGAAGGATGGAGATACAATGTCTGAATAGGATTAATAAGAGATAAGAAGCAACTCAGCAAAATGGACAGTTCTGATCCCTGAATACCAGAAATATATTTTGATAGTTTTAATATATTATAAAACCAGAGGCCAAAAATCATTAAACTGATTTAATTATGTTATTCTTCATGAATATTTTAGTGCTATCAAACTAGAGATGGAAAACTATTCACCATTATTCATTTTTTGGTTAAAAAATGGGATTTCCAACACTTAGGGAAACCTAGTTGGGAGGAATAATAATAGCAAAAGAACTGTGCAGTTTTCTCCCAGTATTTGCACATCCCAAAATGTTTCAGAAAATTATTTTTTTTTTATTAAGTTTATTAAACAATGTTATATATTAAAAATTACATTGAAAGATCATATAAAAAGAAGAACAGAGACGTAAACATAATTACATCCGTACAAAGAAAAAAAAAACAAACCCACTAATCATTACAATTACATCCTGTACTCTCATACATATTAAACAACTTCCTAGGTTTCGACTCAGTGAACCAAAATAAGCTTTAAAGGACTCACCTCGGTCCAACAATAAAAGTTAAATAAAAAAAAACATACACCAATCCAACTCTATAAACAGAAAAACACAAAATATCGTAAATCCTAATATCAGAAACTTCCAATTCTCCTCCTTTCGTTTCATACGAAGAAGGGGGTGATCTCTACACTAAAATATTATTCACTTCAAATCTCCACTGCTAAGTCCTTATAATCGCTGTTCACCAAATATCTTTTTAGTGGAACCCAAGTTTTCTTTTGTGTTTCCCATGAGTGCCCTCTTAAATACATTGATAATTTATCCATAGACACATTATCTATTAATTTATAGATCCAATTTCTCACTGTTGGGATATCCTTGCTTCTCCATTTTTCCGCATACGTCATCCTGGCTGTAGTGGTTATATAGAAAATCAATTTGCCAAATTTTATTTCAAGCTTTTTGTCATCAACCATGCTCAGCAAATAGAGTTTAGGATCTGGCTTACTGTGAACGGGTAGAATCTGCCTTACTTGCTCATTTATTCTCTGCCAGTATTTCCTAGCCCGTTTACAATACCACCATATATGTATAAAACTACCCTTTTCCTTCTCACACTTCCAGCATTTGTTATTAGTGCCTTTATAAATTTTGGCCAATCTATCTGGGGTCAAATACCACCTAAAGTACATTTTATGCAAATTCTCCCTTATATCATAACTAGGAGAGTACTTAAGTCTATGTACCCAAGATTTCTCCCATTGTTCCAACGGGATCGCTTCTTTTAGGTCTATTGCCCATCTAATCATGTAGTCTTTAACAACTTCATCCTCCAGATTCAACTTTAATAACAAATGGTAGAATTCTGAGATTCTTATCCTCTTCTCATCTTTTAATATGTTTTCAAAATCCTCAATGCCCTTCCCAATTCCCTTCAAACTGCGATCTTTCTTAAATCTCTCATGAATTTGCATGTACAGAAACCAGCCACATTTATACCCTTTAGTCATCAGTTCTTCTCTTGAAATTAATTCTATCTGCCCTGTATTCTGGGAGATTTTTGTTATTTCCTGATATGTCACCCAATGATTATCACTTAGCTTCTCTCTCCATGAAAATGCTTCACTTATCGAAACCCAAAGGGGAATTTTTCTACATAGCACATTCTTGTATTTGTCCCATACCCTAATCAAGGCTCTACGAATAAAATGATTGTCAAATTCTTTATGCACCCTGCCTTTATCATAAAATAGATATCCATGTAAACCGAATCTCAAATTGACCCTCTCAAGTAGGATAGCATCTGTATTTTTCAACTTTAACCAATCAGCCAGCCAGGTTAAACAACATGCATGATAATAAATTTCCAAATTAGGAATTGCTAGACCACCCCTTTCGATCTTATCCTGCAAAGATTTCATCCGGACCCTAGGTCTTTTACCACTCCAAATGAACTTGGAAAGGTCTTTGTGCCATTCTTTAAACGGAGCTCTGTTATGGATTATAGGAAGATTTTGAAATAAAAAAAGTATCTTAGGGAGGACATTCATCTTAATTACTGAAATCCTACCCAACCAAGATAGTCTTAGATTAGAACATTTTTTCATTTCCTTTTTGATTTCCAACCATTTCTTTTGATAATTATTCTTAAACAAATTTACATTTTTTGTAGTCAATACAATGCCAAGATATCTAAATTCTTTCCTAATTTGAAAGCCTGTATCTGTCTTTAAATTCATTTTCTCAGCCTCCGTCAAATTCAAGGGTAATATCCCTGTTTTATTTTTATTTATTTTCAGGCCGGAAACCATTGCAAAAGACTCTAATTCTTCCAGTACCAACGCTATATTGTTTGGATTAGAAATATTCAAAAGCAGGTCATCCGCATAGGCTTTCAGCTTTATATGTCGCCCTTTTAGTTTTACTCCTTCTATTCCTACGTTCTCTCTGATGTTACGATTGAGAAATTCCAGGACCACCAGGAATAATAGAGGAGATAGAGGACAACCTTGCCTCGTCCCTTTCTGCACTTGAAATACTTTAGTCCTATCTGAGTTCACCACTACCCTGGCATATTGCTTACTGTAGATTGCCTCTATCCACTTAATAAACCTATGACCAACATTAATTTTCCTTAAACATTCTACCATAAACTCCCAGCTCACGCTGTCAAAGGCTTTATGGAAGTCTAAAAAAATCACTGCCAACTTTCTACTAATATCATTTTCATGTATTTCAATAACATCTAATATATATCTGATATTATCCTTGATACATCGGTTTGGCAAAAAACCATTCTGATCTTTCGAGACCCATTCACTTAAGATTTTCCTTAAACGCCCTGCCAAAATAGTGGCAAAAATTTTATAATCCACATTCAAGAGAGAAATGGGGCGGTAATTTTGCACATCCGCTACGTCTACACCCTCCTTCGGAATTAGGCAAACATTAGCTTCTGCCCATGTGTCTGGTTCTCCAGATATATCAATACTTTGGAACACTTCTAGTAAAGGCAATGATATTTCTTCCTGAAAAGTTCTATAAAATTCCGCCGGAAATCCATCCGGCCCTGCAGCCTTCCCCAGTTTACACATTCTAATAGCATCCTGGACTTCTTGCAATGTTATAGTTTTATTCAAACTCTGTCTCTGCTCCTCATTAAATTGTTTAATCGTAGATTTATTAAGATATTCTTTTATTTTGTCCTTGGAAATCTCTCCTTTTTTATATAGATTCTTATAAAATTTCCATATTGTTTGTTTTATATCATTTTGTTCAGTGAGTATCTTCCCACTGTCATTTAATTTGTGAATCGTTTTTTTCTCTTTTTCTTGTCTAAGTAGATGCGCTAAAAGTTTCCCTGGTTTATTTGCCCCTTCAAACAACTTCTGCTTAACAAATTTCATTTTTCTGGCCAGGTCCTCTGAAACCCAAGATGATAGCTTTAGTTCAAGACCTTTAATCTCATTTTTAACTTTAATATCGCTTGGGGTTTGCAATAACTGCAATTCCTTCTCTTTTAATTGATTTTGGATTTCATTGATATCTTTCTCTTTTTTCTTTTTATATTCGGCGCCTTTTTTAATGAACACACCCCTTATTACCACTTTAAAAGCGTCCCAAATTGTTTTACTTGAAATGTCTGGATCTTTATTATCTAAGAAATAATTTTTCAGTTGATTTTTAATCATTTCAACTACATCTTTTTGTTGCAACAGCCTATCATTAAGTCGCCAACTGAATTCCTTAAGAATAGGGTTACATTCCATTACTACTGGGTGGTGGTCAGATCTAAATTTAGAAAGTATCTTAATATTACTTACTTTGGGACTTATATTCCTCGATGTCAAAATAAGATCGATACGCGACCAAGATTGGTGACGGTCAGAAAAGAAAGTAAAATCTTTCCTATCTTCATTTCTACTTCTCCATAAATCAATCAAATCATATTGCTCCATTATGTTAAAAAATTCTTTTGGTAGTTTACCTTGGGCTGGTTTTATAGTGCAGGTAGATAATCTATCAACTATTGGGTTAATCACACCATTAAAATCTCCCATCAATATTAGGGATTCTATGTTTAAATCAGTTACTTTGGCCAATAGATTTTTATAAAAATTACTTTTATTTGTATTTGTCGCATAAATTCCAATAATTGTCAACTTCAAACCTTGCCAACATATTTCAACCCCGATATAGCGTCCTTTTGGATCATTAAGGACCTCCTTGGGTTCAAATTTAGCCTTAACATAAAGTGCCACCCCCCTTTTCCTCTTCTTAGCGGCTGAGATAAACTCTATGCCCAACTTACGGTTACTCAGAAGCTTAATGTCATCCTTTTTGATTTTTGTCTCCTGAAGGCAGACGATGTCACATTTTAACTTATGTAAATAGTGGAATATTTGTTTTCTCTTAATCGGACCGTTGAGGCCTTTTGTGTTCCAGGTAAGAAATCTATCAGTATTAATCATTACTTAAATCTTATTCCTCCTCCTCCTCAAAACTCTTTCCCGAACCTTCTAAGTCAGCTTCCCCTAAATCACTCTCTGAGTCTTCTATATTCTCCAAATTAAGCAGTGCTTGCTGAGTCACCCCCCTCACCGCAGTTGCCCGTGAGGTTTCAGCAATAGAGTTTTCTACTGTCTTATCCAGGCACTCATCCAAATTCACAGGTCTTAGTACTGTTCTTTTGACTGTTTTCTTAACTCTTCGCCTATCTAGTTCCCCCTCTTCTACCTCTGGAATCCCTCCCACTGGCTTTCCCCCTTTATCCGGCTTACCGCTATTCTTTTCCTCCTCCTCTGGCCTATGCCTCTCTTTCTGTTTTCTTTTACTATCAAATCGTTCATCTACTTTAAAGTCTCCTCTGTACCTTTTCCAAAACTCTTTTGCTTCTTCTAACGAACGTAGCTCCACCTTAGATTTCTTAAACCAGAATGTAAGCCCCTCTGGGATTAGCCATCGATAATTAATTTGAAATCTTTTCAATTGATTAGTCAAAAAGAAATATTCTCTCCGTCTCCGCAAAACATTGGGCGCCACATCCTTAAAAATTTTAAGCTCCACATCACCTATCATTAGGGGAGTCTCATTCTGCCTTCTTAGAAGCTGATCTCTGACCTGTCGTCTTACAAAACACAAGACCACGTCCCTAGGGAGATTTCTCTGCAAAGCAATTTTGGAATTTAAACGAAAGATCTTATCCAGTTCCATCTCAAAAAGATGCTCTGGTTTTCCCAGATATCCTGCCAAATGCAGAGTCAGCAATTCTGCTAGATTTTCACCCTCTTGTTCTGGAAGACCCCTTATCTTCACCGATCTTTCCCTCTGTTTGGCATCAGTTTTAATTTTCTCTTCCTCTAAGTCTTTTACAAATTCTTTCCAATCAGTCATCTCATTTAATCTTTCTTCCATTCAGAAAATTATTCTGTGCAGAAATACACATGAGTTTTGTATGAGGGAACTGTGATGGTTTGCACCAAAAAACAAACAAACCACAGTTTTTTGTGGGTTTTTTGGGCTATGTGGCTGTGTTCTTAGAAGAGTTTATTCCTGATGTTTCAACAGCATCTGTGACTGGCATCTTCAGAGAATGCTTGCATGGAGGTGAATAGGTTATATATAAATATATATACTGCGTGACCCTGAATTGGGAGGAGTGATTTACATGTTAATCTGTGTATTATTCTGTATTGTTCTGTTGTTGAATGGCAAGACCTCAGGATGGGAGGATATGCAAAGGAGGACTTGTGTCTATTTAACTAGTGATCCATTGTCTGCTGGAAACAACCTTGATCCTGGGTAGTTTTTATTTGCATTTTGCTGGGTCTTGATTTTGGTATTTTTCAGGACTGGAAGCCAAACTTTGTTCACTTTAAGGGTTTCTTATTTCCAGTTTCCTAATAGCCACATGGGGTGTGTGTGTGCAAGATTGTTGTATTCTGTGCAAAAGATGGAATCTTCCACAACAAAAATCTTGTGCAAACAAAAATGTATACTGAAAAAAGCAATCCTGTAAAAAAGAGAGAGTGAAATGAACTGTTTTTATCAAAGATTCTTGCTGTTTTCCAGAAACAACAATCTTGCATAAAAAGCACACATGGCTACCTGAAAACAATGAGCACAAAAATCCCATAATTCTTATGCCAAAGAGAGAGAGAGAGAGAGAGAGAGAGAGAGAGATGCATATATTTCTCTGTAGAGTAATTTCCAAAAACTCTTCAAGAGCCATGAATACTTGGTGAGAACTACACAGAAATATTTGTTTTCTCTATAGTGGGGAGAAAATTGTGGAAATCATTCACCCTCATTTGTGAGAATGAAATAGTTGAATATCAACTTTTAAGTTTCAGTAATTTATTTATCTTCTCTATGCCATTTTTGCCACCCAGTAGTCATCATGGTGGAAGTGTTTGCTCCAAGTACAGCTTTTTTTTTTCCTGTCACATTTCCAATCTGTTATTTGACCAAACTAGATGATTTTAACATTTGACATTTCCCCCCAGTGTTGCCAACATTTGAGGTGAACCTCAAAGCACCACAGAGGGTCTCTGCTTTTGATGAAGAATTAAAAGTAGAAATTTGTGCTCGGTAAGTCTTGAAGCTAGGAAAAGTGCCTGTGGTAACATCTTTCTAACATCTATTTTTTTTCTTTTAAAAAAATGATATAAGTTAAGATTTTGCCCCACTAACACAGTGGAAATGGAAAAATGTGGTTGTATAAGTGTTCTTGCTGTAAAGTTGGGGAACTAAGGCTGGAAAATATTTTCTGATCTAGAGATTATTCTAATTTGTACCTTAGATGGAATGTAGGAGGAAACATTGGGTGTTAGTTGGGTAGGAAACATTTTTCAGATCAGGGCCCCACTATATTGATGTGAATGTCAACCTGTTCCTCAAAAATGACATGGAGGAGGTCTCAGAGCAGCCTGGAGATCTTCCTGAGCCATGTTCCTGGGCCATGCTAGACTCCTTCTCAGAGGATCCACAAAACAAAATAAGCACAGGTCTCTTTGGTAGTGGCTGGAATGAATTTGACTTCTGAGCTGTGCAGGCAAGGGTATAGCTACTGGGTGTGGGGCAAAATGAGAACATTGCCTTAATAAGAAATCTGCCTTCCAATGACATTTTCAGTCCCCAAATTTCTTACATCGCAGTAACTTAAACATCAGATGACCTGTTAGAAATAGAGTTGAAATAGCCAAAGAAAAAAGGTCAGCAGTGACCAAAGGAATGCAAGAGTTCTGGCTAGGTATGAATGGTTTTCATTGTCTCATTCTCTGCAATGCTAGAAATTGGAACTGAAGGAAAATTTCATGGGTGGGTAGAATTCCTATTTGGAGGGACAATGACCTTATTTACACACACACACTGTTACAGGGCAGATATGCATCCATTTTGTGCATTGTCACATATTTGACAAGCAGAACCTCCTGGGTCCTTCTAATCTAAGCCTTCTAGGGCTGTGTCCACACTGCAGAAATAATTCAGGTTGACCCATTTTACTATGGTTCAATGCTATGGAATTCTGGGAATTGGAGTTTGCTGGAGCACCAGAGCTCTCTGAGAGAAGGCTAAATGCCTCCCAAAACTACAATTCCCAGAATCCCATACCATTGAGCCAACCTGGTCCACATTTTTCAATCTCTAACATTAACTTAATTGGCTTGTTGCTATCTTTTTAGGTATACCTATGGCCAACCTGTCCAGGGAAAAGTCCAGCTCAGAGTGTGTAGAGGACGCTATTTCCATCCAAGATGTGATCGAGATTCCAATGGTATTTGTGAGGCTGTTAATGCAGAGGTATGACTGTGAAAGAGGAATGGGTTCCCCCCCCCCATAACTTTGGTAATTGGGGCAACTGTAGAGGGTCTGAGAATAAAAATAAAACAAATTGGTTTATGAAGAGGCTTTTGCCCATAAAGGCTGAGGTCACGACAGTGTATTTTGGGGCAGAGGTTTGGCTGGTTTTCCTACAGCAGATTACCAGGATGGAGTTCAACAAACTTACCACAGTTCCCCTTCCTTTCTCAGCTGGGTAAAGATGGCTGTGCTTCTGAAATGATCAGCACCAAAGCCTTCCGCCTTTATGCAAACCTGGGTGTAACTCCACGTTTCTTCGTATCACTCCAGGTGGAAGGAGTTGTCACAGAGAAAGGAACAGGTACTTATTATGGAGACAGGGAATATTTAAAACACATTGCTGTCCTGAGAACAAGCCCCTTGGAATGTTTTTCTGCAGCACCGCAGGACTCATCATGATTGTTTTTGGGTTGTTTTTTAAATGTATAAATGGCTATTTACAGGTGCTTTTGTTTATTTCACAGGTGTCCAGATTTCCAGCTCTAGCTACATCTCTGTTTACCAAACAACAAAATCTGTAGCCTTTGAGGACATGGATCAATACATTAAAAGAGGGCTTCCTTTCACTGGAAAGGTAGGAAATGGGAATATCTACTTTGCAAGGAATAAAACCTTACAGAAGATGTCTCATTCTGGAAAAACTCATATAACACACATTCACTGAAACAACAGAAGTAACAGTAGAAATGTTTTTCATCTTATGAAGGAATAGACATCCTATACACTTATTGGCTTCCTATAATTTACCTGGTTTTGACAGTGCATGTTCTTCTGATATTTCTTCATCCGTAGACCCATTTTTTTCTTCTGAATGGTTTACAGTGGGGTTCTTTTTTTTGCTTCTACTCCCTTCCCTTCTCTGCATTTGTTTGCTGCCCTTTCCTTTCCTACCTTTCCTATTTTCAGTTCATTTTTATTATGGTCATAGACCAGCAAAGGTAAAAATGGGATACAGAATAAAGGAAGGCAATGGTAAAAACAATGGTAAAAACAGGATAAAAGCCATGTAAAAACAGTATTTCCTTTTAAAATCTGGTGTGGCAGGGCAAGATTAATACTAGTCTACTGCAGAGGTCATTGCCTGATGGATTTTAAATGCAGCTGCATATAATCTGGCAACATTATATGTTATATCCAGATTTGTGTCTGAAAGCAGTAAGGAAGTGTAGAATTGACTGGTGTGTCCTTGGTGTTTATACAAAAGAGGTGAGATAAGGCTGAGGTGGATGTCCCTATAGTATGAGCACTGGAGTAATACATGCTCTGTTGTTTCTATTTGGCCAGAGTCACAGGGGTATAGTCTGTGAGAAGGGGACCATACCTACTTGCCTCCTTCCTTTGTAGCTGCTACAGTTATCACTTGATCTTTGTGTGAAATAGCAGAAAAGAACCAGTTTTACACTCCATAGAGCAGTTAAAGTGGTGTCAAACTGGATTATTTCTGCCGTGCAGATGCAGCCTTGGTCAATATCTGGCCTTCCAGTGTTTTTTATTAAATGAAGAAGATAACAAACACCGGGGGTGGGGGCGGGAGTGACAAAAATTCAAATAAAATAAAAAATAAATAATGCAACTGAATGTTTTACCGAACATCTGACTATGGAAGGACCTAAACATTTAAAACATGATTGAATAATAATGAAAATCACCTTGGACTATAGAGTTTTTAAATCACATAATGTGTAAGTTCAAAGGATTAATAGTCCTATGGTTGTAATGTACTTTGGGGTAAATTGTTGACATAATTTAAAGAGTGGGGGCATTTTTCCTTGCGTGATCTGTTCAATGTCGATAGTGTGTTCATTTTAATTGCCAGTTTGTCCATTAATAAAGTGTTCCATAAATGGTTACACCATTCATCTACAGTCCATTGTCCTGATTCACAAATGTAGGCTGTTTCTAGCCTTGTGTTAGCTAAAAGGGAACAGATTACCTTATTTATATTTTAGATTTATATTTTAGATTTCAGTTGTCCTCCATAAAACTGGTAACAGTAATAATGCTGGGCAAAATACAATATTTTGGGACGTGATACCAGAGAGAATGTTAAGGATGGTCCTCCACTGGCCTTCCAGTGTAGCTCTATGTAAAAATGCTCAAGGAATCCTATCTCTGTGAATTCTATTATGAACTGATCTGATCCCAGGCAAATGCATAGATTGGAACTTAGTTGCCCACTGGCTTTTGCAATTTCTGGAATTCTTGGGCCCCAAAAACACTCAAAAGTTCATTTTAAAAAGAGAAGTTTGACAGAAAATACATTCTATGTGGTTCTGGGTTATTTTTGGAGGGAAAAAAATAAAGCAGATTAATTCAGAAATAAAATAGTAGAGACTGACAAGAGAGCATGTGTGGAGGTGACAGACTGAAAACAGACTGATCCATCCACAAGGGCTCTTTGCAAAGACATTCTGATCCAAATGCCAAGCACTGTCTTTGAATGTATTTCCTGAATATGTTTGCCTTTTCCTTCTTCTTTCCCTCAGATGAAACTGAGAGATGAGGATGGCCTGCCACTTGCCAATGGACTTCTCTTTCTAGAATTTGATGGGGTGGTTTTAGCTAACTACACCACAGATGAGAATGGTACTGCTGAGTTTTCCATTGACACCTCTAACCTCTTTGAGCCTCACTATAAGTTGAGAGTAAGTCCCAAAACATGAAAAGGGGGAGTAGCCAGGGTGGATAGAGATATAACCAAGGAAACATCTTCCCTTGTTTGGTAGCTTATCTGGGTTAGACCCCCATGCCTAGTACTGTTACTCCTCACAGGCTGTACATCACAGTCCTGTTATGGAAACATCTAAAGGAATGATCCATCAGTTTATTTAGCAAAATGGCTGGTCTACCTGTCCCATTCACTAATCTCTGGGATATTTTTCCTTTCCGCCCTTCTCTTAAC
Source organism: Phrynosoma blainvillii (assembly GCA_026167975.1). Taxonomy (NCBI): domain Eukaryota; kingdom Metazoa; phylum Chordata; class Lepidosauria; order Squamata; family Phrynosomatidae; genus Phrynosoma; species Phrynosoma blainvillii. Next base: position 168,382,534 of record JANUYF010000002.1, on the reverse strand, counting down.
AGGCATACTATCAACCAGATCAGTGCACTGACTATGGATGGTTGGAAACGAACAAGCCAGAAGATGTTTACAACATACAGCGCTTCTTCTCCCGGAGTGACAGCTATGTGAAAATAGAGCCAGTGCGGGAGGAACTGCCATGTGGCCAGCAAAGGCCAGTCACTGTGCACTTCATCCTGAGCAAAGATCAATACAAGGGTGTGCTGACTACCACTGTTAACTTCCATTATATTGTAAGTGTTAAGAAGGCAAAATTGGTTTACCATGACCCCTTTGCTAATGTTTTAAGCCTTATTGAATACGCAACATATTTCCTATAACTTTAAAAATCCAACTAGTGCTTTGCAAAGGATTTGGAGCTGAGGGGTGTGCAAGAAAAGACTAACTCTTACTTATATTATCAATAATTTATTGTTGTTGTTTGCCTCCAAGTTGTTTCTGACTTATGGTGACCCTAAAGCAAACCTAATATGGGGTTTTCTTGGTGAGTTTCTTCAGAGGAGGATTACTATTGTCAGTCCTCTAAGAATCAGAGAGCCTGACTTGCCCAACATCACCCATTGGGCTTGAATGGCTGAGCCAGGATTTGAACCCTGGTCTCCTGAGTCATAGTCCAATGCTTAAGCCACTACACTATGATGGATTATAATCAATACCAAGTAATATATTAAACTCATGCATTTCTTAGTATTGTACACACAATAATATGTGATGCTTGTCAGAATCACTTAGAATTTAATAGACCCAAGCCAAAAGGAAGATGAGGCAGGAGAAGGAAGAGGAAAATTCAGTTACAAAGTGGCCAAGCACACTTGTCATTGGTGGGGGTATTACTGGGAAGGGAAGATGCTTGGCCTCAGTCAGGTCGATGAAGATTTGTTTTCAAGAAGAAAGGTAGGGTACAAATATTTTAAAAGAGCTAGTGAAAAGAAAGGAAATTGCCCTTAGTTTGAAGTGTCTAAATATGGCCAGTGCTATGCTGGATTATGGCTAGCTGTGAGCACATTGAGCACACCTGAGCATTTGCACTGCTGGGTGGCTAGAATACTAGGAATGTGATGTGGCAACATATCAGAGGGGAGCATGGGAAATGTTCTGTGGACTCCTGAGACACAAGATCTCCAAGTAGGAAAGAGAGGACAGTAAGCTGAAAATCTGCTCCTGAATACGTCTTGAGATTCACAACTGCTTTGTGATCATAAAAATCTCCAAAATGTAGAATTTTAGAATTCATATACAACATTTTGTATGGATATAAGAGCTGGACAGTCAAGAAAGCAAATAAGAAGAAAATAAATTTATTAGTAGTGTAGTGCTGGACAGCAAAAAAGACAGAGTCCTAGAACAGATCAAGCCAGAAATTTCCTTGGAAGCCAAGATAACTAAACTGAGGCTGTTGTACTTTGGTCACATCATGAGAAGGCATGGCTCATTGGGAAAAAACAATAATGCTAGGAAGGATGGAAGGAAGAGGAAGACCCCATGCGAATTTTTTATTTATTATTTATTTGATTTGTGCGCCACCTTTCTTCGAGAAGGCACCATCCATCCATGGATGGACTCAAATCAGGAAGGTCACAGGCATGAATTTGCATGGCCTAAGCAGAGCTTTGATGGATAGGGAATCATAGAGATTTCTCATCCACACAGGGTCGCCATGTGTTGAGATATACTTGAGGGCATTTAACAACAGCCAATTTGGGGGTGGTGTAATGGGCACTCCTGCTCTTGAGTAGAACCCCAAAGACTATCTAGCTGACACCTCCACTACTTCATCCCACATGATTCAGTAACCAAGTGGGAGTTACCGAGGGGTTTAACTCACCTTTTTCCACCTCTGTCTCTGCAGAGACTTTCTCCCCCACTCCTATGAAGATCCTGTATGCATATGCATGCACACACCGAGCAAAGGCACATGAAAAGAAAGTGAAAAGGAGGAGATTGTAGAATATCTTGTACATGTCCTTCATGTATTACTCAAGAGCAGTTCCAAAAACAGTTCAAGTAATATTCAGCTGAGATTGGAATAAATATAAGCCATAATGCAACTAAGTGAACATTCCTATTCTACTGAAAATACAGTTGGTAGGTCTTGGACAGTAATGGAAAGCTGGACCCCTTGGTCCACCCTATGATCAAGATTTTCTAGGGTAGTTGAGACAGGCAACACCCCCACACCTCTCCATCAGTCTCAAAGTCTCAGTCTCTTTGTCTCTCTCTCTTCATGCCTTGTGGCACTCTTCAGCTTTATAAACTTTCCCTTGAGAGCGTCTCAAAGCTTCCATACTTCTCCCCAAGCTCTTCATCCTCTAGGGCAATTGTCTCTCATGATCTGTGTTGCTCCCCTATGATATTGACCCCATCAGTAACTTTGTTTACCTGGAGAAGAGAATATACCCCTTAACTGTGTTGCCCAAATGGAAGAAGCCATTATCACACATGGCAAAACAAGCAATTTATTTTTAGCTACTACATTTCTTTGTTTGTTTTTACATACAGCTGATGAACAAAGCCAAAATTATTGATTGTGATACACAGCAAGTGAAAATTACACGTAAGTGTTCTGGTTTCTATGGTAGAGAATGTAAAAATGAAGGACTAAATTGCTCAGTATAAGCAATATACTTTTGGTGACCACAGTGGCTGAGTGGTTAAGACACTGACTCTGTCAATTGGCAGATCAAGGCCCAAGTGTCATGTGATGGAGTGAGCTCCAATCACTAGTCCCAGCTTCTGCCAACCTAGCAATTCGAAAGCATGTAAAAGTGCAAGTAGATAAATAGATACCAGTTCAGTGGGAAGATAACAGCATCCCATGCAATCATGCTGGCCACATGATTACAGAGTAGCCTTTGACAATGCTGGCTTAGTAATGGAGATGAACATCACCCCTTAGTCAGACTTAACTTGACAACCTGATCAAAGGGGAAACCTTTACAAGCATAAAAGAAAAAGCAGCCACCAGGCTTGAGAGTCACTTTTATCTTGCTAAGATCAAGTAACAGAGTAACTATTTGTCATGTGACCTAGCTCTAAGAATAATGTTAAGAATTAGAGATTCCATTCATTTTGGACTTGAGTCAAAATTTCAGGGTGAATTCAGGGATGTCTCCTCCTTGGGTATAGCAATTTGCAAGGGAAGACTGTGTTTCAGTAAAACTAACTTGTATCTTGCACATTCATAGCTATTATGGTTATTAATTAGTTCCCATAGCATACTGTATATTCAGTTTTTGCTGTAGTGTGAAAGGCAGGATTTTGTAATGTGGAGATTTTTGCTGATAGGAAAATGTGTGGTTTGGAAGAACAATCCCAGTTTCAAATATATTTCATATCAGCTGGTCCCATCCGAGGCAAATGTGTGGTTTGGAAGAACAATCCCAGTTTCAAATATATTTTATATCAACTGGTCCCATCCAAGGCAGAGGCACAAAAACTCACACATCATGCCAGGCTGGTTTCAGCTTTATTTTGTCCTAGGTAATGACTTTACTAGCTAACTAGATTAGCTTGTTCAGTTCTGTTGTCTCCTCTTTAGTTCCATGTTGTTGTTTTTCCACACAGCTGGGAAACATAGCACCTTCTCGATCACACTGAATGTTGAACAGAAGCTGGCCCCAAGAGCTAGACTCCTGGTTTACTCCTTGCAGCCCAATGGTGACCTGATTGCTGATAGCATTTATTTGGAAGTTGAAAAGTGTTTCAGAAATAAGGTAAGAGCTGATCAGCACATGACTCTGAATGAAGCATGCTTCTCTTCATAATTTCATGCTTAAATGATGGCTTCCAATGATAAGGAGCTGTTTCCTAAATTACAAGGGGTCCCAAGAGGTAGACCCATGTATCACATTCAATGAGGAAATTAATTTAGCTCAATAATTTATCAGCAAAAGGACTAGGGTAACTGTAGCAGGGACACAAGCCTATTTTTACTGCTTCCAAAAAATCTAGATCTCCAGAGTAATAAATACAACTCAGTTTTATTATTTCATAGAATCATAGAGTTGGAAGAGACCACAAGGGCCATCTAGTCCAACCCCCTGCCATGCAGGAACTCCCAATCAAAGCATCCCCAACAGATTGCCATCCAGCCTCTGCTTAAAGACCTCCAAGGAAGGAGACAACTAGAGGGATGTTAACATTCACACACAGAGAGAGACTAAGATATAAAAGGTAGTAGTGGATAGCAAATTAAAGGATTGCAATGGGCAATGCTTACCAGTTCCAGAAGCCAGGCTCCAATCTGGGGGAAGGCTGAGAGCTGAAAGTGACTCATTCTCCTTGCTGTGTGGCATAGAGAAGTACTGAAGGGCCAAGCTTGAATCTGGCATAGTTTCTGCCTTATTCCCAAATGGACCAAAATGGGAGTACCCAGTCAGGGGTATTTATGAGCCAAACTTGACTTGAGGCAGTTTGAGTTGATTTTCCAAGAATCCCAGAAACAATGAGATTCCCATCTGGTTGATGGTTTTAATGCTAGTTACAAAAGGAATGTTTTTGGTTGATCGCAGTGGCATTGATTTAATCAAGCAGTAATAGAATTAGGACAACCCTAGGGAGTTTGGGATAGGATTGGGTGTGGAGAAAATACACTGGGGGCTAGTACAGAGACAGGCTTACTGCTCTTCTTTGAACAGACTTCTTTGTTTTTGACTTTCAAGAGGAAATGCATGTGGCAGGAGGTTAGGAAGCAGCAATCCTCACAGCTATTATGTTATATGGGTCTTTTATACATGCTCTCAGGTTTATGCGACCAATAATCAGAAGTTCACTTAAAGGTCATCATGGCCTTTCCAGGTTCATGCTTTTTGGCTTCTCTGTAACTGCTATTATAGCAAAATATAACAAAACATTTCTATCCCAAAATAATGCATGGTAAGCAAGGTGTACTAACAGAGCATAAACAGAATGCCAATAATTGCTTCTTATAAATGGGATGAATGAATGGCAGTGTTCAAGAAGATATTGTGAGTTTATCCTGTGATCCTATCATGAAAGCCTGGGAAACTACCAAATATTACAGATATTGTGTTTGCATTTAATCTGCATATCATCATGGGCTTAAGGACTTTTGAGTCAGACTTTGACAGGGATTGGTTGTGCTTGGTGCCACAGAACAGGACAGTTATAAGGGCACAGGCAGATAAGAGAAGAAAAAAATATATATTTGTCTGGCAAAGGAGACAGCAGGGGAGTGAGAAAATAGCAAGTGAAGGTGAAATGGTAAGTCTAGGAAATTAATTAGGGTAAAGGCCAAAGAGATATATGTAAATCCTGAGATTAGAATAAAAGCTAGGAGACAACTGAAGGAAAGAGGTGCATGTGGCTACCAGCTAGACAGTTGAAAAAGTCCAGAATTCATACACCCTGATTTGAAATGTACGATAACATCCAAATCCATGAAACAGTGGAGTAGGCATGCTGACCATATAGCAAAGTGAATTTAGCAAAGAACAATAACATCCAAAATTCACAAAACAGTGATACCTTTAATTTGCAAACCAAAGTGCACAAAATATATATTGCAAGCTTTCAAAGCTCCACTAGCTTCTTCATCAGGCAAAGGTGTTAAGAATCATGCAGGAGAAGAAACAAATATAAGATGATGATGCTAGTCACAAGTCGGCATTTTCTCATGGTGTTGTTGGCATCCATTGGAGGGATCTCTGTGTAAGCAGCTCTCTTCTCCTGACCATGTAGCACTGGCAACAATGCATTCCAAAGTCCAACAGATAAATGCTCCCCCTGAATAAGTTTCATTAATCTGAAATTTGTGACTTTCTGTCTGTGTATGTGCCTTCAGGTCATCTGTTGTCTTATGGTGACCATATGAATCTCATAGTTTTCTTAGGCAAGGAATACTTAGAGGTGTTTGCTGATTCCTTCCTTTCAAATATTGCAACTTCTTTCCTTCAAAATACAGCCTGCAGCACCTGGTGTTTATTGGCAGTCTCCCATCCAAGTACTAACCAGGGCTGACCCTGCTTAGCTTCTAATATCAGGCGGGATTCAGTGCCTTTAGTGTATTCTGTCAAATATTTGGCTATAAGTCTAACTCACTCTTCATGGTTTTTGACGCAGAGTTCAAAGGTTTCTTCAGTTTCTGAAGGGCATTGCAAATGCCTTTAAAATACTAGAAAAGAAGTAAAAATCAGCTAAATGTTTTGGGTGATCTACTTACCTTCACAAAACTTAAAATTCTTTTCAGACAAACATGCTATTAGTGTCTCTCATTCACCAAAAAAACAAAACAACAAAAAAAACCCACACACCCAATTTTCTAGAGTAAAATCCCACTATGTAGTGAACTATGATAGTACTTGTGCAGATGTTATATATGCTTTATAATAGTTGCCATTTTCTTGAGATGAAGTAGAGTGCTGGGGTGTGTGGGGGGGAACAATGTAATATTTATCATCCCACAGTAGACTGAACAATTATGTGTGGGGACTCTACAATGAGAAATGATTCCTCTGAGATGGTTTTGTGGAATGAGATCAGAGGTCTCTGTTCAATTCCAGGTCAGCCTGGAGTTCTCGAAGAAAGAGGCATTGCCAGCTTCCAGTGTCAGCCTGTCCCTCGAAGCTACTAGCAATTCTTTCTGTGCCCTGCGAGCTGTGGATAAGGGTGTCTTGCTTCTGAGACCTGGAGAAGATTTGTCTCCTGACCGTGTAAGTCTTTAAACCCAGATCCCTTGAACCCAGATCCATGCAGAATATAAGATGGAACCATGACAGTTGAACCCAGATCCATGCAGAATATAAGATGGAACCATGACAGTTATAGTGGAATCATAGTGTTATAACTGTATAGTGTGCAAAGGCCCTTTGAGGGAACGCTGGATAGAACTAAGGAGGAAGATCAGAAGGAGCAGGATAAAGTCTATTGCTTCCTTCAACTATATCAAAATAAGAATAAACAAGATTAATTCTGGGTCCACAGATGGAAATGAACATCCCCATCTTAACTCATGGTCAATGAAGGGCAAGGGAATTTATCAGAAAAATAATTCCATGGTGGGCAGGGGGACTTAGCCCAATGCTAGATCATGGTATTTGAAGAAACATTCTGCCTTTTATATTCCCCTGAACAGAGTTATATCCATCTTGTAATATATATGTAGTATGTCCTTTATAGTATAAGATATATATTTATAATTCTTCAATGGAGTTTATCACATGAGGTTTTAAATTTTTTAAAAACCCACAAAAGTGGGTTGATTTGCATACAACTTCGTCATTAAAGTATTGTTAACCCGAATGTACAGTAGTCAAAATCCATTACTCTAAGAAAATCCTGAAAGAAAAAAAGAAGCAGCTGTTGTCTACTTTCTGTTCAGGTTAACAACACTTTAACAACGACGTGTATGAAAATCAACCCACTTTTGTTGGTTTTCCCCAGCTTTTAAATCTCATTTTCTGCATGGGATTTCCCCTTTGTGATAAAGTCCAATGTCTTCCCATATTTTCAAGTAATGTATTGTCCCCTTTTTCAACAGGTGTACAACCTGTTGCCTTATCTAGAAGTTTTTGGTTATTATTACATGGGACTGGACCTTGACGATGACTCTAAAGAACCATGCATTGATCTGAAAAATACATTTTTTGATGGCATGTACTATGTCCCTGTGAATGTTACCAATGATGGAAGTGCCTACGATGTTTTCCAGGTATGTTTGTCTATTTCTATATAACACCTACATGGGGCCTGATACTACTGCAACTTCTTTTTGTTTCCTTTATGAACAGCATGTTTACTGTCAGAAGCCATACTGAAATTTAAGAAAGCAGAGAAAACTGGTTGTGAGAAAGTTTTCTCATTTGCATGTTGCTAAAATAATGACCCCTGAGGTTCTTCACAAGTTCAACCTAGAAAATGAGAACACAGAAATAGTAAAAGAGTTCCTATACCTTGGATCAAACATTGATCAGAATGGGGACTGCAGTCAAGAAATCAGAAGAAGGCTAGAACTGGGAAGGCCAGCTATGAAAGAACTAGAAAAACTCCTAAAGAGCAAAGTAAACTAAGCACAAACATTATAATAGTACAAGCAATTGTATTCCCCATTACCATGTATGGATGCGAGAGCTGGACAGTTAAGAAAATGGACGAAAGGAGAATATAGTTTTTTGTGGGTTTTTCAGGCTGTGTGGCCATGTTCTAGAAGAGTTTCTTTCTGACGTTTCACCAGTATCTGTGGCTGGCATCTTCAGAGAGAAGGAGAAAGAAGAATACATTCATTTATTCATGGTGCTGGGGAAGAGTGCTGAGGATACAGTGGACAGTAAATACATGGGTCCTAGAACAGATCAAGCCTGAAATTTCCTTGGAATCCAAAGACCACTAAAGTGAGACTGTCATACTTTGCCCACATCACAAGAAGACATGAATTATTAGAAAAGACAATGTTAGAAAAGGTGGAAGGAAGTAGAAAGAAAAGAAGACCGCATGCTAGATGGATGGTCTCAATTAAAGAGAACACAGGTATGAATCTGCAAGAACTTAGAAGAATAGTGGAGGATAGGAAGTCTTGGAGATGTCTCATCCACAGGGTCACCATGAGTTGAAATCAACTCACAGGTGGTGAAAAACAAAGACAATGGATCACAGCTAACAAAAATGTTCTGTGCTAAGGCTATTAACCAAATTACGGTGGGATGTGTTGGTGAGCAGTCAGCTTCTATTTCACACACAGTGTTTTGTTTTTGTTTTTTGTTAACTGCCCTCAAGTCATTCATGACTCATGGCAGCCCTATGGATGAGAGATCTCCAAGACCCTCTGTCCTCCATTGCTCTGTTTAATTACTGCAACCCCTTAATACCCGTGACTTCCTTCATAGAGTCTATCCATCTGGCATGTGGCCTTCCTCTCTTTCTACTTCCCCCCACCTTCCATAGCATTATTGTCTTTTCCAATGAATCCTCCCTTCTCATGATGTGTCCGAAGTATGGCAGTCTCAGTTTGGTTATCTTGGCTTCCAGGGAGGTTTCCGGTTTGCTCTGCCCTAGGACCCATTTGTTTGTCCTTTTGGCAATCCATGGGATCCTCAGCAATCTTCTCTAGCACCACATCTCAAATGAATTGATTTTCTTCCTATTTTCTTTCTTAACTGTCCAGCTCTCACATCCATACATGGTAATAGGGAATACAATGCCTTGTATGAGTCTAACTTTTGTGCTGAGTTGTATATCATTGCATTTTAGAATCTTTTCTAGTTCTTTCATAGCCATCCTCTCCAGTCTTAATCTTCTAGTTTCCTGACCACAATCCTCATTTCTATCAATTTTTGATCCCAGGTATGGGCTGTTTTTTTTACTATTTTTATTTCTTCATTGTCTAGGCTGAACTTATGAAGGTCCTCAGTGGTCATTATTATTGTTTTCTTTATGTTCAGCATTATGCCTGCTTTTGCGCTTCTTTGATCTTCCTTAATAGGTGTTCCAGGTCTGTGAGGTTTTCTGCTAGTTCTATGGTGTCATCTGCATATCTTAAATTGTTGATACTCCTTCCTCCTATTTTCAGTCCTCCTCCTTCTGTGTCCAAGCCTGCTTTGCTTATATTATGTTCTGCATACAAGTTGAACAGATACCATGAAAGGATATAGCCTTGTCTGACCCCTTTGCCAATTGGGAACCATTCTGTTTCTCCATGTTCTGTTCTGACAGTAGTCTCTTGTCCTGACTACAGATTCCGCATCAGGATTATTCGATGTGTTGGCACTTTAAGGGTGTTCCATAGCCTTTCATGATTTATGCAGTCAAAGGCTTTGCTATAGTTTATAAAGCACATGCTGATTTTCTTTTGGAATTCCCTGGTGCTCTCCTTCAGGCATTGTATGTTTGCAATGTGGTCCCTTGTGCCTCTTCCTTTCCTGGACCCTGCTTGGACCTCTGGGATTTTTCTCTCCATATGTGGTTGGAGTCTATGTTGCAGAATTTTGAGCATGGTTTTGCTTGCCTGGGAGATCAGTGCTATAGTTCTATAGTTGCTGCAGTCTCTTGTCTCTCCCTTTTTATGGGTGGGGATATATATTGGTCACTTCCAATCTGTTGGCCATCATTTTATTTTCCATATCTGTTGACAGTTGTTGGTTAGCACTAGAATTGACTCTGTCAATGTGGATTGCAGCAGTTCAACTGAATATCATTTGGTGATTTGTTTTTCCATATCTGTTGACATATGCTTGTTAGTGCTAGAGTTGACTCTGTCAATGTGGATTGCAGCAGTTCAATTGGAATCATCTGTTCCTGGTGATTTGTTTTTTGCTATTTCTCTTATTGCAGTTTCCACCTCACTTTTTAGAATTTGGGGTTCATCTTCATATGACTCTTCTCTCGATGTGTCCTTCATTTTGTCATCTCTTTTGTATAATTCTTCTGTGTATGGCATCCTATGTCTTTTTATTCCTTCCTGGTCTTGAATTATGTTATTTTTATTGTCATAGATCATCCCAGTCATTGGTTTGAATTTTCCTTTGGTTTCCGGGATCTTGTGAATAAATCTCATGTTCTTCCCTTTTTGTTGTTGTCTTCTATTTCTCTGCATTGGTCATTGTAGTAATTTTCTTTATCTTTCCACAAAAGCTGTTATACTGTTGCATTCATAATTCTTAGTTTGTTCCTATCTCCCTTTTGTTTTTCATGCACATACTAATGATTTTAATGGTTTTTAATGGGGAAAAATGGTTAAGCTTTATGTCAAAGTTGTCATGTAACTTTATTGTTCATAGCCATAGGTCATTACAGTTTACTGCACAGAAATATGAAATACAAAGCACATCTAATAACACAAATTAGCATACTATGTCATTTATTCAAAGGCATAGCCATGTTAGTCTAGAAAATCAGTATGCAAAGGGATCTTGCAGCACTTTTGAGACTAATTGAAAGAGAGAATTTGGTAGCATGAGCCTTCATAGACTTAAACTTACATTCTCAGATGTCATTATGTTCAGCTACCAAAAGTCATTAGTTAATAAGTAAAGTAAATAACATTTCCAATAAAATTATTCTGAAGGAGTGAACGGATCTGGAAAGTACAATAATGAAGTTGAGGAGTGCTGTTTAGAAATGGAGTTCTAGCAGAAGAAGTTTTCCTGTAACATCAATGGACACCCCGAGACCTGATTGAACATATGAGATCATGGAAAGCAATGTCTGAAACCAAAGGGGATGCAGCCAGTGGCACATCTGGTGGGAAAGAGAAGACACAGCTGCTTGAAGGAAGCCTCTTCCCTCCAACCTAAGTCTTTTGCAGTCTCTGTAGCCCAGCTTGCATTTCCCTTTCCCTCCAAAAAATGTTCACTGTGCTCTTTCTCAATTAATGATAAATGCTATTTTGTATGACATACTTCTCTTCTTTCTTAAGCCTGGTTTATCATAGTCACTAATTTAAGATCCATTGTGAGGTTGCATGAAATCTGTGCTACTCCTGAGGAATAATTTATGAGTAGTTGGAAAACAGGAAGGCATGTCTGACCTCCCTAAATGCCTACACAGAATGCAAGAAGGTTTGCCAAATCAAGTAGCCAATGATTTCTAGCCAATAAAGAAATAAAACAGCATTTTATCTATCTATTTGCAGAAACTGGGTCTCAAAGTTTTCACCAACTCCACACTACAGAAGCCTATTGTATGCCAAAGTGACTTTGAATGCAAGAAAATTTCCTCCGATGATGAATCTTATGTTGCTCATCTTGGTGGGTATCAAGGTGGAGGATTAATTAAAACTGGATAAGGATGGTAAAAATAGGAGCAGCACAGCACCCAAATAGTTATATTCCTTCAGCAATAGAATAGAATAGATGCCTAAGCCAGGTTACACAGGTCTACCTGGAATTCCAACACAGCATTTCTATAACACGTCAAGTAAAATCCACCACAAGGGGTCCCTTGTTGAAGGTCTTAACAGCTGAAGGCAAATTTAACATCCGGAGAAGTTGAAAATCTCTTCAGAAGATCTGATGATCTCTTCAGTAGAAGAGCTGAACTGAAGATCTCTTCAGTTGAAGATCTCTGCCCCTCCTTCTATACGGATGTAAACATTCACTTAGTTTCCAAAAGAAAGTAGCTGTCCATAGGTTTTAATTCATACTCGATGTAGTTTAATGCAACACTCAGTACATTCTGGGCTTAGCATTCAGTGTTCTTGGGTAAATTAAACTTTTCCAGTCCCATTTCTTGAGTTTCTAAACATTATTTTGACTTTGCTCTGCTTTCTTGCAGAAAAGGGTGTTGCTTATGGCAGCTCTGCTGACAGTGTGATAGAGACAGTAAGAACCAAATTTCCTGAAACCTGGATGTGGGACATCTTTCCAGTCGAGTGAGTCTTTTGCCTGTTCTTCTTTATTATTTTTAATATCTCATTCAAGGATTACTTATTTGCTTCTTGTCTCCACAAAAGCTATGCAACATCAACAACAAAACTGCTTCTATTATGAATATTATCTCTCAACCTCATTTACCAGCAAACACAGTGATACCTTCATTATTATTTTTATTTGCTAGTTTTATTTTTACATATTTGTGGGACTTGTTAAGAAAAATCTGATTTTTCTTAAGTACTATACTAGAATGAATAAAGTTAATAGAATAAACTTGAAAGCTGGTGATCATAGCAGCAGTGGCTTTCAGGGGCATATCCAGTCAACATATTTTATTTTGAGAGATCTTCAAATAAGATCTGAAGTTGACATACTCATTACTAGGGGGCTCTTACCCTCTCTGATATATGGTTAAATGGATGGTCTTAGTAACAAAGTTCAACTCCAGTAGCAAATGGCTTCAGAAGACTTCTACATTTAGCTTCTTTTCTGTTTTAGTTCTAGCGGGAAAGCCACTCTCTCTTACACTGTACCCGACACCATCACTGAGTGGAAAGCCACTGTGTTTTGTATGGAAGAAAATGATGGCTTTGGCATGTCAAGGCCTGCCTCTCTGAGAGCTTTCCAGCCTTTCTTTGTTGGTCTGACAGTACCCTACTCCACTATCCGAGGAGAAGAGTTCCTTCTTAAAGCCAATGTCTTCAACTACCTAAACACCTGCATAGAGGTATAATATGTTCTTATATTTCCAGCTGTCACACTTACAACACTCATATTGTACTATAACTATATTTTATGACTTACAAGTAGGGTTCCTGAGTGTACCATCTTCTAGAGGATATCCCATATTTGGGGGCTTAAAATCCAGCCCATGTGCTGGGACATATGAGAAGCCACAAATCCCATATTTCTTGGTGTGTTGAAGTCAGGCAACAGCTGCATTTGATTCTACTCTGGTGCCACAATAAACTACAATTCCCAAAATTCCATAGCATTGAGCCATGGAAGTTAAAAGTAGATTATATTTGCAGAGTACTAAAGCAAAGGTCTGATCTGGCATTGTGGCACAACCTTACTGATACTCTTCTTGGTCCTTTCCCTCTCAGGTAACTGTTACACTGGAAGAGTCTGAGGATTTCAAAGCAGAAAGTCTATCATCAGAGAACAATCTTCTGTGTGCAAATGAAACAAAATCTCATACCTGGAGAATTAGCCCTCAGCGGCTGGGTAAGCATCTTCATTCTCCTCTTGTAATATTTTATTTTGCTATCCCTTTACAGGTTCTCTCAAAGAGTGGGTGTCAAACAGGTGTGTCTTGTTGGATTTCAACTCTGAGGAACCTCAGTGTCAGACTTGAGCAGATTCAGGAACTTTGTGTATCAATAAGTCCAGTGAGTTGAACCAACAAAAAGTTTATTGAGAACACATAGCCAGAAATCCACCAGAACTGCCCCCTCCAAGCCAAATGGTATCTTAAAACTCCCAAAACCTGTATACTCTTCCCAACACCCTTGGCACCAAAACTAGCACCCACCTCCAATTCCCATAGCCTTTCCCCTCATTAAGCCTGCCCCCCTTTTCCAAACCTTCTCACCAGTGCTATCTCACTTCAGCACAGGCATCCCACCCAACCCCATCCTTTCAGTTATATCCAGACACCAACTCTCCACAACCCACAGCTTACACCAGGGGTAGGCAACCTAAGGCCCAGGGGCTGGATGCACCCCCCCAAGGCCTTTGGACTGGCCCCAGGCCGGTCCTGCCACCGCCCCCCGCTGCCCCCTGCCACCGCCCACCATGATGATATTGATTATTGTTGTTATTACTTGTTCTTGGTGTTTTCTTGGCAAAATCTCCACAGGGGTTTTGCCATGGATTTTCTGGGGCTGGGAGAGTGTGCATGCATATTTTTTTTTTATTTTTTTATTTTTTTAAATTATTTTTATTTATTTATTTATTTTTGGTGCTTCGGCCCCCTAATTATCTGAGGGACAGCAACCTGGCCCCCAGCTCAAAAAGGTTGCCTACCCCTGACTTACACATTCCAAAGGCCCAACTTTCTCAAAACTACTCTAGCCCACTACAATTATTCCCAATCCCCAAACCAGCTAACCTATTTGCTATGACTGCTAACACCCACAATCCCAACTATAACCTATATAATAACTAAAACATTTAAACCAACAGCAATAAAAATCTGACAGAATCAATGCACACAGGCATGGTTCTGACAGTCCGCCCTCCCAAAACACATCAGTGACAATTATATCAACCTACACCACTCCCACCCCCCAGGTTTGTCAGGATAGCTCAAATGAAATTCCCCAGTCTAGAAGGTTTCACATGTTTTGCCTTCACCCACTCACCATGATCAATAGGAAAATGTTTCCATCAAACCAAATACTGTAATCTCCCTTTATGTGTTCTACAGTCTGAAATTTTAGAAATTTCAAAATGATGTTTTTCATCCATCAACATAGGCAAAGGTGGAGTCTCCTCAATCCTCCAGTGTTCACTGGTCTGGGAAGGTTTCAATAGGCTGAAATGAAAGACAGGGTATAAATGTCTATAGGCTTTTGGCAAGTCCAATTCTGCCATCACTTCATTAGTCCCTCAAAAAGTCCCACATATTTAGCTTCCAGTTTTTGGTGGGGTGTCTTTTTCAAATGCTTGGTGGATAAATAAACCTTGTCTCCTGGCTTTAGGTCCCACCCTACCTTTATGTGCTGGTTGGCAACTTTTTAGAAATCCATTGAGTCACCATCACAGGGTCAGATGACTCAACTGCTAAACTGGGGAACAATAATAATAATAATAATAATAATAATAATAATAATAATTTATTTTTATCCCGCCTCTCTGCTTGGCAACTGGGGCAGTGTAAAACAAGTTAAAACAGTCAACAAGTTAAAACAATCCTTCATCCCAATCCCTAGCCCTCCCACCCCCTTAAAACTAAATTAAACTGATGTAAAGTTAAAATAACAATTAGGACAAACATAAAGACAATAAACCATACACTAAACCATACACTAAACTAAACAACTTAGGTTCATAACCATAAACAATTTCAAATGGTGAATGTCCTGTACTTTGACAGCTCCATTGAAAGCCACTTCAGCATGTGGCAACAGTTCATACTAATTGTCCTGCAGGTGATTGGTATAACACCAAAGGTACAATTCCAGAGAAGCATTCATTCATTCTGAATGTACATCTGTATGGGGGTGATGAGTTGAGCTTAATGCTAGTTCAACTAATGGATCCAGCTCTCGTGATCTCCCTCCCCTTTTGCCTTAGCCTGGCTACGTGTCATGACTGCTAGTCCCATTTGCATTGGAGTAAACAAAGTTTGTAGCAGTTGGGTTTTTTTGCCCACATGTTGAGGGAGTCTAGATAAGGCATCAGCTAAACAGTTTTCCTGACCAGGAATGAACTTGAGTTTGAACTTATATTTATAAACATCCTTATCCCATCTATGCTGTTAAGGATTCAATTTGTGAGGGGCTTGAAGTGCCTCCAAGTTGCAATGATCTATCCACACCTCAAACAGGTGTGGTGCCCCTTCTAAGCATTGTCTCCAGGTCTGGAGAGCCCATTTTATTCATGGCCTGAGCACCCCCTCTAAGTCCTTTTGCAACAACATGGCCCCCAACACAAAATCTGAAGCATCCACCTGCATGACAAAAAGTGGATCAGGGTGCTTCAGAATGGGTTCTGAACTAAACAGGTGTTCCAACTTTTCAAAATCCTCTTGGCATTTGGGAGTCCATTCCACCTTCACCAAAGGCTAAGATTTTTTCCACCACCTTCCCATCTTTTGGAGTAGGCTTTCTTTTCCACCCTCTTCCTTTGTTTTCAACAAATCAGTAATGGGCAAAGCAATCTGGGCAAAGTGGGGAATGAACTGATGGTAGGAATTGGCAAACCCCAGCAATCGTTTTTGGGTGGGGGGCCAATCCATCACTCTCTGTACTTTGCCCGGGTCCATTTCAATTCCTTAGTTAGACAATCAGTACCCTAAGAAGTCCGCCCTGTCTGTATGGAAATTGCACTTGGACAGTTTCATATATAGCTGATTGTCCAGCAACCTTTTCAATACCTCTCGCACTAGCCTGATTGTGATTGTTAATTTGGAGAGTAAATCAGCACATTGTCCAAATAAACAGTAAATTGTGCAAGACTTCATGAGTCACATAAAGCATCCCAGGCCCACTGAAAGCCCAAAAAGGAAGACCAGATATTCATAAGCCCCTAGTGGGCAATTAAAGGAAGTTTTGTATTCATCCCCTTCCCTGATGAACACTCAAAAATAAGCCAGTCCAACTTCATGAATACCTTTCTGGTGACCAAGTGTTCCAGCATGTCTTTTATCAGTGGCAGAGTGTATTTGTTAGTTCGTTTTTGTAGTCAGTAATCTACTGAAGAGAACCATTTTTCTTTTTCCTAAATAATACTGGGGCAGCAAAGGTGGATGTGGAGGGTCTTATGAATCCTCTATCCACGTTCTTTTCAATAAATTCTTTTAAAATCTTTAACTCCAAAGGGTTCATGGAGTACAGTTTGAATTTAGGGAAAACCACCTCTGGTTCTATTTCAATGGCACAGTCTGTTTCCCTATGGGGAGGCAGCTGATCACTTTCCTTCTCCTCAAACACCTCCCTGAGGTCCTGATATACCAACAGGTAGGGACAAGTTGTCCCTGGAGTAACCTGCCCCATTCTCTCCCCCCCCCCCCCCCCCATGGCACTGGGTTTTAACAAAGTCACTGCTGCCTTGCCACTCTCCCGTGGACTAGGTTCTTGAACATGCTCCCTGCATACTGGGTGATTGAACACCAATTTCAATTGTCTCCAGTCAATGGTGGGGTTGTGAAAGTATAGCCAGTTGATTCCCAGCACCATCTGGTAGCTATAGGTTGGCCTGACCACCAAACAAATTATTTCCCAATGTTCTGCCACCCCCATCCATACAGTCACCATACAGCATGGAGAACTCCAGGAATATCTCCAGCCTACCTGGTTGAGAACCACTGCACTAGCATGTCGCTTCTAAAATATAGTTTCACTTCAAGAACAAATCTTCATGTTAAATGAGAGATGAAATGAGAACCCCTTATTATTAGAATTGCTTTGAGCAAAAAATGATATATATATTTTTTAGGAAAATGGTAACATATTAGTCAGCTTTTCATTAGAAATATCTGAAGTGGTGTATAAATTATTTGTGCATTACTTAGAACATGCAACTTAAAGTAGAAGGTTTTCTTAATTATTTTACTTCTGTATCATAGCTTTGCAAATTGCTACTTTGGAGAAAGGCTTGCTTTTTCATGTACATTTTGGATCTTGTTTCAGGCACAGTGAACTTTACGGTCACTGCTGAAGCCAAAGAAGGCGAGCAACCAGTGGGACGAAGAGACACAATCATCCTGCCACTCTTGGTTGAGGTAATTTGAAAAGGCATTTGCAAGAGATGAAAATAATAGTTTATGAACTATAAACTATTAGTTTATAGTTAACAGTGTTAACATTAGTTTACATCTCTCTGTGGAGAGGAGTCTCTATTATATTTATAGACACAGATGGGAAGAGGACAAGGGTGCATGTGTAGATCAGTTACATAGGGATTAAAAAACCTTGGGGATCCAAGCAATAGGTTGAATAGTTGTTAACACAGTGGACTTTCAGGGATAGGGAGGGACAGATAGCAAATCAGTATTCCTGTAATGTGAACAATGGATTAACTGGGACTTGCAGATGAAGAGTCTTAAATCACACCATGATTGTGTAGTCAACAGTATAAAATAATACAGTAGGCCCTTGGTACCCACTGTAGTTGGTTCCAGGACCTCCAGTGGATAACAAAATCTGTGGATGATCAAGTCCCATTAAATAGAATGGCATAATAAAATGGTGTCCCTTACATAAAATGGAAAAATCAATGTTTCGTTTGGGGAATTTATGTATTTTAAAAAATATTTTCAAGCCATGGATGCTTGAATCAGTGGCTATGGCTATGGCTATGGAGGGCCGACTGTATTGTCAATACATTACATATATCATTTTCTCAACTATTCTGCATTCTATGTAAGTGGCTTCCATTTGTTAGTGTTGGGTTTATTATGTATTTTCATAGCTGTGGATTCATACAATCTTATCCATCTTTCCCTTTTTTGCCCTTCAGCCTGAAGGCATCAAAAAGGAGGTGACTCAGAGCAGTCTTATTTGTACAAAAGGTAAATAAATTTTTGCAAGTTATAATAAGTGAATATGCCAGTTTTTTGCATTTGTTTCAAGACTTTAACATCCTTTTACATGAAACATCTGGAGGTGCCAAACATCCAGATTACATGAAACATCTGGAGGTGCCAACTGTCAAATAATTGGTTTGTTCCATTAGGGTTCTCTATTACATTGTTTTCATTGTGTTTATTTCATTAATTTACACCACACAATGCAGACATTAAACAATATAATATAATAAAATAATAATAATAAAATTTATTTCTATCCTACCACTCTACTGAAGCAATCGGGGTAGCTTACATCAATAAAGTGTCAAAATATACCCTCCCAAACACACCCTCCCCTTAAAACAATATTAAACATAATAAAAACAATTACAACAAGCAAATAAATAATGTAACAAATTACAACAAATTACAACATATGCCATTAGATGCTGTAAATAACAGCCCAGTGTAATTCAAATAAAGCTTTAACAAAGCTAAGTTGACATTCCAATGCTGATGAAGATGCTGATGATATCATTGCAGTTCTGGTAAATTACTTTCTACAGAGAAATCAGCCCCTACTGTAAAGTCTTTTCCATTGGCCCAAGGAAAGCTTCAATTATATTGTTGACCTTATTAGCTACCCTTTTTATGTTAAAAAAAAAGTGGGACCAAAGTGCTGTAAATAAATAGACAAATCTTAATGCAATTGCATGTTCTCTTTTAACTGATGTGTGAGCACTGTAAGTGCACTGATAAGTAGTATAGAAATGTACTTGCTATTGCTATTGCTATTGAGCATAAGAGACTGACCTACCACAATGCAAGGCCTTAGATATCTTTGCATGTTCTTGTGTTTAATGCTAATCAGATATTGTTTTTTGTTTTGTCCTTCAAGTCATTTCTGACTTATGGCAACCCTAAGGTGAACCTATCATGGGGTTTTCTTAGCCAGACTTGTTTGCCATTGCCTTCCCCGAGGCTGAGAGTGTGCAACTTGCCCAAGGTCACCCAATGGGTTTCATGGTCAAGTGAGGAATCGAACCCTCATCTCCAGTCACAGTACAACATTCAAACCACCACTCCCTTCTGGCTCTCATTGGACATCAAATCCTCACTGGGTATTCAGCATCAGAATTTTGGAAACAAATTCATCTCACCTCTACTGCTACCCCTTTCCGGTTTTGAAAACTGTATTCAAATGGCTTGCCTGAGGGATATTTTGCTCTTATATAAATAATTTTGAAAGAGTGCCCACATTATTTATTTCTTGTCAATCCATAGGTACACCCATCTCTGAGCCAATAACCTTGAACTTGCCTGAAAATCTGGTGGAAGGCTCAGCTAGAGCTGTATTTTCTGTCCTAGGTAAGTTTTCAAATTGTTTCTTTTATTCTCTCCTGACTGTGCTTTATTTAGCTAAGATTTTTTGTGAGACATCATAATCTGCGATTTTCTAGTATTGCATACCATCCATGCAGTGGTAGGTTTTTGCCAAGAAAAACTGCTTCACGTGAGGGCCTACACAGTGTGCAGACAATAGCACACTGTGTTTCTATTGTTCCTCTTGCCATTTTTAACTTGAAAGCCTTCATCTTCTCTGTGCTGAACTGAAGACTTAGGTTACAATAAGCCAGCAATTTTAGATGTGATAATCTACTTGCTGGTCTCAGCAGAGCAGTTTGCAGTGATGTGATAATAGCATTTGTCATAGTAAATGTGAAAAAGTCACTCCATGTGGGCCTAAGCATAAATGTGTCTGTTTAAAAGAGACTGAACTTCTCTACTTCTAGTGCAAAAAAAAAGGTATGCAAATAGTCTTTGAAGTGAACTGTAACAGTGGAGAATAAAATCTGACTGCATAGATGAAGTGATAACCCATTTGTTTCATAATTCAGCATGTGTGGCTGCTAGGAAATTTGACAGAGTACCTGATACGCTCTCTAACAGTCTCTGAAAGAAGGGGATCATCACTGGAATATCATCACAATGCAGAGTATAAAACAAGATTTTGTAATCTAAACTACTGTAATTGTCCAAGATCTGTAAAACATTTCATGCAAAAAAATATGATACATTTACAGTTTGATGGAAGAAACTGTGACCATTTTGACCCAATTTCCACTGGCTCTGTATTTGGTTAATTGAATAGCTATCTTATCTTGGTCAACAGGTGATGTTATGGGCACAGCAATGCAGAACACTGAAAATCTTCTCCAGATGCCCTATGGATGTGCAGAGCAGAATATTGCCATGTTCCTATCCAACCTTGTCATCTTGACATATCTGAACAACACTGAGCAGCTGACAGATGAAAAAAGATCCAGGATCATTGGGCACTTAACTAGTGGTGAGTAGGGTTTGTTTGTTTGTTTGTTTGTTTTAATGATATCTCAAATATATGAAAGACTGTGTATCAGCTGAATTTTTCTTTGTTCTAATTTGCACCAGTTACTTGTTCAAACCCTGACAGATCAATGTAGTATCAGCATAAAATGAGTATTTGCCTTCAGTGCATTTAGCTACTTCGTCATAGACAAATCATTTTAAAACACAATTTAGGAGGGAAAATGACAACTATTTAAAATACTGTATAAATAATATAAAGAAATTCTAAAGAATAAGGCTTGTTTTTAAAATATCAAAGAAAAAAATCAGGCTGAAAAGAGTACAGTATTAATTGGTTTCTTAGCAAGACCAGTCTCTTATCCTGACCTAGTCAAAAGTTTGGGAACATTAGCATTAATAGTAACAGATGGACATTAATGTGAAAATTAATTTGTTAATAATTTGTTATTTGCATTGAAAATTAATGGAACAGGTGCCTTCAAGTAACAATATTCTTTAAAAATGTGAAATTGATTTTTAACAGTTAAATTTTAAATATTTATTGTTAAATTAACAAAATATATACATTTAAAAATTGATTTAAAATGGCCACAGTGACCTTCCTAATTATCCCCCCAATAATTAATTAAAATGATATCTCAATAAACCAGTCTATGGAAAATCACTGTCATTTAACAATAAAATAACAATTTTAGAGACTAACACTCTGGGAATAATGAATTAATTTTAATGAATCATTCCTAGCCATGATCTACTGTTTTTCTAAAATTCTAACCCTAAGGATATACAATATCAGAAATGTGGTCTCATTGTGTTTTCTAAACCTCCAATCCAATGGTACACCTTGCTCACTGGAGTTTCCTGTTCGTATCCAAATTTCTCTTGTCCTTATTTCTAAAATGACTTAACACAAATCAGAGATAATATGTGTAAAGCCTGGGAATCTAGGATGCTGTGAATAGAAATGATCTCTGGTTTGCAGCCAGGTTTTGTGTGGAACTGGGGCTCTGGTCTAAACCCTGGGAAACTGTTGCATTGAACATGGTTGCAGTATGAAGCTCAAAAACCTGTTGCAATGATGCTTACTCCTCAGGAGGCATGCCTAGGAACGTTATCACACGTGGGCCAGTTTCGTTGTTAAAGAGATAATAAAGTGGAAATGAAGCATCCCGAAAAGAAAGTGAAAATAGAATTTAATTATGCAAAAGCTTTTCACACTTAATTACAGTAATAACGGAATTAAGTTAAAAGCGAAAAAAGACGTTTTTATCTTTCATACACAAGTGAAAAGAACCCGTACATGTATTGGAAATGGGTGTATTTTGTGACCAGACTCCTCCTTTTTCCAGGGTGGGTCCTGCATTTCCCAGGAGGAAATGTCAGACTGTCCTCCATTCGGGGTCATGTCCTCCTGCACAGGTCCTAACCCCCTTCCATTGGGGTTAGAACCTCTCAAGAGAGCAGAGGAGGAGGAGGAGGCTGGAAAAGCAAGGCAAGGCAAGGCAAGGCAAGCTGAGGCAAGGGAGGGATTGAGAGGGGGAAACTGGAGGTAGCTCCCATGCCCCCCCCCAGCCATTCCCCTTTGTAGGACCTGCAGGGCAGAACTTCATGGTGAGATGGATTTCCAAGTTGCTCCACAAGCACACCCCACACTTGCACCCACATCCACCCACAGCTGCTGCGAGGAAAGCCTTCTTTCCCCTCCTTTTCCCTCGATCCCAAATGCCAAACTTATCCTCCGTTACAAACTTGCCTTGCCTTGCCTTGCTTTCCCTTCCCTGCATGGCAGGAGCCCGGGACTCTCCCTCCTTGGAGGCCCCTCCTCCTCCTCCTCTTGGCCCTCCTCCAGGTTTTAAAAGAGAATTGTCCGTGCGTATTTGGTTTTCACATTACAGTAAATGCGAAATTACTGTAATTTCACAAATGCATTTCTCTAAACTCCCAAAATTAAAAAGATCTCAGATAATACCACTTTCTATCCAATTTCTGTCCAGTTTCTGTGTGACGTCATGTGAAATCGTGAGGCACAAATTCAGTTTTTGTTTGGGATTTGTGTGGATTAACCAACAGATTTCCCCTGTGTGAGAACGTCCTAGGATTGACCATTGTATGTTCAGTTGGGAAATGACCAAATGGTTGTAAGATTTCTGTGCAGCCCAGTCCATTTTGCTTTGGCCCTGGGCTGTGCTCAGATATCTACCTATTGTTGGAATGCATTCTTTGAGGCCCTTCCCAAATTGGAAACCAGCTCTGGGCTGAAAAAGGTCCCCACAGTTGTAACAGGGTGGGAGTTTTAAGTGATCCAGAATTGTTACTCCACTGGAAAAGTAGTTATTTTCAACAAGATAAACATGGGGGTTGGGCATGTGTGAAAATGCTTTTTAATCTTTTCAAAATGCAAATGGCTCATGAAGCATCAATCATTTCCAACTATATTCCTTATTTTTTTTTGGTGTATTACCTTCAGTGATTCCCAAACTTTGGTCCTCCAGGGGTTTTGAACTTCAGCTCCCAGAAACCCTAGCCAGCTTGGCCAACAGTCAGGAATTCTGGTAGCTGAACTCCAAAACATCTGGAGGACTAAAGTTTGGGAACCACTGTTCTAGTCCATCCATTCAGTACAGGATGCCCCATGGGTGATGCCTGTTTGTCAGCAAGACATTTCAGTGACAAAATGGATTGCCTGCTAGAATGTTGCTATTAATATATTAACGGTATATATACAGGCCTTGTCCTGTGTAGGATGGAGTCAGTTTCAGTTCTTAAAACCCTGAATGTAGGAAAGATGCTTGCATCAGTGTGATCCAGCCAGGCCAGAAGGTTCACTAGGCAATCCAGCAGGGGCCTATGGGCAAACTGGAAAGGAGGCTTCATATATATCTAGATTTCCTGCCACTCCAATGATATTTTCTCTCCATTGTAATGTATCAACCGTACCCACAACCACCATTGCAGTGGCACACTGTTTCCTCATTTTGCTTTCTCTCAAACTTAGAAGCATTTTGTCATGTGCCTTCAAATTTGCCCAAGGACACCCATTCGGTTTCATGGCTGAGCTGGGAATCAAATCCTAGTTGCCATAGTTGTAGTTCAACACTCAAATCACTACATCATGCTTCTTTCCTCCCCATACCTGTCATATAACTATGGATTGGCTACCAGCTTGTCTAAATGAATTATGAAATCAAAATGTCAGCTGAACTCATTCTCCATTTAATTCCTAGAAATATCTTGTAGAAGACTTGTTCCAAAGCTTAGCTTGATTTTGAAAATGATAGGAAAGCAGGCAACCTCCACATTCACTTTAATATTTCATTGGGGCCAAAACTCACTGCCAGTCCACATATTGACTATTTATTTGACATCTGGAGCCTTAAGCCAACTTAAGAACGAATAACCCAAGACCAAATATCTGCCATTTAAAATAATGTTACAATTAAAGATGAGGGAGAACAGCTGAAAATTGGATTTAATATCTTATCTTCTACTTCAGGATACCAGAGGCAACTGTTTTTCAGACTATCTGATGGATCCTTCAGCACTTTTGGCAGTAAGAATGCAGAAGGAAACCTTTGGTGAGAACTAAGACTGCAAGTAGACAGAATAGCTTCTGTACATTGCTTTGTATACCCTGCTTTTTGTGTCTCTGCCTTGCTATGTGCAGTCTTCATCTCAACTACCTCTAATCCTTTTCCTCCTAGGCTCACTGCTATGATCTATAAAGCATTTGCACAGAGCAAGCCCTTTATATTTGTAGATGACAATGTCCTGAGCCAAGCACTCATCTGGATTGCAAGCAAACAGGAAGCAGATGGCTGCTTCCAGCCGCAAGGGAAAATCTACAACAACGCCTTAAAGGTAGCATGGGAATTCTCTGCACTATATATCTATTGCCTGGAAAATCCTCCCTTGTCTCTGGGTGCACCATACAGAGATGAATACCTCCTGCAGTTACAAATTTCATGTTAAATTGGCATTGTAATGACTTCTTTGGAGGTATTTAAACAGAGGCTGGATGACCATCTGTTGGGAGTGCTTTTAGTGTGAGTTTCTGCATGGCAGGGTGTGAGACTGGATAGCCCTTAGGGTTTCTTCCAGCTCTAGGTTTCTATGATTATCCAGCAGACATAAAGGAGGGAAGAAGAATGCATCTGTGCATGTGCACACATTTTTGCACAATGCTAAAAATAATTGTAATGGGAGTGCCCTCACTTTCTGATCTCAGACAGTAGGAGGTGCTTAGAAAAAAATAAAATCTTTTGCACAAGGAGGTTGGAGCTGGGACGTATGTGTAGGGTGGGGAGATCAAACCCAGTTAACCCTTCTGTGCTTTGTTTATTTTCATAATAAATATTCTGAAAGAAATTTCTCAGCCCTCAAGTCAATTCTGGTTTGCCACACCTTCACACAGGAGAGCAGTATTTGGCAATCTTTCCCCCCTTATTATTAGAGAAGGGACCTTAGTGATGCCTACACTATGTAGTACTGTACTTGGAGGCTGGATTCTTTCTACACATGGGAGCTGAAGATTGCTATACAACAGGAGGGAAAGTTGGGAACAGTATAACAGTCTTATTCTTCCACTTAGCCAAGTCCAGGATATATTTAAAAAAACATGCTAAAAATTAATAATTCATGAATGATTAAGATACTATAATTGAACCCAACCTAAAATGAAATCCATGAATTCAGAGATCTTGCCTGGGATGAATTTTTGCTCATGCCTTGATTTTGAGAGAAATAGTAACAACAAAAAGATAACCACCCATCTTCCCAGCCCCATCCAGCATCATTTGGAGTGAAGAATGTGTGTTACTATTTGCACCTGTGTCTGAACTATTTTTTCCCTTTTTGTAAACAGGCTGGAACAGATGACAGAATTATCATCACAGCTTACGTCACTGCTTCACTAATGGAAAGTGGACTTCCCCAATCGGTATGGATTTATTATAATGGCACACAATATCTTTCATCAGTTCTACATTTCTACTGCAGATTCCTGAATCCTTCTTTCTGACTTATACTTCCCATCCTCAAATTTGGGCATTAAGCCAATGTTGAATCCCACTTGCCAACTTCAGTGAGATAGAATTAAACCTTTCTTATGGAGGCACCCCTGCTATCTGAATTATCTACAACAATATATAATATCAGGATTTTGCATGTCCCTTGTATTGTTCTTGGCTGTTTCTTATAAATAAAGGCACGGTCCATTGCATTCATTACAAAACAATCCTGAGTAAGCAACCGAAGGTTCACAAGGTTTTGTCAATTAGTATAATGTGTGTGTGTGCCTTCAAGTTGCTGTTAACTTATGGCAATGCCTGAAATTTGTAAGGTTTTCTTAGGCAAAAGATTCTCAAGTGGTGGTTTTGCCAGTTCCTTTCTCTAAAATATAGCCCATAGCACCTGGCATTCATTGGCAGCCTCCCATTCAAGTACTAACCACAGCTGATCCAGCTTAGTTTCCTAGATCAGACAGGTCTGGAGTATTTAGGCAGCTTTGTGTCTGTACACTGGTACATAATAACTGGGACATGTGCTAGTTTGCAACAAGTGATAGTTACAATCACAAGGATGCCCTAAACTTCAACAGTCAGCCCTCTGTATCCACGGATTCAACTATCCATGGTCTGAAAATATTAAACATATATCGATACATTCCAAAAAAGCAAATTTTGATTTTGCCATTTTATATAAGGACCACCATTTCTATGCCATTGTATTTAATGGGACTTGAGCATCCATGGATTTTGGTAGTCCTGCAATCAGGGACAGGGAGTCTTACAACCAAACCCCAGTTGATGCCAAGAACCAACTGTACTAGGAGTTCCCCACCCAAAGTTCAAACTTTGAGTGGATTTCCCTATTTGGCCTCATGGGGGGATGGGTAATTTTATCTGGGATTCCACTGGACTGTTAAAAGCCGACTTATATCCAACACAAACCAGTAGTAATATGGCTATTTTTTTTTTTTTTTACCAAATCAGAAGTCATCCTCCTGTGGCAATGGCAGTATCACTCATTTTTCCCAATGGACACCAGGACTTTGTACTAATGTGCTGCTTTTCAGCATGTCAGGGTTCCAGTTTTCAAGAAGCAGGGAGATGTCTCTCCTTCCTTTTCTCTGGGGCCAGAATCAGTGGCACAGCTCCTGCTCTTGCAACCATTGCTAGCCCAGACAGAAAAAATAGCTTTAATGGGAAGGGACAGCCTAGAAAGGAGAGAAGAAATTAGTTTAAAAATGCTTCTCCATGTTGGATTTTAATCTGACCCAGAGACTTCTCTTCTTGAAGCAAGTGGTGTTAGCCCCCAAAACTATTTATCCTCATCCCAGTGAGCTTCACATGTGTCTATCCCAACTTATCTTGCACTTTTCTCAAATGCTGACCTGTCTTCTGTTGCAAACTGCCTGCCTCAGTGGTAAAAATATGCTGCATCTTCAGATTTTTCTCACCATTAATGAGAATTGGACTATCTGTGTACCAAAATTCAGCTTTTTGTGTAGGCAGTTTACCTGCTTAAGTCTCTATTTCTTGTCCACATTTTTATGGATACATATCCAGATATCGTTTCTTCAAACCAGATGGTCTCAATCTGTATGTAGCAGCTTAATATTTTTTGTCCTACAGCAACTCCCTCTCATTGAGACAAGATAGCACAATTAACTGTTTTCAGAGGTTTCTAGCTATTGGAATGTGCAATTCTATATTTAATTCATATGCAAGTATCCTTTTAGTATATTATAGTATTTTAGCATTTTATTGTGTGATGTATATGTTTGATCTTCTGCCCTTTGGTGGAAAGGGTGTTATAAATAAACCTTGTTGTTGTTATTTACAATGTTAGTATCAATTTAAGTTAGTTAATTGGTAAAGATGATATGTCTTTATATAGTGTGTCTGTAACATATATTTTAAATTACAGGATCCTGTGGTGCGGAGTGGTCTCTCCTGCTTGGCTGCTCTTTCGGGCAGGGATTTTGAAAACATCTATGTCAATGCTCTCTTGGCCTATACCTACAGCTTAGCTGGTGAAGTGGAAAAACTGAACCATTTCTTTGATATCCTGATACAATCTGCTACTAGAACTGGTGAGTGTTTTGCCCTTGGACTCAGGAAAAACAAAACATGGCTTTCATGTTTCATTTTAAATAAGGAGCATAATTTTATGGACAACTGAAATGATCTGCAATTAGGGTGACTAGATATCCTAACCACAAAGGAGGACAAGGCACCATCAAATGTAGGGCATTCAAGAAAAAATGTAGGACATTACAAGCTAGAAGTTAAAAACACTCATATAAATATAAATGCATGCTTCTTAGTCATGCTCAAAATGGAAAACATTTTGGATGTTCTGGCAAGCAGAACTGTTTGTGCTCACTCTAAATGATGGATAGCTGAGAGAGTGCTTCCAGGACAGATTTCATTCTTTCACCAGGTGATGGTTTCTTTTTTTAATAAGAGTTAAAGTACTGTACTTATGTTGACCCATGGATAAGTTGACCTAGGGTTTTTTGGGTCAATTTTTTGACTAAAATTTCTAGACTTGCACATGAGTACAGGTGTCCCTTAACATTTGTGGCTTTAGGACTCATGGATTTGATTATTTGTGAGTCCCTAGATGTGTGCACATGCACTCCTTCCTGTCCATCCCTCCCAGGCTTTTCCCCTGTGAGTGAGGGAAAAGCCAAGGACAGAGGGAACAGCCGGGAGGGACTTGGGAATAGTTGAGCTTCCTCAGTCTTTGGGACTGAAGGAGGAAGCATGCACTCCTCCTTCCCTTCCAGCACCTCAGACAACTTGCTAGAGTTGTTTGAGGCTTCGGACGAGAGACTCACGTGCACATTAGTTTCCCCCCCCCCCCCATTATTCGTGAATTTTTCAGATTCGTGAGGGTCCTCTGCCCTTGAACCCTGTGAATCTGGAGGTACAACTGTATATACAGTAAATCAAAAAGAAGATCGCCTTAAGGGAAATTAAAAATAAACAGAAGTAGTAGTCATGTGGTCCATGAGTTTTAAAAGAGGGGGATTTAGAAATGTGTCTCTGTGTTGTGTGCCATTGCCTTCAAGTCATTTCTGACTTAAAGTGAATTTAAGGCAAGCCTATCATGGGGTTTTCTTGGCAAGATTTGTTCAGAGAAGAAAATACCTTTATTTAAACTGATCAAAACATCAGAGGAGAGTGTGCTCTTTTGAATTTCCCAGAACTCTTTATCAGACTAAATGGTACAGTATCTCTCCCCCCCTTTAAGACAGGGTTTGCATGTGACACTTTCTTAAGATTTAGTCTCTGAGGCACATATGAGAGAATGCCTACTACTGGCTAGGACAAAAGGCAGAGAGGCTACTTATGGACAAATATGCCATTGCCACCAAGTCATCCCCTCTGCATAATTTCTCAATATTGTCTTCTGAATTCCTAGGGGGTCTGGTGTACTGGGAAAGGGAGAAGAGGCCTGCAGCTGAACAGTTTTCTTCCTTTTATCCTCGTGCCCCATCTGCTGAGATTGAGACCAATGCTTACATCCTGCTGGCTTGGCTCAAACAACCCAACCTCTCCCAGGAGAATCTGACTTTTGCTTCACAGATTGCACAGTGGATTGTCAGGCAACAGAACTTCTATGGAGGCTTCTCCTCCAGTCAGGTGACTTTTAAATTAATTACATGCTATGGGGAAAATTGCACCCTTTTGTCTGTCATAGAATCATCACTAGAAGGGCCAACTAGTCCCTGCCAGTTCAGAAATCCACTGCTAAATCACCCCTGAAAGATGGCCATCCAACCTCTCTTTAAAAACCTCCAAAGATAGAGAGGCCACCACCTACTCCGATGTAAAAGAAGTTATTCTAATGTTTGGGTACAGTCTATTTTCTTGTAATTTGTATTGATTCAATTGGTTCCTGTTCTAGTCTGTTCCTGTTCTAAAATAGGAGATGTTGGGGAAATGTAGTGCTTTCAGAAATGCACATTCCCCCATGTTTAATGCCCAACTAGTAGAACATATTTGTGTGGTGAAGAGCATTAGTCCTCTTCTACTCTTGGAGTCAAAAGATATATTGAATAAAATAAATGTTTGCCATACTGGGCTAAAATCTGTATGGACTGGAGAGAGACTGTGATTATCAAAGTCCTTGAAATGCCTCCCAGTACATTTCAGGCTCTACTGATGGATGAACAGTTTACTTCTATTCTGGAAAAAGCCTGTGTAAACCTTTTTTCCATTTTGCATTCACATTGGAAATTCTCAAGGAATTACTTGCCAGGGAGTTAATTTGTCCACATGGCTTAGTTATTGCTCCCCTTAGCTCTGAAGGCTAATCAAGTCCAACCCTTATTACTTTATTTTCTCTTCCTCCTTAGTACATGCCGGGAGGAGACAGGGCTGTAGAGTGTAGAGAGAAAGACCTGGCTTCAAATCTCTGCTCAGCTATGAAGCTCACAGAGGCTCATCTAGCCTTCACAGTTGTTGTCAAAGCAAAATCAAATATCCCTCATATACTTCACCCTGAGCTTCCTGAAGTGGGGTGCAAATGTGATGAATGAGATGGCTCACATGATTTTCTAATATTAATGTAATATTTATAATACAATATAATTAATACGGTAGTAGTAATGTGTGCCTTCAAGTCATTTATGACTTATGATGACCTTAAGGTGAACCTATCATTGGGTTTTCTTGAGAAGATTTCTCCAGAGGAGGTTTGCCATTGTCTTCCCCCAAGGCTGCAAGAATGTGACTTGCCCAAGGTCACTCAGTGGGTTTTATAGCCAAACTGGGAATTGAACCCTGATCTCCAGAGTTGTAGTCCAACACTCAAACCAGTATACCATCATAGACTTAGACGTAATATTTATATTGTAATATAATTAATAATATGCATCATATATTTTGTGCATTTTGGTCAGTCCAATAAAGGTATTACTGTTTTGTGGATTTTGGATGTTATTGTACTTTGCTACATGGCTAACATGGCTACCCTTGAATATGTTCTATAATTCAGAGTTTTACTGTATTCTCCAGGACACACCTGTGGCCCTCCAAGCTTTATCTGAATATGGAATCATGACTTTTGAAAAAGATGCTGAAAACACAGTAGATATCAGTGCTGGGGAATCTTTCACAAAGCAATTCTTGGTGAATAAGGACAACAGTGTCCTACTGCAGCAGGTTGCACTACCCAGTGCCCAAGAAAGCTACAGTGTGAATGTTGATGGCTCTGGCTGTGCCTACACACAGGTAAATGATATGGTCAATGTCCTTCCATAAGTACCTTGGCTACTTATTACACAGCATCACAACCAGCAATGCAGTAGTTGCTGGTGCTATCTGATAATTTTTCCTCCTCTTTCAGACAACCTTGAGGTACAACATCATTCTTCCTGCACAGGCCTCTGGGTTTGCTTTAGCCGTGGAAACAAGAAATGCTTCCTGTACAGGCAACTTCTTGCCCAGATTTACTGTTGTTGTGACAGCCAGGTAATGTATGTTCCACTTGAAATGTGGGTCAGGGAATGGGAACAGACAACTGATCCTGAATAACATCTGTCCTCTGCTAGCCACATTGCCATACATGACAAAATAAACTAATAAGAGGCAGTTCTCCTATTCCTGGTATGTTGTTGGCAATCCCTTTGTCTATGTGAAGTATAAAATCCAAACAATAGATTTGTTTACTGCTCACTGTAGATCAGGATCAGCCATATGGTACATATATCTCCTGATTCCTGGGAAGCACAAAAAACTGAACTTACTAAGAAAAACTTCCAGCTTCCATTTAAAAAACAAAAACTCTCTACCACTTAATGGATGCAGAGAGTCATCTGGAGAGGGCCTTTTCCGCGACCGCCCCCAGGCTATGGAATGGCCTGCCGGACGAGATCCGCCTTATTTCTACGCTCACTGCCTTTAAGAAGGCAGTGAAGACGGATCTTTTCCGGCAGGCCTTCCCAGACTAATTATTCCCCGGATACATCTGCTCTGGGGAGTCGTTTCTTGTCTGATATTCTGCCGGCCTCCCTGTGATGCTTGGGCAGGTTATTTATTTATTGCTTGTTTTATGTAGTAGTTCATTGTTTTAACATTTTCTTGTTTAATACTGTTTTAAGGGGGTGGGAGGAGGGATTAGGGTTGGGATTGTTTTACACTGTTTATTTTAACTTGTGTAACCCGCCTCGATTGCTTGGCAGAGAGGCGGGCTATAAATAAAAATTATTATTATTATTATTATTATTATTATTAAATGTGTAGATTCTGTGAAATTGTGGAAGTCAGAAGAGAAAGGGTTAAAACATAGTTTCACTATTTGGTATAATGTCTTTCTTTACTCCTAATTAAAATAATAAATAATGAGAAAATCTGAAAAAACAAGTCATTTATACAAAATAAACAAATGTGCATGTAAAAAAACCAAAATTGTATAAATTCCACAAGACAAAAGATACATCTTTTCTTGTGGCAGAATTTGAACTTACTTTCTACAAAATTCTTAACATCATGTTGGAATCTGCAGATATTATGAACTATGTAGAACACTATTTACTGTATCATTTTAAGTTTTTCACAGTATATTCGCAGCTTGCTTTTAATTAGGCTCAATCAGAATACAAAATGACTTGGGTTTGTTTTTGTTTCAAGTTATACTGGTGAGCGCAACACATCCAACATGGCCATCATTGATATGAAGATGCTGTCTGGTTTTGTTCCTGTACAATCATCCCTGCAGGAGGTAAAGGCTTAGACCTAAATAAAAGAATTCAAGACATAGCTGTGTTAGTCTGGAAAATCAGTAGGCAACAGGATCTTGTAGCACCTTTGAGACTAATGGAAAGAAAGAAGTGGGTAGCATGTGCTTTCATAGACTGGAGCCTACTTGCTCAGATGCACCCCATGAATCTGAGGAAGCAGACTCAAGTCTACAAAAGCTCATGCTACCAGCTTCTTTCTTTCAGTTAGTCTCAAAAGTGCTACAAGGGGGATTATTGCATGGTTCTTCAATAGTGGGATAGAAGCAGGATTGAAACTGTAATCCATGGATTTTATCACACCACATCATGGCTAGGCAGTAGGTATTCTGTAGTCAGTCTGTACTTCTGCTGCTGCTTTTAATGAACAGGAAAATCATGTGAATAGTTGTCAGTCCTACAGTTAACCTCTTATTGAAGTATATGCCATAGTAATTCAGAGAGAAGGAGATTTAAACTGGTTTCACTGTAGCCCTCCCCATTCCTAATGAAGGCAAGACTGAGGAGGCAATCGTCTTGGGCAGAAGAAAGGGGATTTAAAGGGGTTTCACTGTGCGCGCATGCGCGCGCACACACACACACACACACACGATTCCAAATGAAAGCAAAACTTCTTAGTACTGAGGAGGCAACCATTTCATCTGGGGCAAGAAAAACAGGATTTGAAGGGGTTTCACAGCATACTCCCCACTCCCAATGAAGGCAAGACTACTTTACTTACTTAATCTTGGGAGATTATCTCTCTACAGTTAAGCTGAATTAAAAAGATACTTATTTTGCCTGAATTGAAGTAAAATTTTGGCTGCATCTGGATGCTATTGCACTGATTTTGCCCCAAAAACTACCATCTGGATGCAGCTCAAATTCAGCCAGGCTGACTTAACTCGCTCCTGAAGTCATTTTTCAAAGTCAAAAGCATTCACTTGCCCACATGAGCTCACACTCTTAGCCACATCTTTCACTTGTAGTGGTGGGAAACCCTTGCGAGGGCTAGACGCAAGGCATTATTTCTGTTGCTTGGAGCAGCACCATTTTGGGACAGACTGACTGACTAGAGCTAGGAGTTAGAGCATGTGGCAGTGGGGAAAATGCAGCAGCAGAAAGGAGCTTTCAAGTTTGAGACCCTGCTTAAACTTTTGTGTCCTCCAGCCTGCTCTTGCTTGCTTTCATTAACAGGCTGAGAGATGAGGTCTCCAGTCCAGAGCATATAGCCGCTGTAAACCCACTACACACATACGCTGGCTGCACCTCTCTTCACCTCAACAAAGAATGACTGAGAATCCTTCCTTGCTGCTTCTCCTTTTGCCCTTGGTCACCTTTGGAGCAGCGATCAAGCAGCTGGCTGAGCAATGACCAAGAAACTTCTTGCCCACACTGGCCTTCTGATAAAGCTGGAATGGGTGAGAGGCTTCTCTCACTGCTCAGCCAGCTGCATGGTTGCAACTCTGACTGTGACCAGCTGCAAAGGGAGTAATGACCAATCAGCCAGTTGAGCAGTGACTGAGAAGCCTCTCGCCTGCACTAGCCTTTACCAAAAGGCTGGCACAGGCAAGAGGCTTCTTGGTCAGCTTCTCGGTTGCTGCTCCCAAGGTGATTGGATGCAAAGAGAACAGCAGCCAAGATTGGTTGTTTTAAATTTGCAGTAGAACTGTAGACTTAATATCAGGAAATAGGGGCACTAGTGTTGTTGCCCAAGAGGAAAGGGGGCAGCAGCCTGAAAAAGTTTGGGGAACACTGTTCTAGAGGAATGTGTGTTCACTTTGTTTCCCATTTTGTACTGGGGGGGGGGGGACTTTTAGCAAAGTGAGGAATGGATAAGTTATTTTTCACAAAAACTCAGGACTATAAAATCAAAAGTGCCCTGATTAGATGCCTCTTGGAAGCCAGAAAGCAGAGCATGAGATGAGGACTGTAGCCCTCTCCTGTTTGATTCCAGACAGAGAAAAAGAGGCCTTTTCTGAATGCACTAAAAAAATTGGGCATGTAAGGCAGGAAGCTAGCATGACTTGGAGATGTTACCAGGCTGCGCATGGGCCCTTTTATGGTATTTCTGAAAGGACCTTTGAACTGCAATATGTTCTGATATTTAATTCTGGAACTGATAATCTCTCTGTCCAAAGCTAGAATTCCAAAATGAATTTCATTTGGGCAGAAGTTCACATGATTAGAAAATGTTTTGTTTGCTTGTTTCCATAGTGGAGTGGTAATAGCCACATGCTAAATGCAACACTCACTCAAAAGTGCTGAGCACGGCTAGGGAATGTATGGCCCTCCAGATGCTTTGGAATTCCAGCTCCCATTAAGCCCAAGCAAGCATGATCAATGGTCAGTTCTGGTGGGAGCTGTAGTCTAGCAAAACTAGGAATTACTGCACATATTGCAGTAGAGTATCAACATCTCGGCAAGCCTAGGCCAACACGCCATTTTCCTCCAGCTTACCATGGGAAGCCAGTGCGCATAGAGGCTCCTCATTAAGTCACTTAGAGATTTCAGCATGAAAGGGAAAGAGCTTTTCAGAACTGGTATCATTTCAACTACTCAGATACAATGACAAAAAAGAATCTGTATATGCCATATTTTTCTCACTTCAATGTCATAGGCCAATGCCGCAACTCCTGTCAGCAAAAATACCTTTCCTTTTGCTTTTTGTCTCATGCAGCTCCAAAACAAAGTAATGCGGGTAGAAACCAAGAATGACCACATCTTCTTTTATCTGGAAGCTGTAAGTACTGAGTGGGAGAAAAAGGACTTTTGTTGGTTTATTGTAAAGCTGCAGCTTCAAAACATGTCAAAAGAAGCTGTCTCTAATACCTCCTGTTTTCTTATGCCTCAGGTATCAGCCGAGAAAATTACTTTTGCATTAACTGTAGAACAAACACATGTTGTGTCCAACATCAAACCAGCTCAAGTTAAAATCTACGATTATTATGAAACAGGTAGGAGATCTGGTAGTCACTGAATAATATGTGTACACAGATTCCTGTGTACAAGTGGGACAAGCAGCCTCACATTGAAGATGAAGAGGCTGGCATGAGTCTCTGTATTTATTTTGAATGAAATAGTTGAAGAGGCTAACAAGTGGAATCATTCCTTCCATTTTGCACGATAGTTCCTTTGTTTAAGCAATATGAGATTGCAGTTATAATTGACATGATTGTATTCCATATTCAGCCATTACATTACATGCTTCACAACCCTTGCATATATGAAAACACTATTCCTTGTAGTCCCCTGAGTTCACCTATACTTTCTTCAGGATTGCCAACTTTTTTATTGTCTGTATCTTTAACATACTATTAACATAACAGACTGATCTACAAATTTCAGTATGCTCTGGAAAACTTGGTTGGTTTTTGCAGAGCAGCTATTTTTAAAGGCACAAGAGGAGGTTGTAAAGATCTGCTGACAACCTGAAGATTCCAAAGAATGGGATAGTATTGAGTATCTTGTTTTGCATTTCAAATGTGTTTTACTTCATTTCCCTAAAATTAAAGTCTTCCCTCTCTTGCTAAATATGTGAATGGATCCATGCATTGTCCTATTTATATTTCTGTGACCTATCTTCCTTCTCTCTCCACCAGATGAGTTTGCCCAGGCTGAATATATTACAGCTTGCCAGCAAGACTGAGATTAAAAGCAAGGGAGAGAAAGGTAAGGCAAAGCAAAAGATGCTAGCATATTTAAAAGACAGAAAGATAGGTAGCATAAGAGACAAAGAAAAGTAAGAACTTCAAGACACACTCTTCCAGATTAGTACAAATAAGTGAGACCTCTCACAACAGAGAGTTTTGACTAATACTAATTTTTGCCTCTTGATGTATATACTTGGAGCTTCTCCAGTCTCTGTAAAAGCCAGCACACAAGTGTAGGAAGATTACACTATATTACACTGTGGACAATTGTCCAAATAGGATCATCCCTCCATATCCATGAAGTCTTTACAAATTCAACCATCCATAGCTTGAAAATATATTTTTTAAAAATATTCCAAAAAGCAAACCTTGATTTTTGCCACTTTATATACCATTTTACTATGGTATTTTATTCAATGGGGCTTGAACATCCATGGATCTTAGTATTGACAAGGGCTCCTAGAACCAATCCCCAGTGGATCCCAAGGACTCACTATAATCATTTGGATCTTACACCATGTAGGCTATTTGGCCTAATACCATTTAGATTTCTTCAATGCATTTGCTCATTATTGGCTCTGGATGTTGCAAGACCCTATGGCCTTGCCTTCTCTCTTTTTTTTTTTAAAGGGGCAGTATTCTAATAAATTTTAACAAGTACTATCAGAAACTATCCCTTCTCCTCATCCCATCTAGCAAGGAGGAGAACAAATGGCCAAGGAACCCAGTATGAAGTACTGAACCATACAAGCCTTTGCTGAGTTTGAGGAGGACTTTTTTCTTCTGTAATGTATCCCAGAATATTAAAAAAAAAAAAAAAACAACCTTTTGGTGGGAATAAAATGTTGATTCTGATGCCAGGAATTGCTGAATGCTTTTGGACTGAACGCTTCTCCAGCTGCTTAACAAATTACAGCAACAAATTACAGCAGCCAACAGCAACAGCTGTGTAGCCATCTTTCTAAAGTGACAAGTGGTGCTCTTTCCTCTCCTAGGAGGCAGAAGAAATAGCTGAAGGCTTGTTGAGCATGTTAATGCAGATTAGCTCCAAAAACAGTTTTCATTTACTTATTTTTATGTTCTTTCCCTAAATGAAATTGTTCCTTTATTTCAGCAAGGAAGACCAGAAGCTGTGTCTGAGTGGCTGAAAATCACCAGTTCAGCAATTGCCCTAACAAATTGTCAAGATTAGGGGAGCTGATTTTTTGGCTGGAAACTAGCTACACATTTTTTAAGATTCAAATGGCTATTTTGAATATCTTGATTACAGAATAAAACATTATTTGTTTGCTATAGTCATTTAAGTTGCTCTCTTTTGTTGTAACTTTATTTGATTTGATGGTTTGAAATACTCACTAATATTCCCCCCCAAAATAGCATTCTTGTTAAGATTGATTACTCAGTCAAACTACTGGGACAGGGATGGAAAAGAGCTCTTTGCTATCCATGTTGCAAAATCTTGCAACCACATTTCATCCATGGTAACAAATCATTATAACCTCAAATCAATATTGTAACACATCAACACATATCTCCTACCATGTGTCAAAATACATATAGGCTGGTATCCTGTTGAGCATTACAATATCATGAAATGGACTAATGACATTGGAACTGCTGGGGATTCACATTTATGGTCATAAACGACTGTACATGACTCCCAAAACCTACTTTCACAGCATAGCATCACCCTGACTAAAGTGTTTCTGAAGTGGTGGTGATTGGGGCATTGGGGAAATGACATCTGTAGTGCACTCCTGGTTGTGGAGTGTCTTGGAGAAAAGCAGTTGCAGCAGGACCCCACAACCAGGAGTGTGCTATGAAAGTCATTTTCCAGCACTCTGATCTTCAAAACATCAGAAATTCTTCAATCAGGGCATTAACCAGGCTACAAAGGTTGTTGTGAGTCTCAGTCACAACTTACAGCACTGGAGCTTCATATTATTATTATTATTATTATTATTATTTATTTTTATTTTTTATTTTAGTAGTTATGATGATAATGCATGATCATGGAATGCCCTCAACACCTATATGAGAAGCAGGACAGCATAGTTCTCACCATGCTGATAGTAGATGGGCCTGCTGAATTTGGTCAACATAAATGAAAGAGAATTTAGTTTCATTGCATTGAAAAGATACCAAAATTTGCAAATGTCTTGCAGTGCAAATATCTGAATAGGGGGAAAAGCAACAGTGAGGACCCCTCCACTTTTAAACACCCTTCCAAGTGTAGCCTATTCATATATGTACTAAAACTGAATGCAAGAAGAATTCTAAATATACTTTTGCCCTTCATATAAATGCTTGACTGGGTGGCTTTGGGCAAGTCGCACTGTCTCAGCCACAAAGGCAAACTCCCTCAGAACAAATCTTACCTAGATGACCCTGTGATATGGTGACCCTAAGGTGAACCTACATTCAACTTGACCCAAGTTGAAAATGACTTGAAGGTACACAATAACAGCAACAAATTGTGATACCTAGCTGACATATGGACCTTTTTTGTTGGCCACCTCTTGTTCTATCAAATGAGGATTTAGAGGCTACAACATGTTTTGTTTTGTTATTTAAAAAAGAGTGACAATACCATCCACAGTGTAAGCTTTCCCACTAAAAATCATACATGCTATTGTACACCTTCCAGTATTTCTGCCAGAGTGTGGTCAAGCTGGCAAAGTTATTGAGGAGGAAGAACAGACCAACTAGGAAAGGCTACAGCATTTTTGCTTTTTCCCCAAGTCTGCTAGGAAGGGAAAGATTCCAACTTCTCCTCTCCTCTTACCCGTGTTGAACATGAACTTCTTTTATACTTTGGATTGAGTTTGTAACAAAGTAAGGTGAGAAGGAAGGCAGAAAGTAGTAGTAGGGCAGAGAAACAAAAGCATTGTAAAAGTAGCTGAAAAAGTGGGATGACATAGGATTAATCAAGACTGTCACTACCAAATCGGGACAATTGACGGCATGCTATTGCCCCTTCAGTCTGAACAAGGCCATCACCTCCTGCAGACTGAAGCATCTGCAGCTACATTTTTAATTAAAAGGGTGCATGACTTGCTTCTCCTCCCTGCTACCCTGCATCCCTTTTTGCTGCCAAAGATCTGCTCTTCAGATCAGGTTTTGAAAGCATGCGGAGGCAGCGAAAAAGGAACAGCAGAGTGAATACTAACAAAGATGACCAAAGTTACAGCCCATATTATGGGACTGAAGAGTCTAACAGAACTCTCAAAACCAATGAGTAAACCTGTGGTGGGGAATTGGAAATTTAGATGTGGGTTTTTTCCCAAACTGTTTTTTCCTGCTATAGTACATCTAATTTGGGGCTGAATGTCTGATCTCATTAGAAGCTGTCTCAAACGTCTGCCACAGCTAACAGAGGCTGAATCCACACCTGCAAAATAATTCACCAGTATCCGTGTGCAGTATCAAGCTCTAGGTTTGTCTGGTTTTACCTCATTTGCACCATACACCCCTTTGTAATCCAAATTCAAATCGATTTTAGAGTCACACATCCCCACCACAAGTCACATCTGTACAAATGGGTGTTTCTACTGTTGTCCACATGTTCAATGAATTGGATTACTTTTGGTCACTTAGCTACAGCGGCTACAGTTTTTGGGGGGTGGTTGGTCTTCCCAGCATGCATATCCATATCAACCAATAGCCTTTTTTGTTTTCCCTTGCCTGGTTTCTCTTGCCCAGGAAAGTTAAATGCATCATCCTTCATGTTCAGGGAAACAGTGGCATTGGCTAGGGAGGAATGAGTGAAATGTTTGCAGGGGGAGGAAGATTGGAAGGTGTGGGGCACTGCCTGCCTGGTCTCCTTTCAGCCCTCTTTCCCCCTCCAAGCACCGCAACAGCTTGCACTCCTTTTGCAGTATGTGGAGTGGGGGAGTCAGAAAAGAGACCAGACAGTGCCCCCACTTTCCAATCTCACACACACACACACACACACACACACACACACACACACATGCTTAAGCAGCCTTAGAAATACATTTCACAGTTTTAAAACAATTGTTTTTGCAGATGCAAAAAGAGAGGGAGGGAACCCTGGGTTTCCTGCATGGAAAAGCAAAACACAAAGCTAGAGGGAGGCAGAGGATGGGGAAGCTGGCAGAGAGGTTTGAAATTATTTAGATCCTCTGTTTTCTTTTCATTCCTAGAGGGGCAAAAGCAATGAGCCAGCCATGAACCAAACTCCATGGCAAAATTAAAATGCAGGGGGCAGTTGATAGGGCTGCACATGGGCAGTCGGGGCAAGCTAGGGGGTACTTTCAGCATGTGTGTGTTTGTGTGATAATAGAGTCAATTAGCTGTTTGGAAGTGGTGGGAGCATGTTTTTCTCTGTGCATTTGGGGGAGCGATCAATAAATATTTGGCAACCAAAATCATGTTCCTAGCAGCAGGGGCAGTGATGCCCTTTCACTAACTGGAACTGCATCTACACTGCAGAATTAATGCAGTTTGACACCACTTTAACTGCCATGGCTCAATGCTATGGAATTCTGGGATTTGTAATTTTTTGAGATATTTAGCTTTCTCTAACAGAGAGCTCTGATGCCACAGCAAACAACTCCCAGGACACCATAGCACCGAGCTGTGACAGTTAAAGCAGTGTCAAACTGCATTAATTCTTCAGTGTGACAGCAGCCTAAGATATCAAATATTAATCTGAAGGGGCAAATCTGCTGCTGCTGCCACTCTGAACTTCTTTTGGGTGTGTTAGGCTTGGATTGCCATCTGTGCAATTCTAGTACCTTTTGGCTGCCACGACTGCCATCATTGCCACCTTGCTGCAATATGCACA
The DNA here is from genome assembly GCA_026167975.1 of Phrynosoma blainvillii. NCBI lineage: Eukaryota > Metazoa > Chordata > Lepidosauria > Squamata > Phrynosomatidae > Phrynosoma > Phrynosoma blainvillii. The sequence goes on along the minus strand of JANUYF010000002.1, from coordinate 168,341,436 downwards.
GATATGACATGCACAGAGACACAGCTTTAAAGCCCCATTGATTGGAATAAGAGACACAAAACTGGAGGTTGGGAAGGGAGGATCTTCATAACATGCGCACGCACACGCACACGCACCCACATTATTCAAATGCCTTCTAAAACAGAGGCATGTCTTTGAGCATCCCAATACACTGAACTAAAGAAAATGATATGAAGAATGGGTGAAAAGGGAGGGGAGACTGGAAGGTGGTGGGCACTGTCTGGTCTCCTTTCAGCCTTCCCCCTCCAAGCACTGCAACAGCCCAGACTCCAGTCAGCTATCAAAAGAGAAACAGTGGCATTGACTGGGGGAGGGGGGCAGGAGATCATTAAGGTCTCCATTAATCGTGGCTTTTTCACACATTTGATCCACAAAGCACAGCCATTGCAAATCTCATTGAAATCAATGGGATTGCCAGTTGCACAAGGGTTTTGAGAGGATCACAAGAGTAGAGGTCAATCCTATGCCCACTTGGTCCAACTAAATTCCACTCACCCCAGTTCCACCCTAATCCCTATTTGGAGTGCAGGACACATATTTTAAAAATTCAGGTTATCCAATAAACTACAGAGCAAAAAAGGTTTGTCTGAGTTGTTTAAAATTGCTTGAAAGCTCTCAGGTATCAAAAAGAAGTGCTTTCATTTTGAATTAGGAAGAACATTGTGTGTTAATAAAAGGATTGGTGTGTATGAATACGGATTGTTTTGCAGGTGTGAATTCAGCCATAATGGTGCTTAATTCTAAACAATGTGCTTGCAGAATTTCAATTCCAGAAACAAAACAAAACAAAACAAACTCCAGAAGAAAATAAAAATATTCATGAGCATCTCCTTTACAGTGAATCATTCCAAGGCTGGAATCTTGTTAGTGGCTTACATTTGCCTACGACGAATTAATCCAATGTAAAGACATTTTGCAGGCATTGTAGAAAGAAGAATCCTGTACCTTCTTTTGCAGTACCTTTGTTCCTGGGCATACAGCTGTATGCCACTCCTGACTTCTGAAAAGATACAGGGGTGTGCCCAGGAGTCAACCAGCTACTCTTTTTTGATCTGTGAACAAAGCTGCACCTTCTGCCCTTGTCTCAGGAGCAACAGCTGCTTTTCTTCCTCTCCTGAGTGCACAAGTCCAGCTGGACAGCTCCCAGGGGCACCATTATAACCAACCTGTGGCCAGGGGTCTGTATCTGGGAGTCTGCCATTGTCCTTCATACCCAGGGCAGAAGAAGAAGCTGTCACTCCTAGAGCACCAATGTAGGTCCACTGATGAAGATTTACACCTTGCTACCAGTCTTATTGGACCCTGGCCCAAATCTACATCCATCAAAAATGCCCAGGATTGACCACTTCTGTAAACTCACAAACTATTATTAGAAATGCATCCATTAGCATTGTACAATGCAACTATGTTTAGGTATTATCTGCCCTAAAGTCAAGGAAGAATATGATCACATTATAGAGTAAGGGAGACTGATTAATGGAAAACATATACAGAAAGTACATGAGGGCAAGGGGATCTTTTTACGTTATCATTCCTGTGCTGTGCCTTCAAGTCATTTCCAACTAATGTCAAACCTAAGGTGAACCTATCATGGTATTTTCTTGGTTTGACTTTGCCTTCCTCTGAGACTATGAGTATGACTTGCCAAGGTGACCCAGTTGGTTTCCATGGATGACAGAGGGTTCAAACCCTGGTCCCCAGAATCATAGCCCAACACCTAAACCACTACATGTCAGAACCAAAAGGATTTTGGTTCTGCCAGTATATATGAAGTTGAGAAATGTATATATAAATCCTATATTGGTTTGTGTTGTATGTATATATACACTAAGGACGTTATCACACGTGGCCCACAAACCAACAATAAAGTGGAAATGACAAATCCCGAAAATAAACTGAAAATAAACCTTGATTCCGCAAATGGTTTTCACACGTCATTAACATAAATGCACAATTAAAGTAAGCTCCCACTGAAACTGCATTTAACGTTCACACACAAGTGAGAAAATCCTGTACATGTACTAGAAATGATCTTCTAGCACATGCGCACTATGCTCGCCACGGCTGTCACTTGCTGCGGCTGTCACCCCTTCCCCAGGTCATCCTCAGAGCAGCTGGCCCTTTGCACGGCCGGCGCTCCGAGGAGGACCTCCCGCCGCAGCGTTCGCACATGCTGCAGTGGAGGAGTCGGCGAAGGTGCGCCGCAGCCTTTTGCGGTGCACCTTCGCCGACTTGTGAAAGGAGCGCTAACTTAGCGCTCCTTTCAGGGGCAGTGAAGCTGCGCCACGGGGCCGAGGTGTGGGGATACCTTGGCCCCGCACCGCAGCTTCCCAGGGCGGTCCATGGCTGCCCGTCCTTCAAGTCGGCGAAGGTGCACCGCAAAAGCCTGCAGCGTACCTTCACCGACTCTTCGGCAAGAGGTCCTCCTCGGAGTGCCGGCCGTGCGGAGGGCCGGCTGCTCAAGGATGACCTGGGGAAGGGGTTGGGGCGCAGATCGTGCAGCTGCCCCTCCCCTTCCCTGTCCCCAAGATGGCTCAATTAGCCATCTACTGAGGGGGAAAGGAAGGAGACGCTGCCTCGAGGACCCCACGGAACCATGGGAAAATGCAGGGAAATGCTTCCAAATGTGCATTTGGCTATCACATTACGGTAAATGTGAATTTACCTTAATTACGCATTTGCATTTCCTCCAAACAACCGAATTTCAAAAAATCTCGGATAACACCAGTTTCTGTCCAGTTTCTGTGCACACGGGCACTAATCCAGTTTCAGTTTGGGTTTTGTGTGGATTAACCAGCAGATTTGCCCCTGTGTGATAACATCCATAGAATGTGTTATCATGGCTCAAGTGGTTAAGATGCTGACTCTGTTGGTTGCAAGATCAGCAGGTTAGCAGTTCAAGGCCCGGGTGCTGCATGATAGGGTGAGCTCCTGTCCTTAGTCCCAGCTTCTGCCAACCTGGCAGTTTGAAAGCATGCAAATGCAAGTAGATAAATGGGTACCACTTCTCAGTGGGAAGGTAAACAGTGTTCTGTGCAATCATGCTGGCCACATGATCACAGAGTAGTCTCTGACAATGCTGGCTCTTTGGCTTAGTAACAGAGATGAGCACTGCCTCCTATAGTCAGACGCAACTTGACAACCTTGTCAATGAGGAATACCTTTACCTTTACCTTTAAAGAACAGTTAGGAGGAGTTTTACTGCAGTTGCCAACCAGAAATCAAAAGGTTACATCACAGTTACCTGGCAGAAAAACAAAAGGTTGTAGTAGTCACCTGGCAGAAATTAAGTGGTTACATAGAAGTCACCAGGCAGAAATGAAAAGGTTACATTGCAGTTACCAGGCAGAAGTCAAATTGTTACATTGGAGACAGGCGGGGCTAGGTAACTCCAGTCGATATATAGGGACAATAAGGCAGAGAAGGGCAGTATCAACCTAAACACTGACTGATCACTATTGTCCTTGATCTGCAATAAAGTATTCTATTCTTTCACCAAGACTATAGTCTGAATCCTTGAAACAGAGCTGATTGGTACTGACACTACAGCACACTGGTATTAGCATAATTATGCAAACCAATATTTGCCACTAAAATATAATCTATAAAGAGCCATAGCTAATGTTGGCATCCTAAAGAGAATAAGCATCAGATTTGTCAAGGGGGAAAGGGCTTGGTGTTTCAGAAGGAATAGACACTCTGTTTTGGGGGGCAAGTCACCAGTCAGATACTGGTGAGCCTACGGTCATGCATAAGAAGTCATTCTTAGAAATTAAGGAGATTTCCTAGAAGACTCATTCAAATGCAATGTATTCATTCACTCGTTTTGGCTGCAGTCCAACAGGTCAGTAAAGCAGTTATCCCAGGTGTATTAATAGTGCTTTTACCATGCACTAGGACCCAGGGGATGCTAAGTGTTCTCCATCATTCTGTTACCCTCAATGCAACAATGTCCAGAGAGGACATTCCAGGACCAATCTATAATTAGGGGAATTTATAGGTTAAAAAAAAAGTAAAGATATTCCCCGTTGACATGTTTGTCAAGTTGTGTCCAACCATAGGGGCAGTGCTCATCTCCGTTATTAAGCCAAAGAGCCAGCATTGTCAGAGACTACTCTGTGATCCTGTGGCCAGCATAATTGCACAGAATACTGTTTACCTTCCCACTGAGAAGTGGTACCTATTTATCTACTTGCATTTCTAACTACTAGGTTGGCAGAAGCTGGGATTAGTGACAGGAGCTCACCCCATTATTCAGCACCAGGGCCTCAAACTGCCAGCCTGCCAATCTTGTAGTCAGCAAAGTCAGTGTCTTAACCATTTGAGCCACTGCATCCTAGGAAAATTTATACTTAGCTCAAATAGAGAGATATAGAATCACTGGAGTAACTCAATCTTAAGGAATCTATCCCAACTTTTATGGGATCCAAAAGCACACAGAACTCCAGAGGCAGACTTCTAATGAAAATGAGTTTTATTTAAAAGGGAGATAAACACACTCACTCAAGCAAATGACTGATTACTATTGAGAAATCAAAGGTGGGAGGTTAGAATAGTAATGAGGCTTCTCTAACAGTTATAATTACCTATGTGGATCTTGATTCCAATCATTGAGGGTCCAGGATGAAATGGAGACTCAAGTAGCTCCCACAGCACAGGGGATGGGCAAACTGCTGAAGTGTTAAACCAAGCAAAATGATGGGTTTTGCCAGCTGCTAGACAGAGCCAGTGACTTGCTGAGAAGGTCCCAATATTTATACAAAAATTGTGCCTTGTGGGCAGATTCCAAGGGGTTTGAAAAGACCAAATGGGGTTGGAATTACTTTGGTTTTCCAGAGTTGTCAGACTGAGGTGTGAATGGAGGGCAATAGGTGCACATTTCCAGGCAGAGAGGATTAGTGTGAAAGATCACTGGTGATTTGTTTATCTTATATCTGTGGCTCATTTTCCTGTTGTCTTGGGTCCCCTCACTTCCTCCAGAATGTCTGGAATCAATCAATGAAAGCAAGGCCCCATGCAACTCCTGTCTTGCTAACCTACTTGGGAGAGCTATTCTTTGGTCATGTCATCCACATTCAGGGTTGTAGAAGGGTCACCCAGCCTATGTTTTATTACATTTCTGATATCAAAAGATGTCATACTGGAGAAGAGAGCTGAGGATACTGTGGGTTGCCAAAAAGACAAACAGTTGGTCCTTGAACAGACCAAGCCTGAACACTACCTGGAAGCCAAGATGACAAAAGTGACTCCACTAGTGACTACACACTCATGGTGTTACCCACCCCATTGATCTCCTCCCATACCACACCAGTTGTTGTTGTTGTTGTTGTTGTTGTTGTGTGCCTTCAAGTCATTTCCAACCTATGGCAATCTTAAGGAGAACCTATCATAGGGTTTTCCTGGCAAGTTCCTTCAGAGGAGGTTTACCAATTGTCATCCTCTTAGACTAAGTGTGACTTCCCCCACCTGACCCAGTGGATTTACATGCCCAAGCCACAATTTGAACCCTGGTCTTCAGAATACATCCCTGTGGAGAAAACAGAGATTGGCACATTGGCAACATCCAATCAGAGGGAGCCTAGCATCAGCCGATGGGAACAAAGCCAAGAAAAGGTGGGGCTACTTCCAAGACCAAGTATATATAGAGGAACAGACCAATGTTTGGAGTTAGTTAGGGTTGATGATTTAATGTGCACTGAGGGGTGAAGAGCCTTGGTGGCTAGGTTAGGCTGCTGTGATGACAGTTAAAAAGGGTTTTATGTACCCAAGATAGGGAAGAGGTGTATTCTGGGTTGAACTGAAGTAGTGTCCTGTGGGAGACACAGGAGATTATTACACAGGAGGCTAAAGTGTCTTTAAAGTGCTTTTAAATTGTCAATAATACACAATCGGAGTTCACATTTATCACTTCTGTAAAGTGTCTGTAAAGTGTCATGGACATGTCTCCGGTTCCCTACTTGCCTATCCCATCAGTAACGTGACCTTGGAGCCATCATTTTTCACTAACATGATCTTCCATTATTAAAAAATCATGTCTCCAAGGACATGCTAATGATGGGATAGGCGAGGGGGAACCGGGGACGCGTTCATGACACTTTACAGAGTCATCACTTTACAGATGTGACAAACATGCAAGTGTGAGAATCCTGATCCCATGTTATTGACAATTTAAAGACAATTTAAAGACACTTTAGCCTCCTGTGTGATAATAGTGTGTAATGGAGTCACAAGTAACTAGAAGAGTTATATGATACCAAAGTTTAATAGAGCTTCTGAGAGATTTAATTTATAAGAGAAACATATGTAGAGTTGCAAGGAAACAATTACAAAGACAAGATAAAGGAATTGTCAAACTGTGTAACAAATAAAGTATTCAAACATTGTATCCAATGTGAACACCATCCACTAAAAGAGATACTGTATTCAGCCTGATTTCCAAACAGTCAGGTGGGGGGGAACGTCCTTGCTCTCTGGCTGGAAGGGAGGAGGGTCTCTTCCCACCCCCTCAGCCATGCACACACAACAAACATACAAACACACAACACATACACTTCTAACTTTCAGGCAGGCTCAGGGGGTGGAGAGAGCCCTCCTTGCTCTCTGCTGGTGACTGGGAGGGAGGAGGGTGTCTCTCTGCCCCCTGAACCCCATACCATGCACTCCTCCCCACGCCATCCACCCAGATTCAGCAGGCAGAGAGAGGTTTTCTGTTAGTAAATATGCTCCATTTTTCATATATATATTAGGCATGTGGAGTTCCCTATGACCCCAGCCTGACCCTTGGGAGATGGCAACCATAATCCCCTAGATGTAAGGTCATGTAAGCAAGGTAAAGTTGCATAAGACCACTAGAAATTTCCTGGAAAGGCAGGTTTTGGGAGTTGCCCTTGGGAATATCCCATTATGTTGGAAAAGATACCTAATGGTGTTTGTTTGTCTCAGACTCACACTTAATGAGACAGTGATTAGATTTGATTGCACCCCTTTTCTCTTGCTTCCTTTCCTTGATAGTTTTGAAACCAAATGCATTATTTAGACTATGCCCAGACTTAAGTAAACAATAGTAAACAAATCAAGCCTTTGTCCACCTATTGTTTAACTCATGGCTAGAAGGCAGAAATCGCCCTTAAAAACCCCTGGATTTTAGCAGACCTCGTGCTACCTTGGAAGTGCATGCTGAATCTCTGTCGGTCTGCACTCTGAGATAGTTCCTGTGACACCCCCCCCCCCCCTCTTGCCAGTTGTGCCCCTTCCACGGATCCCATCTGCATTTGCCAGAAGTCCAGAGGAGTCTCTCGGGTGTGAGTATATCTCCCTCTATCCTGGTTTCCCTCTTTGCCTCCCCCGCTCTCACTCTTCCCCACTTATTCCTTTAGTGTGTGTGTGTGTGTGTGCGCGCGTGCGCGCCGCATTTGGTTGTTTGCTTATTTTTTTATTTTTATTTTTAAATTTTTATTACATAATTAAAACAATTTAAACAATACATACTTTCAATGCAAAAGTTCTAGTTACAGTACATATATACATCCTTCCTTTAGTTCTTCCACAATGAGTACTTATATCCATTCAACTGTTCTTAAGTTACTATCTTAAATGATTTTTACTTGCAATTCCTACTAATAAACCATTTTACGTTATTTACTTTAAATATCTTAGCTTATTTACTTCCAGTTACTTTTAATATATATCTCTAATGGAGCCCATTCTCCTCGATAGATTCCGAGTCTTTATTATTTAGTATATTTGTTAATTTGTCCATTTCTTTCATTTCTGCTAATTTTAAAAACCATTCATCTACTGTAGGTATATCCTGTTTTTTCCATTTTTGGGCGACTAATATTCTGGCAGCTGTCACCATGTAAAGGAGGATTCTCCAATATTTCCTCTCAATCTCCTGATCCAGGCGGTTTAACATATTCAACAAATAAAATTCCGGACACATTTCGAATTTAATATTCAACATATTTTGTATGTTTGTATGTATTTTTTTCCAGTAATTTTAAATTTTTGAACAGTTCCACCATATATGGAACCAAGTACCCACATTGTGTTTACACTTCCAGCATTCTTTCTCTTTTATTTTGTATATCTTAGCTATTCTAGCTGGAGTCAAATACCATCTTTGTTCCATTTTCCAGTAATTTTCTTTAAGATCTTGCGATTTGGTGAATTTATCTGTCCTTCTTCTTGTTTTTTCCCAATGTTCCAATTCTATTGTCCTTCCTATATCTGTAGTCCATTTTATCATATTTTCAGATATTTTCTCTGGTTCTTGTTTGATTTCCATTAAAATTCTATAAAATTTACTTATCCTATGTTTGGGTGCTTGTTGCAGCACCTTATCTATTTCAAATACTTCTTCTTCAAATCCTTGAAGTTTTGTACATTTTAAATCTCTCTTTTAATTGTATATATAGCAGCCAATGCATTTTGGAGTCCAATTGTGCTATTTCTTGAATTGATTTTAAGTCCAATTTTTGATCAACTCCTGTTTTTAATACATCTTTATATTTCAACCATATTTTTACTGCTGTCCATCTCCCATAAAAGGCTTCATGCGGTGAGATCCATAATGGAATTTTTCTATATATTTTTCCCTTAATTTCCTTCCATGTATTTAACAGCGCTTTCCTTATTACATGGTGCTTAAAGTCTTTATGTACCAAGTCTTTTTCGTACCATAGGTAACTGTGCCACCCATATCTGTTATTGAATCCTTCCAAATTTAAAATTTCTTCTCTGTTCAACATCACCCAATCAGTTATCCAATCTAATGCGTTTGCTTTATGGTATAACTCCAAGTCTGGTAAATTCATACCCCCATCCTTTTTCTTCCTTGTCATTGTTAACCATTTGACTTTTGCTTTTTTATTGTTCCATATGAAATTCCTTATATCTTTGTGCCAGTCTTTAAATGGTTTCTTATTATGAATAATTGGGATGCATTGAAATAAAAAGTTCATTTTTGGGAGAACCATCATCTTAATTGTTTCTATTCTTCCTGTTAAAGAAAGTTTCAGTTTGTCCCATCTTGACAGTTCTTCTTTTATTTCTTTCCACTTTTTCTTATCATTGTTATCAAATAAGTCTGTATTCCTGTTGGTTATCCATACTCCCAAACACTTAACTTTTTTAGTTATCATACATTTTGTTATTGTTTCTAATTCCTTTTTCTCCGTGTTAGTCATGTTTTTTGTTATAATCATTGTCTTCTCATAATTAACCTTAAATCCAACCACCATTCCAAACTCTTTCAAATTTTGTAACACTTTCTCAATTTGTGTTAATGGATTTTCCAATGTTAATACAAGATCGTCTGCAAATGCTCTTAGTTTGTAATCTTTGCCTCTTATTTTTATTCCCTTTATATTTTTATCTCGTCTTATCTTATTTAACAATACTTCCAGTATTGTTATAAAAAGAAGCGGTGAAAGTGGGCACCCTTGGCGCGTCCCTTTTTCAATATTAATCTTTTCTGTTGTATTTCCATTTATTATCAAATTGGCAGTTTGTGTTGAATATATCTCTTCTATCCAGCTACAAAATTTATTTCCCATTTCCATTTTCTTCAGTGTTTCCTTCATAAATAACCAATTAACATTATCAAACGCTTTCTCAGCGTCCAAAAAAATAAGTGCCATCTTTTTATCATTATGTTTCTCATAATATTCAATAGTATTGATGACCGTCCTTATGTTATCCTTTAATTGTCTTCCAGGGAGAAATCCTGCTTGTTCTTCTTTAATAACATCTGTCAAAACCTGTTTAAGTCTTTCGGCTAAAATCAATGTAAATATCTTGTAGTCTGTATTCAATAATGAAATTGGTCTATAGTTTTTAAGTTCCAGCTCATCCTTTCCTTCTTTTGGTATTAATATAATATTGGCGCTTTCCCATGTGTCAGGAATTCCTTCTTCTTTAATTTTATTAAAAGTTGCTAATAACGGCTTTTTCAGTTCCTCAATAAATGTTTTATAATATGTTGCTGTGAATCCATCTGGACCTGGCGCTTTGTCTCTTTTTAACCGTCTAATCGCCTGTATTATCTCATTTTCTGTAAATTCTGCATTTAACATTTCTTGTTGTTCTGGTGATATTTTTTCCATTTCTTGCCTTTCCAAGTATCCCAAGATATCTTCTTTATTAAGTTTTTGTTCCCCATATAAATTTATGTAATAATTTTGAAATGCTTTTTGAATTTCCTCCTGTGATTGAAGTATTTCGTCCTCTTTTTTTATCTTTGTAATCAATCTTTTTTCTCTTTCTTTTTTTAATTTATATGCTAGCCATTTTCCTGTTTTGTTTGCTGACTCAAACTGTCTCTGTTTGATGAATTTCATCTTTTTTGCTATTTCTTCTGCAAGCTTCGTACCTATTTGCTTCTTTAACCATTTCAATCTTTTATCTTTTCTATCATTTGTTGGTTCTATCTTTAATTCCGCTTCCACTTTCTTTATTTCATCTTCTATTTTTTTCCATTCAGCTTCTTTTAACTTTTTAACTTGAGATCCTCTTTGTATCAGCAAACCTCTCATTACAGCTTTCCCAGCATCCCATACAACTTTTTCTTTTATTAATTTTGTTCTGTTTTTGCCGGGAGGTGAAAATCTTCTCCCCAGAGAGGGGTGAATCAGAGGGGCTCAGCAAAGACCAGCAATATCCCTGAGTGAATGCAATTAAAGAGCAAGATCAAGCAGTCTGAGGGGGACCTAGGAAGACCAGAGAAGGAGATCAGAGATATGGAGGTCTGAGCAAACCACAACTGTGATCAGCAGCCGCTTCAGCGGCACAAGCGCTGCCGCCACTGCCAGCAAGCTTACAAGTAAGCTACATATATATGAAACACTTACTTTAATTGGAGGTTAACCTCCTGCTATAAATTCTGCTTGTGTCTCTTAACAACTTTTACACCAGCGGGACAATAAATCTCCACCTTTGGACTAAAGTGCTGGAACTCACAAATCAAAAGGAAGGAAAAAGGGAGGAAAGAAGCTTCAAAGAAAGTGAAAGTAGATTGCAAAGTTGAACTTGAGTGAACAAAGAAACAACTTACATACAGCAAAACCTTCTCTTTCTTTTGGCAATTACAAATTAAATTCGGGGAAGACAACAACTAAAAGAGGACTTTTTTCAAGTGCATTAATATGGCGTCTAGACATCTGGGTGCCTTTCACTGACTTTCACTGATTTCTCTCCTATTTTTGACTAAAGGCAGATCCAGTTTTGAATGCTACAGAGACTGAGTTAAGGAAAGTGGAAAATAAAAACCTTATAGGAAAACAGTAACCACTAGAACACAATAAGATTAAAGACAGCGTGGGTGTTTTGAGTAAGCAGTGAAAGCGTGAGATAACGAAAATAACAGCCAAGAAGACGCTGTGATTTGTATTAGTATTTGAACTTTAGATTTTTAGACAACGATCTGGGATTTATTATAAAAATAACACCAAAAAAAAAATCATCCACACTGAACTTTGACTGATTCTATTTGTGGGAGGAAATAAATGATCAGCAAATAGGCAAAGATTCCTGTGGATCCTAACAAACGCTAGAAGAGTCCAGACAGAGGAAAATCACCATCTTTAAGAGACACGTGGCAAATTAATTTATAACCAGCTGCTTGTCCTCCTTTTGTTTTCTTTTTGTCTTCTTCTGGATATATGTTGGGGGAAAAAGGAATTTCCAGTCCTACAAATAGCAAACATACAATATAAATACTTTTGGTAGATGTAAAAAATCAATAAGCAAAGTAATACCTTGACTGGGGAAATGTTTGTTTGGGGAAATTGTGCTTGTTGAATCTAAGATTCTTATAGTAATTTACTGTAATATTCGATATCATCAATTTTGGTAATTTCTATATAGTTCTGGAAAACTAAAATTTGTAATATATTGCTGGACAAGACTGTAGAAATATTTCTTACAACAGAATAGAGAGTAAGCTCAAGATAATTATAGAAAGTTAGATAGAAAAGGAAATATTATTATGCTACATTAGCTAGATTTGTGAAACAAAGTAGATTTAAATGGAGAACTTGTTTTGGGATTTATCTATTGCTACTTATTGCTACTGACAGAGCTTTATATAAGAAGCTGAAAATTGACAACTTTAATATTATGATTGATATTGCTGAGGTTAAGTATATTCTGCTTCCTTAATTGTTGTTTAGAGAAATAAGAGTGGTTTGGATCTGTATCTTTTATTTCTTCTCTTTATAAGTGGGTATCAAATTAGATTTAGAAAATTGATGGTTTGCACAGACAGTGTATGGAAATTAGGACTTTTTTACCTCTCTAAACACTAATTAATTGGATGTTGTTTAATTAGAGTTAATGTTACTGTAACTTGAAGGAATTTCTTTCTTTAAAAAAAATTTCTAACAAAATTATAACAAAAGCAGTAACTACTAAATTGCAATAAGATTAAAGATAGTGTTGGTGGTTCTAACAAATCTCTGTATAGAATATATGCAGAGGATAGAACAATAACTGATTGTAATATAGTAAGACTTATTGTTAAAGTATCTTTGAAGGAGAAATCTTTTGTGTAAAGAAATTTATATTAAAAATGCAATCAAGAAGAGAAAAGGAAAAACAAGGCCTGGCAGCAGCGACAACAGCCCAAATACAAAGAAGACCTTCGCTTGAAATAGCAGCCAAAGGCCAAGAACAGAGTAGCAACTTTATGGACGAAATAAAAAGAATGCACTTGGAATTGAGAAGAGAAATACGTGATTCGAGGGAAGAAACTAACAAAGAAATCAGAGAATCTAGAGAGGAAACGAAGAAAGAATTAAAATTTGAAGCAAAACTTATAAGACAAGACCTGGACAAAATAAATAAGGACATAGAAAAAATAACGGCAAAAATGGAAAAACTAGAATTTAGAACAAAACTAGTGGAAAACAAAGTGGATGATTTAACAAAACAACAACATGTAGATCAAGAAACAATTTTAAAACTCGAGGTCAAACAGAGAGAAAAATGCCTGAAATTTCGAGGTCTGCCTGAGCAACCGAATGAAAACTTGCAAGAATTTTTGACACCTTATCTAGCCAAATACCTTAATAAGTCTCTCCAAGAAATGCAAGGCGAGATAGACAGAATCTACCGGATTAATTCAATGGTGGCAAGAAACAAAAGACTGCCTAGGGACATCGTGATATACTGGGTGAGAAAGCAGACAAAAGATGAATTTCTCCAAAAGAGCTACAGAACGAGACTTGTAATCCGAGGTAATGAGGTCCAGATTTTCAAAGATGTCCCGGCTCAAATTCTGAGAAAACGAAAAGATTATAATTTCTTAACTGAACAACTAAAATTTCATAGGATCCCATTTAGATGGGAAGAAATAGAGGGCCTCTCTCTTACTTGGAATCAAAGAAGATATAGACTAAATACAATCGACAAAGCAGCAAATTTCTGGAAAGAGCATAGGAAAGAGATCGAAGGACAATCAAAAAGAAATAATAGAAGAACACAAGGAGAGGAAGAAGAAGAGCATTCTAAAGAAATAAGAAGAACAAAAATTGCAGAAGGAAATAATAGCGAAGATGAGGAAAAATTTTTGCAAATCAAAGATTCAAAAGAGAATATAACAGATGAGGAAGATGAAACTTCTACTAAAGATGACGAAAGCAGAGAAGAACTTCTTAAATTAAAGGGGATGGAAAGCTTAGAAGATGAGGAAGGAAACATAGAATAACCTTAAAGCAAAATAAGGAAATTAGTGACCTGTAAAAATTATTTAGGAGATTAAGAAAGAGTTATAGTTATATATTCATGAAAATTTTGAGCTTGAATATTAAAGGTCTAAATAATAAATGGAAAAGAAAAAGAGCCTTTCATCTTTTAGAAAAACAAGGTTGTAGCATAATTTGTCTCCAGGAGACGCATATAAAGAAAACTGATAAAAAATTACTCACAAATAGAAAATTGGGAACAGTATTTATTTCAGCAAATAAAAACAAGAAAAATGGGGTAGCAATATATATTTCAAAAGAGATCCAAGCAAAAGAAATATTAAATGACTCAAAAGGACAATATATAGCAGTAGAATTTAAATGGAAAGAAGAGAAAATATTGTTAGTGGGGGTATATGGATGTCAAACAAACAAAGGAGTTTTCTACCAAAAATTACATAGAGAAATTGTAGATACAGAATATGAGAAGGTTTTCTTAATAGGCGACTTTAATGGGGTTGTAGACCCAAACGTCGATAGAAAAACCAAAAACCCAGGCAAAGATAATCAAGGGAAGCTTCCCAAATCCTTTTTCGAATTAATTGAGGATATAAAAGTCTCAGATGTATGGAGACATCTGTATAAAAATACAGATGGTTTCACATTTTATTCACATCGCCATTGTTCTCTATCTAGAATTGATATGTGTTGGCTACCAAATTCAATGATTGGCTTAATGAAATCACTAGAAATTTTATCTAGAGATATTTCTGATCATAATGGCCTATTGCTAATTCTAAAAGACTATAAGAAACAATATTATTGGAAATTAAAAGATGATATGCTATTTGATAAAGAGATAGTGAAGAAAACTAGAGAAACTATTAAACATTACTTTAAGGAAAACAGAATTGAAGACACTAAGATGACAACAATATGGGATGCAAGTAAATCGGTGTTTAGAGGCTTTCTCATAAACCAGGAAGCATACTTAACAAAAAAGAGGAAACAGAAGGAATCTGAAATTCAAGAACAGATTAAACAAAAAGAAAAAGAATTAGAAACAAAATTAGGTGATGCAAAAATCTTGGATGAAATCAAAATATTGAAAAAACAAGAAGCTAGGAAAAATACATTAGAAATTGGCAAAAAACTGAAAAGACTTAAACAAAAACAATTTGAATCAGCAGATAAAATAGGGAGATGGCTGTCATCACAACTAAAAAAGGAAAAAGACAAGAATCTAATAACGGAAATATATAAGGATGGAATCAGATTAACTAAACAAGATGACATAAAAGAAGCTTTCCACAACTTTTTTTCTATTTTATATCAAGAAAAACCAATTGATTTAGAGAAAATTAAAGAATATTTGAATAAACAAGATTTTCAAATCCCTAATCACGAACAATTAGAAGAATTAAACAAACCTATTACACTAGCAGAAGTTAGAAATGCAATAAAAAATTGTAAGGAAGGGAAAGCACCAGGACCTGATGGATTCACTTCCATCTTCTACAAAACATTTATAGAGGAATTGTCCTCACCATTACAAAAAACAATAAATTCAATATTAGTAGAAGGACTGCCAAAATCTTGGCAAGAGGCTGAAATAGTATTAATCCCAAAAGAAGGTAAAGCAAAACAACAATTGGAAAATTATAGACCCATATCTTTATTAAACATTGACTACAAAATTTTTTCCAATATTCTAGCAGCCAGATTTAAGACATACCTATCTAAAATTATAGATAAGAACCAAAGAGGTTTTTTACCAAAGAGACAGCTGAGAGATAATCTTAGAATTGTAATTAATATTTTGGAATACTATGAAAAACACAATGATAAAAGTTTAGGGATGTTTTTTCTGGATCTTGAAAAAGCCTTTGACACCGTTAATTGGCAGACTTTATTTGAAACTATAAATAAAATGGAATTAGGCCCCAAATTTTCAAAATGGATATTGGAAATATACAAAAATCAAAGAGCCAAGTTAAGAATAAATGGTGAAAAAACCAGGCATATTAGTATTGAGAGAGGAACGAGACAAGGTTGTCCTCTCTCACCACTGTTGTTTTTGGTAGTAATCGAAAGATTAATAAAAGACATCAATAATCACAAACAAATCAGAGGGACAAAAATTAAAAGCCATACTTATAAAATAAGAGCATTCGCCGACGATCTGGTTGTATTTTTAGAAAACCCTACCACTTCTGTAAATTATTTAAATGAGGTTCTAGAAGTGTTTGGGAGAATAACAGGATGTAAGCTCAATAAAGAAAAATCCTCAATTGTTACAAAAAATATAACGAGCGAAAAAGAACTAGACTTAGAGAAGAAAGTAGGAATCCAAATAAAAGAAAAAACAAAATATCTTGGTATAACAATTACTAAAAAAACAACTAATTTATTTGAAGAAAATTATACAAAAAAATGGAAGTAAATTAAAAAAGATTTAAATCGGTGGACCAAAAAACAATTATCTTTACTAGGTAGAATTTCAGCAATTAAAATGGTAATACTACCCAAAGTTTTATTTTTATTCCAGACAATTCCGATAATAATTAAAGAGAATGTGTTTAAAAATTGGAACAAAGACCTAAGCAAATTTATTTGGCAAAACAAAAGACCTAGAATAAGATTAAAAATTTTACAAGATTCAAAAGAAAGAGGGGGATTAGGATTACCAAATTTTAAATTATATTTTGAGGCATGCTGTCTATATTGGATGAGGGAATGGATTAGATTAGAAACAGAAGATTTGTTAGAGCTAGAAAGTGATGGCTTATGCTTTGGCTGGCATGCCTATCTAGGTTATGATAAGATTAAGGCAAATAAAGACTTTAATAATAATTGTATCAGAAGATCCTTGTTTAGAGTATGGGAAAAATACAAATCAAGAATAATGCCAAAGTTTCCAGCTTGGTTCTCTCCCCATGAAGCAGTACATAGAAGGGAAATGTGGCAAAACTACAATTGGATAACTTATAAAAAATTGTTGAAAAAAGATTTAAAAGGTATATATACTACAAAATCATTAGAGGAATTAAAGGCAGAGGGCTTTAATATAGACTGGTTCAAATATAATCAGATAATCAGCTGCTTTAAATTAGATATAAGAAACCGAGGAATTGATTTGATCTCTAATGAATTCGACGAGATCTGGATGGGTGATGAGGTAAAAGGAATAGGCAAAATATATAAAATATTACTTAAATGGGACCTAGAGGAAGAGATAATAAAAGAAAATATGATATTATGGGCAAGAAACTTTGGATACACCATAGATTTGGATAAATGGGAACAGGTATGGACAGTAAGATTAAAATATACAATGTCACAAAAACTTAAAGAAAACTTCTACAAAATGTTCTTTCGCTGGTATATGACCCCAGAAAAATTAGCCAAAATTTACAAAGGAAGTAATAATAAATGTTGGAAATGTGGAGAGGAAATTGGCACTTTATATCACTGTGTGTGGACTTGCAAAATAGTGAATAAGTATTGGAAGAAAATAAATGAAACGATTAATGATATTTTAGGAATAAACATTAAATTACGTCCAGAAATATATCTCCTAAATATGTGGGACAAAAACATAGATACCAAAACTGGGAAATTGATGTTCTATTTGATCTCCTCAGCCCGGATAATTTTAATGCAAAAATGGAAAATTAAATCAGTGCCAAGCCTAGATGAATGGCTAATAAAACTATACGAGGTAATAGAAATGGATATATTATCATATTATTTAAGAGACAAATTTATGGAGGAAGTATTAGATGAATGGGCCCCAATTATTAATTATCTTAGAAGGAAATGGGGAAGGTTAGCAACGATTAGTTTCTAATAGAACTAAATAAGAACACAAATTTAAAATCACGAAACAAACAAAAAAAAAACCATACAAATAAAGTTTGAGATTAATTATTAACAATTGAAAAATTATATATTAGATGAAAGAAGGGTGTAAAATGGATTTCACAAAAAAAAAAAAAACAATAAACAGCTTAGGAAAATCTCAATTTACTCATATAATTTACTAGGACAACACTCACCTAAGTAGTACAAAACTAATATAATAAAAAAAAATTACACAAGCAGATCAACAATATAGAGAGTCAAAAAGCTTCATAAAAATGGTCAAGATAGAATAGGTAAACAAGGAAGGACGCTACATACAAAATATAATCCATGAAGTAAGTGAGAAGTCGGTATGATTGGGAAGATAGAAGATTTAAATGTATGAAGTAGGATGTTTTAGACTTAAGAAAGTAGGTGGGAAAGAAATTAGAAATTAGATTTAGAGAAAGAAATAGCAAGAATGTTTAAGGATGTAGATGAAGGTATGAGTATGTAAGGAAAGAAAGTAAGTAAGGAGGGAAATGTAGATAAGAAGGATGGAAGAGTGTTTGAAGGATATACAAGAAGGTAATGGAAGAGGAGAATGATTATGATGGTATTGTGTGAGAAATGAGAAAAAATGAATGAAAGGCAGAAAAGAAATAAGTGTAAGATAGAAAATGGGTGTGTTTCTTTTCCTAGTAATTATTGTGTAGATATTTTTGTATTAGTTTGTCTCGTTTGTTTGTTTGTTAAATTGTATACGTATTTTGTATAGATATGTGATGTCTTAAAAAATAAAAAAATAATTAAAAAAAAATTTGTTCTGTTAATACTAAAATATTCTTTTAGAGTTTTCTTCATTTTTTCTCCGTATTCTTTATTCTTTAATAAGGAATCATTTAATTTCCATCTATAGTTTTTCTTTGTTTGATGTTTTAATTCCAATAATATTGGATTATGGTCAGATATTGTTCTAGGCAAGATTTCCATATCTTTAATTTTCACTAACAGTTCTGGCGAAATCATAAACATATCTATTCTAGACAGAGACTTATGGGATTCTGAAAAAAAAAGTGAAGCCGTCAGTGTTTTGATACATATTTGACCACACATCTTTAAGATTCTGATATTCTTTCAACTCAAAAAAGGTTACTGGTAATTTTCCTTGATTCTTCTTTATTTTCTTTTTCGATGTTCTATCTCTTTTAGGATCTATTACACCGTTCCAATCTCCCATCAATATCAGCTTGTAATTTTCTCTTTCCAATTTTCCCAATTCTTCATGTAATTCTCTATAAAAATCTCCTTGTTTTTCTGTGGGACTATATATCCCTACAAACAAATATTTTTCATCTTCTATCTGAGCTCCCACCCCAATATAATGTCCTTTTTGATCATTCAAAATTTCTTTAGGTTTATACTTGTCCTGGATATACATTACTATCCCTCCTTTTCTTTTATCTGATGCCGATGTAAACATTCTTCCCAATTTGTGATTTTGTAAATATTTTGTTTCATTTTTCCTAATCTTTGTTTCTTGTAAACATATAATTTGTAATTTCTTCTTCTGTAAATAGTGGAATATTTTACTTCTTTTATATTTTGAATTTATTCCTTTTACATTCCAAGAAATGATTCTAGTATCCATTTTTCAAATTATAATTAATTCCTACCTTTTATTCTTTAATCATCCGCTCCTGCTAATCCTCTTTCTCCCTCATCTATACTTTCCTCTCCTGATTGATCTTCGTCTCCTGATATTTCTCCAGTAGCTGCACATGAGCCTTCTTCTTCTTCCTCTTCTTTCTCTGGATCTTGATGCTCCTGTTGTTCTTTTTTTGCCCTTGCTCTCGTTTTCATCTTCACCCCCTGTTGTTCATTTTCACATTTATCTTCCTTCTTTCCTCCTTGCAGGGGTGGAATTGGTAAATTAGTCTGTTTCCTTGCTCCACTTGCCATTATTGTAGTTATTGTTGTTATTACTATTACGATTATTTTTATATTTTTGCTTATTTTTGTCAAATAAATATTTTAGACTTTAATTGGAGTTTTGTCCGTTTCAGCGTCACTCCCTGCCAGAACTCTTACGTCTCTGGTAGACAATTGGATAAGATCTCAGAAGCAAAGTTGGGTGCTTCCCTCTCACATTTCAGCTAATTATAAATTCCCCAAAATTAGGTCTTTGTTTCCCAACAGTTCCTTGCTTGCAATAACTAACAGCAAGCAATGAGGGGAAAATATGGTCCATGGGTCACACACATAACCCTATTTTCTACTTTTATACTCCCTCAAGCTCCACACCTCACTAGTCCTACAAAGCCTTCTAACTGATGATAACAAAAAAATTAAGTATCTTTTTGGCATTGTTTTTGGTGAATTTTTGCCTGATAATCACGGAAAGCCTTTCAAATGCACAAAACATGGACACCTCTCCTTCACCCCAAAATACCACTATTTACATATAACGCCATACAACTGAACAATGCACAAGATAAAAGCAGTAAATAAAAGCAATTTAGAACATGCTAGCAGCACAGCAGACATCCAAGAGTAACCTGCCTGAGTGAATACTCCCAGCATGTAAAAGATAATAGCAATTATGCTAAGTGGCCAAAAAGGGTCTCCTTAGTTGATTTGCTACTGGGAGTGGTGAGCAAGTGCATTTTTTCTGCAGAAGCAGAACAGAGTGGAGTCTTCATCTGGGCTACCTTTGTTCCCTCTCACCAATAACTGATTCTTCCTGGGCTTTCCCTGAAGTGCACAAAACCTTGGAAAGGCTTCTGGAAAAGGTACAGTTGGTCAGCTGAACATGGCACTGATTTGAGCAGCCTCCCACACCATGACCCACAAGGCTTTCTCTCCAATAAGTAATGGAAATGCAGTTTCCTGTATGACAGGTTACACAAGATTACTACAGGTTATTAGACAACGTGAGGCTGCAATGCCATCTGTCACACCAGAAGAAGGATATCATCATGGGGAATCCTGACTCACTGAAGAAAGCTGATGAGACTAGTTGATGAAATAGTGCTATCACCCATTTTTGTCTAAAGCAATATATCAAGGTGAAGTTAAATGTTGCTTCCTGCTCGGGCAAAATGTCTCAGAGATTTTGAAAGAAACAAAATCAAACCAATTTATTTGTGTGGGATGAAAGAACATTACATGCCTCATAGCTCTGATTACTCTAGTGCTCTTTTTTTTTTAAAGGGTTTCCCCTCTTTTTTAAAATTGTGCACATAGTTGCATGTAGGCCTTCTTGCAGATGATCAAGCCCCTTTTCATCAAAGGTCCAGAAGGCATGATGTCCCAAAGTGGCTGTTGTTCTTGGGCAATCACATTTTCCATTTTCACAGAGGATCAGAACATCACTAGCTCCATCCAGTCCAAAACCCACCCTTTGCAACCAGCCTGCACCCTCAAGGCCCAGCCAATCCACAGGTTTCTAAGATTAACAAGCAGTTGTCTTCAATACCTCTGGCACTCAGTGGCCACCATCATCACACAAAACAATTCTGTGCCTATAATGGCCATGAACCAATTAGAAAAGCAAACAAAGGTTGCAAAGAAAGACAATGTACACAGTGGTGTATACAATGGCAAATTCCTTTAATTATAAACAGTTAAGAAAGTCAAATAAATCATATATGCTTTAATTCAGCCCTTGTTATTATTGCAACCTAAAAGAACATTGAAAACAATACAGTAAAAAAGAGATTTTACCAGATAAACGTTAAAACATATAAAAATTGCTTTCTCTGATAGTGAAATCAGAAAGAAAAGAAGCAATTATCTCACATCTGTCATCATAGTAAAGGCTGCAGTAAAATAAAGCATGACAAAGAGCTTCAGAGTCAGAGTGAAAAAAAGACAATAACTTCATTAATAGAGTGACTCTTGTATTTTCAAGGAAGCCTGAAGACAAACAGTCATATGATCCCCTGAAAATGATGCTCTGTTCAGTCCTTAATTAGTCCTATATGTCTCACCCCCTCTGCAGACCAGGGCGTCGGGGACGCCCTGGTCCGGAGCGGCGGCAGAGCTCAGCCTCCGCACCGCGCCGCTCCTCCGGCGACTCTAAAAGGAGCTCCAAATTGGCGCTCCTTTTAGATGTCAGGGAAAGTGCGCCCTAAAAGCGGCAGGTGCACTTTCCCTGACTCAAACGCCGCGGCGCGTCCGGTCGCCATGGCGTGAGGTCATCCCCGGAGCGCCGGCCGTGCGGAGGGCCAGCGACTCCGAGGGCGACCTCAGGAAGAGGAAGGGGCGCAGCTCGTGCAGCTGCCCCTCCTCTTCCGGGTCCGGAAGACGGTTCAATTAGCCGTCTGCCGAGGCCCTCCATTTGATAAAACATGAAAATAAGAAAGAAAACAGAATTTGGATTCCATAGATGTTGTTGTTAAGTACTCTTGAGTCAATCCTGACTCATGGTGGCCTTGTGGATGAGACATCTCCAAGACTGCCTGTCTTCCACTACTTTACTTAATTCTTGCAGATTCATACCCATGACCTTGGAGATTATCAGATGAGGGGGAAATCAGGGAAGAAAAAGGCACACTCCCAGGATAATTGCACAATCTCACTGAAGATTTTCAGATGACGTTGCACTTATACAGGACTTATACCAGGAAGAACCAGGAATGCTCCAGCAACAAACCATTCCTGGGACTTCCCTGTGAATGGTTTGTTGCTGGACATTTCCTTATGGGAAAAGTCCTAGATAAGTGCGATGTGTCTGAAAATTGTCAGCTCAATCGCATGGCTTTTTCAGGAGTATGTCTTTTACTCCTGGCTTTTGTTCCAGTTCTGAAAAATCTCGTGTGTGGTCTTCCTCTCTTTCTCTTTCCTTCCACTTTTCCTAGCATTATTGTCTTTTCTAATGAGTCATGTCTTCTCATGATGTGGCCAAAGTATTAAGTTTATTGCATGGCACTTGCAGAAATGGGAACTGAATGGAACAAAACAGGGCAAGAATGCAAGTTACAGCACAGGAGAACACCGCTGATGCTGCTAGGAGTCCCCAAGCCATTCCCATCTGTGCTATGGCAGCCGATTTTGAAGAACAATTTTGAATGGCTGGGGAATGGCTTGGGAACTCTCTGCATCAGTGGCATTCTCCTGTACAGTAACTTGTGATCCACCCAGTTCTGTGCTGTTCCATTCCATTCAGTTCCCGTTCCTGAAAGTGCCATGCGATAAACTTATATGCCAACTTCAGTTTAATCATCTTGGCTTCCAAGGAGGTCCCAGGCTGATTTGTTCTAGGACACATTTATTTAGGGTTGTGGGGTGTGTGTGTGTGTTGGTTTGTTGTTGGTTTTTGTGTGTGTGTGTGTGTGTGTGTGTTTTAAGTCCAACACTCTTCTCCAGCACCGCATCTTGAATAAATTTCTTTTCTTTTCATTCATTTTCTTAATTGTCCAGTTCTTGCATCCATACATGGTAATGGAGAATACAATTGCTTGTATGATTCTACCTTTCATGCTTAGTTGTATATCTTTGCTTTTTAAAACCTTTTCTAGCTTTCTTCTCCATTCTTCTTCTTCTGCTTTCTTGGCTGCAGTCCCCTTTCTGATCTAAGTTTGATCCAAGGTATAGGGACTCTTTTACTATTTCTATTTCTTCATTCTCTAGGTTGAATTTATGAATAACTTCTGTGATCATTATTTTGTTTTCCTTATGTTCAGCAATAAGCCTGCCTTTGCACTTTTTCCTTGAGCTTCCTCAATAGATCCCATAGATACTATATCCTAATTACCTTTGTTATCATATTTATAGTGTTTGTAGTAATATTGATACTACAGAAAAAGAGATTCCACCTCAACATTAGGAAGAACTTCCTGACAGTAAATGCTGTCTGACAGTGGAAGACACTCCTTTGGAGAGTGGTGGAGTTCTTTCTCTGGAGGACTTTAAACAGAGGCTGGATGGCCATCTGTCAGGGGTGCTTTGATTGTGAGTTCCTCCACAGTGTGGGATTGGTTCTGATGGCCCTTGAGGTCTCTTCCAACTTTATGATTCTATGAAAATAAATCTAGATATGATATAACTGGTTTTTCTTCCTCTTTACGAGGGTTCTTCAGCTTAATCAACCCATTCATCACTGAACAGCTCCTTTCCTGATATGCAATGGAAGTATTTACATGGATGGGAATTTTAAATTTACAGAGGGAAAGAGCTCATGGCTGTATGGTCTTCAGGAGTTGTTAGCTCAAGCATTCCTTCAGTCAGGAAATCCTGTGGTGTTTGTTTTCCTTTGAACCAACTTCCTTAGCATGTTCAGAACATTCTCTGCCAAGCTGCTTAGAGGCTAGAATGCCTTGTTAGCTATCTGTGGTATCATACACACACTAGTAGGCATTCTTAGCATCTGGGCTGAGAGCAAGGAGTTAAATCCTGGGAGAGGAACCCTAGGAAATGCTCCTCCTCTTGGGGACTATATTTTTTCCACACATTTTCAGAGATGCCACCAGGAGAATCTTTCTTATTCCATAACAGTGGTGGTGGAGTGCCAGGCAGAATTTTGGGAAGGTCACTTTTTTTAACTACAATTCCCAGAATCTTCCAGCTAGCTCAGACAAGGAGCAGAGTCCATCCTACCACACTGAGCACACCCCATCTTATTCAATTTTGGAAGCTAAGAAGAGTTGGTTCTGATTTTATTATTTGAGTAGAAGACCACTAAGACATATCGTATTGTTTCAAGTAGGGCTGGGAAAGAATCCTGCCTGAAATCCTGGAAAGACATTCTTACCAACATTGTGTTATCCAAAGTGCATTTTTCTGAATGTTGGTGTGTGTATGAACTCCACATAACCCTAGATGTACACTGCAATGGACCCCAAGTGCCATCTAGGCAATGACAGGCAGGTCATACCAAGGTCACCTGGAAGACTGGGAAAAAACCCATCCCAAAAGCCGGGCAGATAGTGTGGGACCATCATCATCTCCATAATCCAAAGAATAGGCGATAAGTCCCTAGATGTCTCACCTGATGGACCAGAAAATGACTTAATCCTTTCCCATTCACCTTGAATATTGCCAGACTGGGTTACCCCACCCATACAATCTCATAACTTTGCCCTGCAACTAGTTTTAGTCCTTAAAAAACCCTGGATTTTCCCCCTCAGTGTTGCTAGTTTGGAGTTCATGGGTACACTATGTCACTGTGGGCTCTGGTCTAGTTCTGTTCAAATCAACACTCTCAGAACGGTTGTGTCTCATGCCACATCACCCAATTAGATCCCAGAGAAAGCCTCATCTGTAGTAAGTATCACTGGTAGTTTTGCCTCAACATCTTTTCCAAGTTAATCCCTGACTTCCTGAGCCTTGAATGAGTGCATGTGTGTATGTGAATTGCTGTGTGATTTTCCTTTTTCATAAAATAATTCTTGAATTGGAAAACTCTGTCCCTGCATCAATTATCCCTCAGCCTCTTGCTATACATGTGGGAGATGGTCTTGCAGGGTCCTTGTAGCCGATCCCCTCTCAATTTGACCTAAATAAAATTCCCCATAATTGACTTTTGGCTACAGTTCTCAAAGTTGATAATACTCAGCTGGATGGACTATGGACTGAATGTAAGGACACAAGCCTTGGTCTCACTGCAGTCACATTATTAAAGAGAACAAAAACATACCAGATTTGAAGCTTTTATTACTACACCTCTCTTTAATAGTGCAGCAGGGCTTTTTGCACCACCAAGGATCCCTGCACTCTCTCTTCCTCATTCCTCCTTGACTCTGCCTCTATGCCCTATGACTGACTCAGCATTCCTTCTCCTCCAGCATGACGGTCTCTCGACAGTCTCTTTCTCCTTTGGCAGGGAGGGGGCAAGAAAAAAAGAAAATAAAGTTTTAAAAAGCCAGACTGGTCTAGACTATGGAGGGGGAGGAGAGGGAGGAGACACTGATACCACTGATAATACTGAAACTGCCACCCAAAGACTTAATGAACTTGAGGACAGGAATGTTTTTGGGACCTTATTTACAGGTGTTCCCTGGTAATGAAGAAGGACACTCTAACAGCAAAGCAGCAACAAAACGACCACAATGTCATGCATAAATATTGTCAATGGTGCTATTCTCTAGCTTTAATGCCTGGTGTGATAAAGTCCAAAGAGTTGCTTATTTCTCTTTGTCTCTCTTTATGCTCCATGCTGGCTAGGATACTATTAAGTCCAGCAAGTACCTTTTCCAAGCTCTGCTGCCTGGTAAAATGTTGTGTTTCAGATTTTCAATCCAGCTTGGGGAGAATGGAGAAAAGGGTATGGGTGGAGATAAAATATGGCCTATGAGCTTTTCACTGTCCCACAAAGTCCTGTGAAGAAGAGAAAGTCTTGTGCATGCTAAGTTCTGGCATTAGTGTGTTTCCTTCAGCACATATTTATAAATGGCATCTTTACCACCTCCACCACAACCCAAAAAACCTTCCAGATTTGCCAGTGTTCTCAATACAGCTCAGGAAAGGACATGAGAATTTAATATTGTAAAAAAAAAAAAAAAAAAAAAAAGCCCCCAAACCCTAGAACAATTTACTATTCCTGTATGTTGAGCTAGCCCAACCAGTTTTGAAACCTTTTACTACACCATTTCCTGATCAGCAGGAGACGAGATTGCTTAATCCTGACTGTCAGGATAAGCATGATCCTCTCTGATTGTCAGCTTCCCTCCCCCACCCCACTTTTTTTGTCTCATCTGTTTATTATATCTATGAGTTCCATCTTATCTGTTTCTTTGCAAGCTTCCTTGAATCCAGTGGGGTTCTCCCATGTTCTTATTTCACCATCAATCATTGTGTCATCAGTCTTTATGGAAATTCCCTTTTTTTTCCCCTGGCTGTACAGCTTCTGGCACATGACAACAAGCAAACAGCTTCTTTGAGATCAGGAACTTTGTGCAGAAAATTATCAGGACTGTCAGAAAGATGCTAGCTAGAAAGATCAAGTTTCCAGTTGATAATGTAAAATCTCAGAAATACAGTCAGTCCTCTATATCCACAGATTCAAGCATCTATGGCTTGAAAATATTTTAAAAAGTATTAATTCCAAGTGGCAAACCTTAATTTTGTCATTTTATATAAGGGGCACAATTCACTCTGCCATTGTATTTAATGGGACTTGTGTATCCATGGAATTTGGTATCCACAGGGGGTCCTGGGACCAAACCCACTGTATCCCATTTGTCACACCTTGATTAATCTTTTTAATATAATTCTCAGCTTTTATTTATTTTATTTTATTTGGAGTATTTATACCCCACCTTTCAGGATCTCAGAGAGGCTTACAAATGGTTAATTAGATGGTTCCCTGCCCTCGGGTTTACAATCTGAAAAGACATGACACAAAAGGAGAAGGGAATGGCAGTGGGGAAGGGGATCAGGTCCAGAGTTCTTCTCTCCCTCTGAGGCCTGGACCATGGCAGATGGACTGGAGGGAGGGCTCTGCTTCTCAGTCTAGCCTGGGTCCTATAGAGCTGGACCTGCACCTCTCCCTCTGCCAGATGGTACCAGATGGACTGGAGGGAGGACTCTTCTTCTTAGGCTAGGCTAGGCCTGATGGAGCTGGGCCTGCATCTCTCCCTCTGAGGCTGGATGTTATCAGATGTACTGGTGGGAGGGCTCTGCTTCTTAGTCTGGGCTAGGCCCATTGGAGCTGGGCCTGCATCTCTCCCTCTAAGGCCAGATGGTATCAGATGGACTGGAGGGAGGGCTCTACATCTTAATCTAGGCTAGGCCAAGGGGCCTGCATCTCTCCCTCTGAGGCTGGATGATATCAGATGGACTGGAGGGAGGGCTCTGCTTCTTAGGGGCTATGCAGACAGGCAGGAAAAGGTGACCTGAAGTTGCCTTTTCCCCAAACTGCAGCAGCCGCATCACTTGCCCTGAGGATGCCCTAAATGGGGGTAGAGCAACCACAATGGGGTCCAGTTAATGCAGCTTTTCTCATCACTCTCACTACCGCCCCTGAGGTTTCCCTAAATGGGAATGGAGTAACCGTATAGGCCGCAGCGGCAGCTTTAATTTTGTTTTCACGGTCTCTCTAGTGCATGTGCATGTGCGCAGGAACACCACGGCCCCTTTAACAGCAGTTTTGGCATTGCTATGGACCTGCGCGCTGTGCAAAGTAGAGAAATCATGGATGCCATGGTGACTGAGTGGTCCATACTAGTAGTCAGCTTGCAATACATGGCCACAGGGGCCTCCATCATGGTCCCTACAGCAGCTGCATGCATACAAGACTCCAGTGATGACTTGGAGGACCCAGAAGTGACAACTGGTAGAGTGGGTGTTGCAGCAAGCATGGCTGCCACCACCGTTCTGATGCCACCCGAGAGATCCCCGTGCTTCTGGTGGATGTTCCCCAGAAGCATCGACTGATGGGACGGGTTTGTCACATACATCTGGTCCAATGAGCAATGAAGGATGTTCTTCCGAATGCCCCATGCCCTCTTCCACAAGATAGTAGAAATCCTGCATCCAGAAATGGAGAGGTCTGACACCATGATGAGGAAAGACATCCCGGTGGAGAAGAGAATCGCCATGGCCATCTGGGTTCTCGCCCACAAAGCCAGCTACAAGCAGGTGTCAGAGCAGTTTGAGGGCAGCCTTACCACTGTGAGGGAAGTGTTGGTGGAGTTTGCCCTCACCATGGAGAAGCTACTGCTGTCACAGACAGTGTACCTGGGAGACACCACTCAGGTGAGGACAGTCGCACACACTTGTCCCTTTCCCCTCCTACACAAAAAACCTCATGACTTGGCACACAGTTGTACTGTATACATTATGCTACTGGAGTAGTTGAACCTGCACACATACACGAAAAACGTCATGACCTGGCACACAGTATAGCATATAGCATGGCTGTCACTGTATACATTAGGCTGTTAGAGTCATCGAAGCTGTGCACATAGACGAAAAACGTCATGAGATGGTAAATGCCCTCATTTTTTTCATTCACCCTCCGCTTCCCTTCTTGTCACCCACAGATCATGCAAGGATTCCCTGACCTCTGCTTCCCCTAAGTAGTGGGTGCCGTAGACAGGTGCCACTATATGATTGTGCCACCCTTGGGGAGGAGGAATGAGTTCGTCAACCAAAAAGACAGCTACTCTGTTGTCCTCCAGGGGACCACGGATCATCGAGGATGGTTTCTTGATTTGGAACTGGGCTGGGCTGGGGCAATTCACGACACGAGAGTGGCAAGGAACTCCATCATCTTTCAGGCCATGGAGGCTGGCATCTACGTGCCAAGGACCCCACTGTCACCCTGAGGGGGCAGCAGATCAGCCCCTCCTGCTCGCTGACAGTGCCTACCCCATTCAGAAATGGCTCATGAAGCACTACCAGGGCACCACCAATGCCAGGGAGAAAGGATTCAACAGGAAGCTGAATCGCACCAGGAATGTGGTGGAAAGGGCCTTCAGGAGACTGAAGGCTCAGTGGAGGTGCCTCACTGGCACACTCCTTGCAGCAGAGGAGAATGTTGTTCCCATCATCACCTCCTGTGTCATCCTCCACAACATCTGCAAGACGAAGGTAAGGGTCCTGGATGAGGGAGGGCACTACAGGCACTGCTTTGTGCTGCCTACCCTGGGGGCACCCATGGAGGACAATGACCTTGTGAAGCAGAGAGAAGGGGAGGCTGTGAGGGAGGCCCTGGCAGAGTTCTTTGAGACCAGGAGGATCTGAAGTATCCCCTCTCCTCCATCTGTGAGCCTAGGGCACTACTGTACTATGCCATGATAACATGCACCTCAACAAACATCTCCTATTATCTACACTCTCTCTATGTATGGCTAGCATTTATGTAGGGCACTACTGTATTATGCCATGATAATAAGCACATCAATGGGCATCTCTTATTATCCACACTCTGTGTATGGTTGGCATTCATGCTTTTATGCAGTTATCCTTGATTGTGAGCCTAGGGAGTCACATATAGACACACACACAAAAGGGCATGGGGGGGGGGGTCGCCTAATACCAGATTTCCTGGCAATAGAAAGATACAGTGCAAAAACCACCAACTGTAATCTCTGACAATGTTGCAAAATTCCCAACAGTCAGCTTTCCTAATGGCCCATTTGATTGTAACAATTTGTAATTGGGGGTTACATACAAACTGCTCTTCTGAGTGTCCCCATTGGCTAGGAGCCAGGTAAGGCCATCTGCCCCAGCAACAATTGCCCATAAATGCCCCTATGGACCTCTGCAGGTCCCCAGGATGATGATGGTGGCCAAGAGGAGAGTGCCCGTCCAGATCGCTTATTGGACAGATGAGGAGGTGGGCATTCTCCTTCATGCCCTCACCCCCGAGGCAGCTGCGAGAAGGGTGATGGTCAGCAGCAACAGGCCCAACCAGGGGTACTTTGCCCAGGCTTCCCAGGCCCTCCACCAGCAGGGCATCAGGAGGACCCCCCAATAGTGCCAGAATAAGTTCAAGGCACTGAAGGTGGTCTTCTTTGAAGCCCTGGAAGACTATGAGAAGTACTGCCCTTTGAGGAAGAGGCCGCTCTTTTATAACCAACTCAGGTACCTCTGGGTGAGGGCCGGCCACCCGAGATGGCAGGATCAGTGTCGGGCACCTGCCATGGTCCCTCATGCCATCCCTATCTTCCCCTCACCCTTCCCTATTCTTCCCCTCCCTCCTTCCCCAGTCCCATGGATGTTCATGGTGTCCCTCTTGTCCCCAAATTAAGCGTGAGGTGGAGGCAGCAACAGAGATGGAGGAGGGACCCTGCTGGTTCCCCCTCCTCCCCCTCCTCCTCAGACGGGGAAACCAGGCCAGGCAGGGAGGGCCAGGCAGAGGGAACCCATGCCATCCGTCTGCAGCCACACCACTCTCCCATGCCAGAAGGTAGGTCCCTGAGGGGAGGGGTAATGGCTGCATGACTGCAGCCTCCATGGCATTCCTGTCCCTCTCCTCCCCCACCACTTCCTAAATGGTGTCTTTTTTTCCTTTCTCAGGCAGACCTGTTGAGGAGGAGCAGCCTAGACCAAGCTGCTGCCTGCCAGGTGCAGGAGGGCAGGAGGCCCTTGGTGTTGCCCACCTGGTGGTGCTCCAAGAGACCCGGGACCAGGACCATCAGAGAGGTAAGAGTGACAGAGGGAGGGAGTGGGGGGGCACCCAGGAACCCTGCCTGTGGCATTGGCTGATGGGGTGCAAAGCAACCTTCTAACCATACTTTTCTCTTTTTCTTTTCCCTTGCAGATCGACGGATGGAGGACAGGATGGCTGTCATGGAGGACCAGCTGAAACATCTGATAGACTCCATGGCAGCCATCATGGATCATCTAGGTCTACCCTGACCCGTACCCCAACTCCCCATCCCTGAAGCACCTTCTCCTCCACTTTACATTGTATATACTTCCCTCCTCCCCCTCCCTTTCTTCCACCATTGTACCTACCCCCCATTTGTAAATACTCCCCTCCCCTTTCCCCTATTTTTAAATAATTGTACATAGTTGTTTTATTGTTGTTTTTATTGAAAAAAATATTTTTAACAAATTTATGCCGCAATCTGGTTCAGCAAAAGCTGTATTTTATGAATAAACCTATTTCTAATGCTTGTGATGTTTTGTGCACAGGTGTGTATGTTCAATGCAGGATCTCCACAGGAAACCAGTGAGGAGCATCAGTGAGGTGGGCATAGTGTGAGGTGGCAATCAGTGAAGTGGCAATAATGTGGGATGGTGGATGGTGTCTGCCTTGTTACTTAGTGGTGAACATCGCAACATCTCCTCCCCCCTTTACCTGATCTCTGCTTTTGGGGGTGACGAGAGGCCTGTGGCACTGCCACTTCACTGCTGAAAAGACTGGCAGACTTATCTACGGGGCATTGCTCAATGATCTCCACCTCCATAGCAGCCTCCACCTCCATGGGTGGAGAGTAAACCCTCCTCCCTCTGCCCAGGCCAACAGCCCTCTTCTGCACGGGTGAAGAGTGACTCCTTCTCCCTCTGCCTGGGTCAACAGCCCCCCTCCTGCAGGGCCTGGGGGATGACCCTCCCTCTTCCTCCCTCCTCCACATCATCCCCACTGCCACCAATGGCCCTCTGGGGCCCAGTGATGGCATCCACAAGCCAGCCCAGCAGAGCATTCTGCACTTGCATAGAGTCAGTGACACGCCGGTGCTCATGGGCGACACACTCCAGTTGCTGAAGGGATTTCTGTTGTGACTCACTCAGCCTCAGCTGATAGGAACGTTCCCCAAGCCATTTCCCCTATTCCAGGAGTTTGTCCATTTGATCTGCGCTGCATTCTATGAACTGATGCAGGGCACTAGTAGATGCAGCAGTGGCTGCTGAGCGTCATGCCCTCTTCCCTCTGATCTCAGCCAGGTGGGCTGCCGGTGGCATCACAGCTCTGGGATTAGCTGTTTCATCCTCCTCTCTCTCTCATGCTACTTCTCGTTCTATGGGACATATATGGCATAGGGCACAGTTTACACATAAAACACATCCCACACAAATCAGGGGTGGAGGGGAGAGGTACATGCCAGGGAAGTTTGTGTGGACACACTGGATACATGCAGCTGGTGGTCATGCAAGGGACATGGTCAACAGGACACACAGACAAACGTTCCTTCATGATCCCCCCCCCAAACATGCCAGGGTGCAAAAGCGGCATGCAGGGGTTGTGAAAACTGGCGCACCTATGCATAAAATGTCACAACAGCTATGCAAACTGCTTTGCTTTTTGGAGTGCAGGCGTACATGCAACAGAATGCATTTATTGTTATAATAGGGAATTTACCATGTGCAGCCTGGACCTGATTGATCATCTGGGTGAATTGTCCAGAACCTGCCCTCTCCTCGCCCTCACTCTTATCGTCCACTGGTGGAAGATGTAGAGGCACGGGATGGTGGTCTCATGTCCATAGCCCCCTGACTGCAGGATGTCTCATCTGAGTCAGGGTGTTCCTCCTGGTCATCTAAATGACAATGGACGGAGTCATCTCTGCCATCTGCCCACCCTAGTGCTGTGCCCTGCCTCAGGGCCCTGGCACATCTTACCTTGAGAGGGCATCAAAATTTCCTGGCCGGATTCTCCCTCGGAGATGTACTCCACAGGTTCCTCTCTGGCTGGCTGGCCAACTGGGACCCTCACAACTTCACTGCTGGTGCATATTCTGCTGGGCTGTATGCTACCATTCCTGGTGAGAAGGCATGGAGTTCCTTGTAGAAGGGCATGGTGGAGGGACCCTGTCTGCTTTTGGCCTTGTGATCCCTAAACTTCTTGTAATCTGCCCTCAGATTTTTGGTCTTCTGATAAACTCCTCCCAAGTGCATTGGTGGCCCTTAGCCCTCATGCCCTCAATTTCTCCAGAATGTGTGGCTGTGACCATACAGCTATCAGGTCAGCCGTTTCCACATGGGACCACAATGTCCCTCTCCCTCTTTTTGGCTTTCTGCTTGTGGATGGCTGTGCCATTCTGCCCGCTGTACAAGACGAGCGCCAAAGGTGCACAGCTACGGAGGTCTGCAGCTACAAAGGTCTGCTGAGAAAATGGTGCTGGAATGTGTGTGGGGGTCCAGCTTAAAAGTGAAACTTTTCGACCTCCGGGTCATCTATTGAGTCATTATCAGAATCATTCCTATCCTTCTTATACCTCCAGTTAACAGCCCCCAACTGTTCTGACTCCCCTTCTTCATCAGATTTCTGCCCCCTATCCTTCTCCTCACTATTTCTTTTTTGTCGCTTTATTCTTCTTTGTCCTTTATCCTCTTTATGAATAAGTGACGTGGCCTTCCCCTGTTTTTCCTCTTTATTTTCTTTATTGACCTTCCTTCTATTCTCCTCTCGCTCCCAAAATCTCCTTGCCTCATCCACTGTTCTTATAACTACTCTCCTCTTTTTGAACCAAAAAGTTAAACCCTCGGGCGTACCCCATCTATATGGTATCCCTTCCTGCCTTAAATATGATGTCAAAAAGAGGTAGTCTTTCCGTTTTCTCAGCAGCCTAGCTGGAACATCCTTTAAAATTTGAAGTTGTTTACCATCAATTTCTAACGGGGACTCGTTATGTACTTTGAGCAATAAATCTCTAATTTGCCTACGCACAAAATAAACAACTATATCTCTCGGCAAGTTCCTTTGTTTAGCTACTAACGAATTAAGCCGGAAAATTCTGTCTATCTCAAAATGAAAATGTGTCACATCCTTGCCCAGGAAGTTTGCCAATTTTGATGTAATAAATTCTGATAAATTTTCATCTTTATCTTCAGGTAATCCCCTAATTTTGATACATTTCTCCCTAAGTTTCTGATCCCATACTGTTTTATCGTCCAAATCCCGTTCCCGATCTTTCCTAATTTCTGCTAATTCATCCTTTGTAAGTTGAGGTCGATCAACTTACAAAGAAGGATGAACTCTCAGAAGATGGAGGAGATGTGTATGAATAGTTAAGTGGAAATAGTGAGTGAGAGAATTACCTTGTTTAGATAGAGTATAGTCATGATAAGATTTAGTTGTTATAAGGAATTAGGACACTGGGTTATCCTTGTGAGAGATAATTAGCAATTGAACTGATAGCATATAGAAATGGGTGTTAGGAGTTACTTACAATAAGGAATTAAGTGATTACCTTATTTGATATAATATTGCTGTGTCGATATTAGTTGTTAGGACATAAAAATGGATAAGATTAAGATAGTCTCGTGGAATGTTAAAGGATTGAATACTCCCAATAAGAGGAAAAAAATTAATTATCATCTACAGAAAATGAGAGCGGACGTTTATTGTTTACAGGAGATGCATATAAGACGTAAAGACAGTAAGTACCTAAGAAACAGATTACTAGGAGAAGATTTTGTGGCCTCAGCAAAAAATAAAAAGAAAGGAGTTGTATTATATGTAAAATCGAAATTGAATCCCAAGGAGATATATGTTGATAATGAGGGACAATTTGCTGTGGTAGAAATAAATGTGAGAGGAGAGAATATATTATTAGTTGGAATTTATGCACCATTAACTAATAAAGGAGAATTTTATAAACAATTGACTGATAAATTGGAAAATTGGTGTAATGAGCGGATTATTGTCATGGGAGATTGGAATGGGGTCATTGAGCCCTCTATAGACAGGAAGTCGCAAAAGAAAATAAAAACATCACAGGGTAAACTACCGCAAAGTTTTTTTGAATTACAGGAAAGATTATCATTGAAAGACATTTGGAGGATACTATACAAAAATGAAAAAGACTATACTTTCTTTTCGCTGGTCCATAATTCGTGGTCCAGAATAGACATGTTCATGGTTTCAACAATATTATGTAAGGCAATACAGAAGATTGAGATACTCCCCACAATTTGGTCAGATCATAATCCTATAATGATGAGTTTGAAAACTAACCCTTCAGAATTTAGGTGGCAATTAAACATGAGATATTTGTGTAGTGAAGATATGGTCAAAGAAGCAAGAGAGGAGTTACAAACATTTTTTCAACAAAATTCAAATAAAGGTACAGCAATTAATATAGTATGGGATATTTCAAAAGCATACATGAGGGTTTAAAAAAAAAAAAAGGAGCCGAGATGAAAAGGAAGAGAGAGAAACAAACAAAGATATTAGAAAGTGAAATAAAAAAAAAGAAGACGAATTGAAGGTAAATCCAAATAGTAAGAAACTAAAAACAGATTTGCAAATATTAAGGGACAAATCTCTATATTGGCCACGGAAGAAATTCAGAAAAAAAATAGATATTTAAAGCAGAAGAATTTTGAATTCTCAAATAAAGTAGGGAAACTTTTGGCATATAAATTAAGGAAAATACAAGGGAAAAGATCAATTTTGGAAATAAAGGAAGGTGATAAAATATTTACATCTCAAGAACAGATTAAAAGGATATTTTTGATTACTATACTAATATATATAAGGAAAAGAATAATGAAGGAAAGAATAAGACGAAAATAAAAAGATATTTACAACAACTGAGGTTACCAGAGATACCAGAGGAACTCAAAATAGAATTAGAAAGGAAAATTTCCCTACAAGAAGTATTAGAGACTATAAAAATGGCTAAAAATGGGAAATCTCCGGACCTGATGGATTTATCATGGAATATTATAAAAAATTCTCCGACCAATTGGCCATACCATTACTAGAGACAATGAACGCGGTAGTAGAAGGTACTATTCCAGCTTCATGGGCTCAAGCAAATATAACACTAATCCCCAAAGAGGATAAGGACTTAACTAACCCCAAAAACTATAGATCTATATCACTTCTTAATTGTGATTATAAAATCTTCACAAGTATAATGGCGAGTAGATTAAAAAAATGGTTGGGTACCTGGATAGATGCGGATCAGGCTGGGTTTCTCCCGGGAAGGAAAATAAAGGACAATACAAGAAACTTAGTAAACTTAATTGAATATTTTAATAAGAACATTGATAAGAAAGGAACAATTTTCTTTTATGATATAGAGAAAGCATTTGATAGTCTCAATTGGGCATTTATGAAAGTAACGTTGGAAAAATTAGGAGTAGGACCTAAATTTAATAAATGGATTGAAATGATCTACCATACACAAAATGCAAAAATACTGGTAAATGGTGAATCTACAAAAAAATTTAAAATTGAGAAAGGGGTTAGACAGGGGTGCCCACTTTCCCCACTACTTTTCATTGCATCTTTCGAAATTTTATTGATGAAAATAAGAGAGGAAAAACAGATACAAGGTATAAAAGTTAAAAATTGTGAATTTAAGGTCAAAGCATTCACAGATGACCTAATGGTGTCATTAGTGAATCTTCTAGAGGGAATAAACAAATTGAATGAAATAATTAGTGAATACGGAAATTTAACTTGTTTAAAAGTCAATAAGGATAAAACAGCTATGTTGACAATGAATTTACCAAAGGAAGAAAAAGAGAAATTAAAAGAAATAACAAATTTTAAGGAGAGTAAAATGGTGAGATATTTGGGGATAAACTTCACAATTAGGAATGCAGATTTGTTTAAAAATAATTATGAGAGTAAATGGAAAGAAATTAAAGAAGATTTGAAGAGATGGAGTAAATTAAATTTGTCTTTAATGGGTAAAATTGCCTCGGTAAAAATGAGTATACTTCCTAAAATGTTATATTTATTCCAGAATATACCAATTATGATTAGAGACACACCCTTTCAAACATGGCAAAGAGATATATCCAAATATATCTGGGGAGGTAAAAAACCTAGGATAAGGATGAAATTACTTCAAGATGTAAAGGAAAGAGGGGGTATGAACATGCCAAATTTGAAAATTTATTATTATGCATGCAGTTTATATTGGACTTTGGATTGGATTAATCTAGTGGAAGATAAAAATTTAAAATTAGAAGGTTTCGACAAAGTTTACCCATGGCATGGGTATTTACTATATGATAAAATTAAACAACACAAAAATTTTAATGATCATTATTTAAGACGAGCTCTTTTGAGGGTATGGGATAAAGTAAAGATTAAATGGGACGATAAAATACCGTTTTGGACAGCGGTGGATGCAGTGGTATCTAGAGAAAATAAAATTGGGACAGAGAATTGGTTAACTTATCAAGATCTATTAAAGTCAAAACAAGGGTTAGAAATTAAATCGCAAGAGGAGTTAAACCAAGAAGGATTCAAATGTAATTGGTTTACATATCGCCAACTAAAGGAAAGATTTTTGATAGATAAAAAAATTAAATCAATTGGTCCTATGAATAAAGAATTTGAGGAAATAATAAAAACACAGGATAAACATAAAATTTCACATATATAAGTTTTTACTAAGGATGGAAATGGAAACTGAATATATTAAACCACAGATGGTGAAATGGGCACAAAATATAGGTCAAAACATTGAATTACGACAATGGGAAAAGAGTTGGAAAGTAAGATTGAAATTTACATTAAATTCTGACATTAAAGAAAATTTCTATAAGATGCAATATAGGTGGTATCTTACGCCTTATAAATTAGTGAAAATGAAGGGAAATTTATCTAATAAATGCTGGAAATGTGAGAAAAAGATAGGTACCTTTTTTCATCTATGGTGGGATTGTAAAATGGCAAAGACTTATTGGAAAAGGATCCATATAGAAATGGAAAAAATATTTCAAACAAATTTGAAATTTAGCCCTCAGATATATCTTCTTGGGATGATTGACAATGAAGAACTAGAGAGAAAATATGGTAAACTGTTATTTTATCTAATATCGGCTGCGAGAATTGTATATGCTGCGAAATGGAAGACAAAAGAAATACCAAATGTTCAGGATTGGGAAAGGAAAATTCTGGAGATAATGAAGATGGAAAAGATAACTTCGATATTGAAAAAAAGGGATAAAGAAATGTTTAAGGATGAGTGGAAGAAAATGATAGATTACTGGAATAGTGGGAAGGATGTTTGTTTTATAATCGATATGAATTAATATAGTAAATGAATAGGTAGAGCTGTGATAATGAAGTTCGATTAAAAGGATGGATATAAAGAGTATTACATTTATATTAGAGAAAGATGAGGGGTGTCAAAATATGAGGTGCGGCGTTAGAATTGAATTGATAGGAGTAATTGGAGTATAGAATTGCGGTGAAATAGATATATCGGACAATGTTAAACTCGGAAGTTTTTTTATTATTTGTTTTTATGTTGTGTTGTCAATGTGTGTTGTTAGTGCCGTTATGTCTGTAAGATTATTTTGTGTGTCGGTCAATTTTAATAAATAAAGTTTTTTAAAAAAAGTGAAACCTTTCCTTTAATCACTTTCACAGTGCTACATCCAGCTGCAACAGTTTTACTTTCCCGCTCTGGCGCATGTACACTGCAAAAATTAGGGTTAGGGCTAGGGTTCTTGTGCAGACGCACCTGAGGTGGTTCACCCACACCTGAGTTCTTAAAACACTTTAAATTAAAACTTTTTTCACAGGGCACATGCTCCCCAGGGGCAGGTGAAAATGTGACGCACCTGTTCAGGTGCATTTACACCGGCGTTTTAACTCTCGGGTGTCCTTTTTTTTTTTTTGCTGTCCCTCTGTTGCTGCATACCGACGTACCTATGTAGGTGCGCACGTTTTAGGAAGAAGAGGGAAAATGTGGCTTCTTTTTGAAGTGCACTTTCAGAGGAAGAGGCAGGTAGGGGGCACTTTTTTGGCATGCGTCGTCTAAAGACCGTGCCTTCAGGTCACCCTCAAAACACCCCTTTAAGCCCATCTGCATAGCCCCTTAGTCTGGGCTAGGCCTGATTGAGCTGGGCCTGCATCTCTTCCTCTGAGGCTGGATTCTGCCAGTTGGATTAGCTATGCAGTTATGCAGAATTCAAGAAGGATGACAACACTCTTATGAAGTGGAGACCTTTCATTGAATACTAGAAGAAGAATGCCTCTGTAAATGTTTATGATGCTAAAGGTGGCATGTAAATTTAGCAGAGCTGTGCATCTCCTAGGACGCTAGCTTGTTTTCTGCTGCCCCAGAGAACAGGACCCAGAACAATGGATGCAAGTTGCAGGAAAATAGATTCCACCTCAATATTAGGAGGAACTTCCTGACAGTGAGAGCTGTTTGAGAGTGGAACACATTTCCTCAGAGTGTGGTAGAGTTTCCTTTTTTGGAGGACTTTAAACAGGCTGAATAGCCAGCTGTCAGGGATGCTTTGATTTTGAGTTCCTGCATGGCAGGGGGTTGGACTGGATGGCCCCTGAGGTCTCTTCCAACTCTATGATTCTATTCTATGATTCTATGATTCCTCAGACCATGACATGTTTTCATTGTTATGACTGCACCGTGAGAGATCCTGGGATTTGTATTTTGATGGGGCACTAAAGAAGCTCTCTGACTGAGAATTCTAAATTTCCCTCCCTAAACTGTAAATCTCAGGATTCCATAGGATGCAGGCATGACATTGTAATTTTTAGGTGTGAAAGGGCCTTGTATGTGAAACATTTGAATGATGGGAAGACTAGGGCTGCATCCACACTGCAAAAATAATCCAGTTTGACACCACTTTAATTGCCATGGCTCAGTGCTAGGAAGTAGTTTTGTGAGACATTTAGCTTTCTCTGTCAGAGAGCTCTGGTGCTGCAACAAACTACAATTTCCAAAATCCATTAGCACTGAGTTTTATACTGAGTTTTGGGAGTTAAAGTGATGTCAAACTGGGTTATTTCTGCAATGGGGATGTAGCCTAGAACCACTTACTTGTTACTTCAGAGTGTAAAGAAGGACTTGAACTTGGGGAATTACTGAAGTCAATGGGCTATTTTATCCTATGTTTATGGAGGTGGCTAGGGAATAGACTGATAGAGACAAAGCTTTCCAAATAAGGGGGGAAGCAGACGGGAGGCCGTGGGCTGCCCTGGGAAGCTGTGGATCAGGGTCGAAGTATCCCCACACCTTGGCCCCGTGGCGCAGCTTCGCCACCCCAGGAAGGAGCGCTAAAATAGCACTCCTTCCACAAATCGCTGAAGGTGCACCGCAAAAGGCTGCCGGCGCACCTTTGGCGACTCTTCCTCTGCAGCGTGTATGGATGCTGCAGTGGGAGGTCATCCTCGGAGCGCCGGCTGTGCAGAGGGCCAGCTGCTCCGAGGACGTTTTGGGGAAGGGGTTGGGGCGCCCACCGTGGGAGCCCCTCCCTTCCTTGCCCCCAAAATGGCACTTTGCGCCATCTGCTTCCCCCCTGACTGCAATTTATTTGGGGATTCAAACATACAAAGACACTCTACCATGCACTCATACACACAACAACTCAGGAATAAAGTAATTAACTTGGAGAGGAAACACAAGGCTTTCTAATGGTGAAAATTGCCTGAAGGAGGCAGCTTCAAAGATGAATGAAGATGGATAGACTCAACTGTTATGAAAAGGGAAAAGACAATGGAAAGAGCCGGGACCCTAGTCAGAGTTCAGAGTGGTGCAGTGTCACCATGAAATCTAACCAGACCCCATATGGCTGAAATTTTGAGGATCTTTTATACCCTTAAACCTAGCCTGAGGTGAAGAGTTGCTATTGTATATCAAAGGATTCCAGATTCCTACTCTTTGAAGTAAACAATTTCCAAGGAGAGGAGATTGGATGTTAATGTTATCTCCTATTAGCCAGACACATCCTGGCTGGCACTCATAA
Source organism: Phrynosoma blainvillii (assembly GCA_026167975.1). NCBI lineage: Eukaryota > Metazoa > Chordata > Lepidosauria > Squamata > Phrynosomatidae > Phrynosoma > Phrynosoma blainvillii. Next base: position 168,300,805 of record JANUYF010000002.1, on the reverse strand, counting down.
ATATTCTAGGTGTGAATGTCCTGCATTGCAGCTCCTAGGCTTGGCCCTTTTGATCTCCAAGTTTTTTTTTTTTTTTCTGTTCCTTAATTTTTATTAGCTTTCAATAATACACAACCAATTTTTAACAGAGAGAAAATAAGTATATCAATTCATAGTTACAAATTATAACATACTTGATTGAATAAATAGTCAAGATTTAAATAGTCTCTATTCCTCATATGATGGGATCATCTTTTATCGGGGATACCCAATTTGATTCAACCAGTTATAGCAAAACTGATGGATGTAAAAAATTATTTAACTATTATTTTCCCCTTTTTGTACCGTCTTTACATGTATCGGATTTCAACTTTTTTTGTACTTTCTCCCATTTCCTTTTATATTGCTGAATGGTTTTCCCTGCTATATACATAGATAAACAATCCATTGTTGCCAACTCATTAAGTTTGGGTTCCCATTCGGATAGAGTGGGGATTGCCTCTGATTTCGATTGCCTAACATATGTCATCTGTGCTGCCGTTACCATATAAATTATTACATTCTTTTCCTCTTGGCTCAACTTAATTTCTATCACATCTAGTATATTTAATAAAAATAACTCAGGTTTTAATGGGATATTTATCTGTGTCATATTACACATAGACTTATGAATTTGTTTAACCTTTTTGCAATTCCACCACATATGGTACACTGTACCAGCCTCTTTCTTGCATTTCCAACATTTATTGTTATTGCGGTTATTCATTCTTGCTAGTTTAGAAGGTGTCATGTATCATCTGTGGAAGATTTTATGATAATTGTCTTTTAAGGTATTACATTTAGTGATTTTATTACTATTTTTCCAAGCATTCCCCCAACATTGTAGTGATATTGAATTTCCAATATTCTGCATCCTTTTTATCATGCTATTTTTCACTATTTCATCTCCTGTTTCTATTTCTAACAATTTATATGTCTTACTTATCCAGTGATGATCTCCTTCTTTTAAGATTTTATCAAAGACTTTTGGTTCCTTTTTGATCCCATAAGATTCTTGATCCTTCCTAAAGTCTGCTTTTATCTGTAAATATTTTAACCAGTTTATATCCAGACCCTCTTGATATAATTCCTCTTTTATTTTTATTCTAATCCCATCATTAGTTTTTATTAACAATTTCTCATAGGTAATCCACATTTCTTTCATAGATACTTCTTTACTGTGATATGCTTCTTGTGAGGATGTCAAGATTGGTAATTTAGTGTACAGATATTTTTTATATTTCTTCCATATACAGTATAATGCTTTCCTAATTAAATTATTTATCAGATGCAGCACTTTCATAGCAAAGATTATAGTGCCATCCTTTCTCCAATTTTGTTCCTTCTACTGCTAATAATTTTGAATTCTTAAGTGAAATCTAATACTTCACCCATAATAATACACAAGTATTATAATACAGTTCAAGGTTAGGGAGACCCAGACCACCTTTCTCTTTCTGGTCTAGCATCACAGAGGCTTTAATTCTGGGTTTCCTCCCTTGCCATATGAACTTTACAATATCTTTTTTCCATATACTGAATGGCTGTTTCTTTGTTAAGATGGGTATGGTTTGAAAAAGATACAACATTTTTGGGAGTATGTTCATCTGTATTGTTGCTTTTCTACCCAAAAGGGAAAGTGGTTTATTCCATGACTCAAGATCTCTTTTAATATTCTTCCATATGATTTCATAATTATTCTTGAAAAGATCTGCATTCTTATTGGTAATTATTATTCCCAGATATTTTACTTTATTGGTTTGTTGAAACCCAGTTTCCTTTTTCAGATCTTCTTCTCTTTTAGTGAGGTTCCTTGTTAATATCCCACTCTTGAGTTTGTTTATTTTAAGCCTACTATAGTGCTAAAATGCTCCAATAATTCTTCCAGGCACTTTATACATACTAGTGGGTCATCCAAAAATATTATGATATCATCCACAAATGCCCTTAGATTAAACTTATATATATATATATATATATATATATATATATATATTATTTCTGGAGGCTTGATCTTTTTATCATTCCTTATTCTTATATTTAGTACTTCCGTTATCATAATGAATAATAATAGAGATAGTGGACATCCTTGTTACGTGCCCTTCCTAATTTGACAATTTTCTGTTCTTTCACCATTTACTATAATCTGTGTTTCCTGAGTTTTATAGATCTGATGAATTCCATTTAAAAATCTTCCTTTTATTCCAATCTCTTGTAGTACTAGATCTAAGAATTCCCAGTCAACATTGTCGAAAGCTTTCTCTAGATTGAGAAAGACCATCCCGAGTTTATTTGTTTTGTGGACTTCATAATACTCCAGAACATTTATGACCATCCTTATATTGTCCTTTATGTACCTTTTGGGGAGGAAGCCTGTTTGATCCTCATGAATCCAAGTCATTAACCCTTTTTTTAATCTTCCAGCTAGAATTGATGCATAAATTTTATAATCAAGATTTAGTAATGCAATTGGACGATAGTTACTGATATCTATAGGGTTTCTATTTTCTTTATGAATTAATATAGTGAGTGACTGTCTCCATGATTCTGGGTAGTTGCCTTGATCTATTTCTTGAATTGTTTTATGCAGTGTCTCGGCTAGTTTATTTTTAAATATTTTGTAAAATTTCGCTGTCAGCCCATCCAGACCCAGTGCTTTGTTACCTTTTAAATTCAAGATAGCCTGATCTATTTCTGCCATTGTGATTGATGAATTTAGGTCTTGAATACATTGATCCGATAGCTTAGTTATTTGCTCTTTCCTTATATACTCTGTCATTAATTCTCTTTTGTCTTGTAATATTTTCTGTGTTGAAAATAGGTTCTATTAATATTCTTGGATAACTTTTTTTTATATTATTTTGTTGTGTGTATTCTTTGTCCTTCTTCCTAGGTTTTAAAATTACATTTTTTCCCCTTTCTTTTTTCAACCTATAAGCTAACCATTTTTGTACCTTATTCACGTTTTCAAAGTGATAGTGTTTCACATATTTGATTTTATTGGTTATTTCTTGCATTGAAATTTAGTTTAGCTGGTTCTTATTTTCCATATCTCCTGACTTATTTTTAAATCCTTTGGCCTTATTTTATGTTGTTTTTCCATATGGCCTAGTTGATCTGATAGAGCTCTTTCTTCTTTCTCTTTCAATCTCTTCTTTCTTTTTTCTTGTTGAATTAATAATCCTCTAACTACCGCTGTACACGCATCCCAAACTATATGTGTCGGGGTTCCCTTATTCAAATTTTCCTGAAAGTACAGTCTCAAATCTTTTCTCATTTTACTCACTATTTCCTCATCAGCAAGTAGTGATTCTTTCAGCCTCCATGTATATTCTCTTTTCCTTGGGACCAAAGAGAGTACTATTGGACAGTGGTCCGATAATAATCTTGGTAGAATTTCGATTTTTGTTATATCTTTACTTATTATCTTAGAAGCGAAGATCATCTCTATTCTTGACCAAGAATTTTATTTGCCTGAAAAAAAGGTATAATCCTTAACTCCTCTATAGGTCATTATCCAAACATCTATTAATTTATATTCCTCAATGAGTTTAAATGCTGACCTTGGCAGTTTCCCTTGTTGGTTTTTCTTAGTATTGGATGTGGATCTATCCTCCACTGAATTTACTACACCATTCCAATCACCAACTATAATTATTTTATCATACGTGTACTCTCTAATTTTTGTTTTTAACTCCTTAAAGAAGTTTGATTTATTTTCCTGTGGTACATATACATTGATTAATAATATTTTCCCACATTCTGTTTCTAACTCAATTGCTATATAGTGTCCATTCTTGTCCTTAAATATTTCTTTGGACTTAGGAAGATTTCTTATGTATATTGCCATGCCTTTTTTCTTATGCCATGTATTTGAAGCTGCAAACATTTTGCCTATTTTTTTTTTTATTTTGTAGTAAATACATTTCTTTGCTTTTTATATGTGTTTCTTGGATCCAAGTTATGTCATTTTTTTTTTTTGTTTTTGCAGATAGTGGAATATTTTTCTATGTTTGAATTTGGAGTTTAGCCCATTGACATTCCATGACACCACTTTTAGTGACATCTTTGTTTTTATTTAATGATCTTTTATTAAGCTGAATTATTTGTGCTGCTTAGACATCCCATATGAAGCACTGTATAAATGAAGTTGCTTTGCTTTTATACTAGTTAAAATGTGTCTTTTTTTCCTCTTTGCCTTACCTTTCTTCCTTTTTTCTTCATATGATGGTTCCTCTTCTGATCTCCCATTCCCTTCTTCCTCTTCTTGTCTCTTATCTTGTGAATCTTTGGGTGTTTCCCTTCCTTCTGAAGTTCCTTCTACCATGTCGTCATCTGAATCTTCTACTTCCATTTGAATATTCTCCACTTCTTCCAGCTCTTCCTCTTCTTGTTCTCTTTGAGTCATCTCTCTCTGTGGTCTTACCTCTTCTCTTGATTCTTTTCCTCTTCTTGTTTTTTTTTTTGTCCCCATTTGTATGTCTTCTTGTTCTTTCAAAAGTTGACCTTCACTTAAATTATTTCTTTCCAGATACTGCTTAGCTTTCTTGAATGAATCTATCACAATTTTCCTTTTTCCTGTTGAGAAAATTATGCCTTCAATTTGACCCCATTTATATTTTATATTATTCCATTTCAGATGTTTTATTAATTCCTGATATTCTTTCCTTTTTCATAATATCTGTGGGGGGAGATATCTTTGAATATTATATCTCTTGTTCCTCCACATAACATCTTTTTTCGAAGTTCATTTCAAGTATTCGGTCCCTTACTCTTTCACGCACAAAATGTATTATTATATCCCTAGGTAGATTTCTGTTTGTTGCCGCCCATGAATTGATTCTCTACCTCTACATTGTCATGGGCGGATCATTTTCTGGTCAAGGTGGAGCTAAGAGCCACAGTCTGCCCCCCCGGGGGTGGCGGACCCATTATAATGGTCTGCCCTCGAAGACTAATGGAACCAATAGGTTTCCAGAAAGCCTTAGCGGGTTTAATGGTTGGGAATGCTGGTGATTCTGTCAAAGCCTTGGTGGATACTTGGAACACCAACCTCGCCAGGGCTATCAACACAATCACTCCCAAGCATCCTTTCCAGCCTGCCTCTAACCGTAAGCCCTGGTATACACAGGAGCTTAGGGAGATGAAGCGAGCTGGACAATGACTAGAGTGCAAATGGTGAAGCACTCATCTCTTATCTGACAGAACTCGCCTTAGGAAACACCTTGATTCCTATAGGGAGGCTTTATGTGCAGCGCAGAAATCCTTTTGTTCTGCACGTATTGCTATGCAGAGTCCCACCCGGCAGAACTGATTAGGGTGGTGGGGGGCTGACGAAGGTACCTCCTGTGCCAAATCCCCTACTTAACTCAACGACAGCCTGCTGTGAGGCATTTAACATCCACTTTGCAGATAAAATCTCTCGGATAAGAGCCGACTTGGATGCCAGTGTTTTGGCAGAATCCATAGACGAGGTATCCAGCAACTCAGTTGATGTCATTTTACTGGACCAATTTCAATCTGTGAGTACCGATGACATGGACAAGCTGCTTGGAAAGGTAAGGAAGATGACTTGCCCTTTCAATCCTTGTCTATCTTGGCTGGTCGTCCAGGGGGGTGATGCATTAAGTGTATTCCCTCGGGATACAATCAATGCATCTTTCAGGGAGGGCAGAGTAACATCTTGGTTAAAGGAGGCGGCAATTAGGCCCCTCCTGAAAAACAAACCTCCCTGGACCCCCTGGATAGAAATAACTACAGACCAGTCTCCTTGCTTCCTTTTTTAAGCAAGGTGATCGAGAGGCAGTTGCTTCCCAACTCCAGGCAGTCTTGGATGAAACCGATTATCTTGATCCATTTCAAACCGGCTTTAGGACAGGATATGGAGTTGAGACTGCCATGGTTGCTCTGACCGATGACCTCCACCTGGGCATCGACAGGGGTAGTGTGACCCTGTTGGTCCTTTTGGATCTCTCCGAGGCCTTTGACACCATAGATCATGCCATCCTCTTGGATCGCCTGAGAGAGTTTGGAATCAGAGGCACTGCTTTGCAGTGGTTCCGTTCCTTCCTTTCGGATAGATCCCAGAGGGTGAGGCTCGGGGACAATTGCTCATCCAAAATCAAGCTTAACTGTGGCATCCCTCAGGGTGCCATCCTGTCCCTGATGTTATTTAATATCTACATGAAGCCGCTGGGTGAGATCCTTTGGAGGCATGTAGCGCGGTGTCATCAGTATGCTGATGACACCCAAATATATTTCTCCATGACCAAATCATTGGCCCAGACTTCAGATGGAGTCTCTGCTCTTGATAACTGTCTTAAAGCGGTAATGGATTGGATGAGGAAAAACAGATTGAAGTTAAATCCAGACAAAACAGAGGTATTAACAGTGACAGGCCTGAAACCAGATTTGGGAATACAGTTGCCAGTCCTGGATGGAGTCACACTCTCCTCTAAGGACTGTGTTCGCAGTCTTGGGGTGCTCTTAGATTCATCACTTCACATGACTAGTCAGGTGAGTGCGACGGTCAGGAGTGCCTGCTGTCAGCTTCGGCTGATACACCAGCTGCACCCTTATCTGGACATGCGGGATCTGGAAACTGTAGTACACGCTCTGGTAACCTCACGTCTGGATTACTGCAATGCACTCTACATGGGGCTACCCTTGTGCTTAACCCAGAAACTGCAATTAGTCCAAAATATGGCAGCTAGGTTAATTACTGGTACATCTAGGAGGGAGCACATAACACCTGTGCTTAAATCCCTCCACTGGCTGCCAATTAGTTTCCGGGCACAGTACAAGTACAAAAATAGAATAAAATAAAATAAAATAAAATAGCCAATCATCGTCAGAATCTAGAAATCTAGAAGATCAGATGGATAGGCCTGCCAGAAGAGCTCCATCTTAAGTGCCTTCTTAAAGGCATCTAGCATAGTAATAAGACGAATCTCTTCCGGTAGGCCATTCCATAACATGGGAGCAGTGGCTGTGTATGATCTTTGGAAAATCGTGTTGAGTTTGGTTCTATGATGTTCTAATAAGTTCTTCCCAGATGTTCTGAGAGTGCAGGACACGTTGTGTGGGGAGAGGCATTCCTTCAAGTAACTCAGGCCCAAGCCATGTAGGGCTTTAAAGGTTTGTACTGCGCCCGGAAGCTAATCAGCAGCCAATGAAGAGATTTTAATATAGGTGTTATATGGTCCGATCTAGATGTTCCAGTGACCAATCTGGCTGCCCCATTTTGAACCAATCGAAGCTTCCGAACTTGGTACAGAGCGCACTACAGAAATCCAAATGAGAGATTACCAGGGTAAGTACTACTATTTCAAGGTCCTTTTGGTCCAGATAGGGACGGAGTTGGCGTATAAACCAAAGTTGGTACCAAGCACTCCTGGCCATCACATCTACTTGAGATGACAACTGTAAAGATAAATCCAGGAGTAATCCCAAACTGCATACTTTGTCCTTTAGGGGAAGTGTGACGCTGTCCAGGACTGGATGGCAGAGCTCCTTTTCTGGAATTGGGGTACCTATCACGAGTACCTCTGTTTTCTCTGGATTCAGCTTGAGTTTGTTTTCTCTCATACAGCCCATTACCGATTCAAGACAGGCATCAAGAGGAGCGATGCCATCCTTAGTCACTGCATCAGTCGGAGACATAGAGAAGTAGAGTTGGGTGTCATCAGCGTACTGATAACACTGTGCCCCATGTCTCTGGATGATCTCACCCAGCGGCTTCATGTAAATGTTAAACAGCATGGGGGATAGAATGGCGCCCTGAGGATACCAGATGTCAGCTCTCTTTTTGAAGAGCTACTATCCCCCAGCATCAACATCTGAAATCTGCCTGAGAGGTAGGACCGGGACCACTGAAGAGCAGTGCCCCCAATACCTAACTCCCTCAGGTTTCTCAGAAGGATACCATGGTCTTTTCACCATGAAAAGTTAGAAAGTGTCAATTTAAGAAACGAAACTCATGGTCCAGGGAATTATCTATGAATAACTATGAGGAACAACTTAGGGAATAACAAACATGTTTGCTCTGGAGAAGAGAGGGTTAAGAGGTGATATGATAGCCCTTTTTAAATATTTAAAGGGATGTCATATTGAGGAGGGAGCTAGTTTGTTTTCTGCTGCTCCAGAGAATAGGACTCGGAACAACAGATGCAAGCTACAGGAAAAGAGATTCCACCTCAACATTAGGAGGAACTTCCTGACAGTGAGAGCTGTTTGACAATGGAACACACTCCCTTGGAATGTGGTGGAGTCTCCTTTTTTTGGAGATCTTTAAACAGAGGCTGGATGGTCATCTGTCAGGAATGCTTTGATTTTGAGTTCCTGCATGGCAGGGGTTGGACTGGATGACCCTTGTGGTCTCTTCCAACTCTATGATTTGATTCTTTAAAAAAGCCTTCAGCATCTGGGAAGTCTTTCATCCTGGAACATTTTCACACTTACATATCAATCCTAATTAGAGCAGTTCAAAAGTAATGCTAATAACTAGTAACCAATGTATGCAATGAATATCAAAACAATATGCAGTGACAATGAGCATCATCAAAAGATCATGACTATGGGGGGAAGCAGACAGCGCAAAGCGCCGTCTTCAGGGCAAGGAAGTGGATGTGTGCGGATACCTCAGCCCCGATCCGCAGCTTCCCGGGGTGGCCCCATGCTGCCCATCTGCTTCCCCCCTAAAACAAACTTATAAGTATCAAAAGCATAGCACAATAACATCAAGTATTCAATGGTCCAATGTCCATCAGCAACTCAAAGCAATAATGGGTAACAATCAAATAAAAAATGAATAGCATAATCCTGAGGTAGCAATGTTCATTGTTTGCTAGAAAGTCTAAGGACCAATGTCCAGTAATAATAAAACAACATCAAAAGATATATTCAAGTCCTTAAACATGCATGCATGCAAGTCTATTCTCAGTTGTTATGATGACAAAAGTTCAACACTGTTGCATCAATAGCCATGAAAAGGAGGAACCAATGTCCAAGATCTTGTAACAGGTTGTGTACTGGTGTAGAAAGTGTGAATCAATAAGGATGGATTTGGTGAAAGTTTGTGAAAAAGTTCGGACTTGAGTCTGGAACGGATGGACCAAAATTTTTGAATAGCACCTTGGTGCACTAGTGGCTGAATGGAGGCATTGAAGGGATGCCTCAAGAGCTGTTATGAAGTCACAATCCCTTTGGAGGACCGTGGAGGACTTGACAATCTTTGTTCATGCACCCCAGGAAGCATGAACAGTGTCCATGAATTAAAAGTTGAAGCTGAAGTCGAAAATAGACCAGGGCGCCTGGAAACCACTTGAGTAGACCAGGGCCTCCTGTGAAGAACAAGGTATATTGAGGCCTCTGCAAGATGAGTAAACCAGGACGCCTGGAATTTAGGTAGACTGGGGCCTCTAGGACTAGAGGACTGGGATTTCTGCAGGCATAAAGTTGACTGGGACTCCAGCAAAGCAGGATTACAGCTAGCAATCCATGGGCAGGAGGAGGTAGGGTAGTTTCTAGCCAGAAAGATTCAGGCATCATTTTTCTCCCAGTCATGAGTTTCTGTCTGGAGTGTGAAACCATGAGAAGCTATAGTTCCTCTAAGGGCCATGAAAATGATGGGCAGTTTGGCATCCAAGTCCTTTCCAGGTGCATGTACCATCTTTCTTATAGCTTCCTTTAGAGTCCTATTTGTCCTCACGATATTCCCCAAGCTCTGTGGATGATGGGCTATGTGAAACTTCTGGTGGATTCCTAGTGCCTTACACAGTTCCTGCATCACTTCTCCAGTAAAATGAATACTGGAGTCATGATTTGTGGTGAAAGTGCATGGAATTTCCCATCAAGTAATAATGTGATTAAAAAAAAAAAAAACTCATGCTGTGGTAAATGTTGTGTTGTCCTTAGTTGTGAAGGCTTGCAAACATTTGCTGAATGGATTAATGATGGTGAGGTATGAGGGCTTCTTTGGGCTTCACATGTATAGGATCTTGAGGAACATCTGTAGTTCCAGTGAACTTCTTTGCTATTTCCCTTGTGATGTCCCTTGACATATGCAACCCAAGTAGAGGCTGTTCTGTCCTGCAACAATTGGGCCACTGTCTTCCATTTGTATGCATGGGCTACTTCTTTGCCATCACTTGCCTTCCATTCTTGCTCTAACCAAATCAGAAGCCAATCTGTAGCTGCACTGACTGTCTATTGCGAATCTTTATAAATTGCTAGATGTATGTCAAGGTTCTCAAATTTTAACACAGCATGGAGGGCTTCTATCTCAGTGGCTTGACTAGAGTGTGGCTGAACAACACCTTGCAGTGACTGGCCATCATTTATCTGAATATCTCCATAACCCGTTAAGTGGGTCCCTTCAGAGCATGACAATGAACCATCACAAGACAACACACAAAGCCTTGTAAAAGTGCTTCCTCCAGTGACACTTCTGCTTTGACTGCCCCCATGCCGGGCTTTGGCTGCTGCTGCTGCTGTACTGCTGCTGCCACTCTTTCTCCTCCTCAGAGGGCTCCCGGCGAGTGGGTTTTATGCTGCCACCACCACTCTCACAGGCCTCGTGCCGGGCCTTGATGGGGGGAAGGAGACACTCATGAGTGGATCTGGTGACAATTAAGCCATAGGGAGCTTCTGGCTCATTGGGCTGTGTCTGATAGCCTACACCTCTCTTAGGGGCTTTGCAGACCGGCCTAAAGGGCTGGCGTGGGGGTGGAGTTGGGGCAGGGCAGCCACATGCCAGCAGCCCCGACTCTGCCCTAACCCCATCCTGATGCTGTGCACCCGTTCGTATGACATGGGCTCAGGATGCTCTCTTGGCACCGTGTGCATACACGCTGCAACAAAAGGGTGCAAAAAAGCTGCCACCATAACTGAAAGGGCAGCCTTTTGCAGCCCTTAAAAGGAGCAGCATTTTGTCACTCTTTTGAGGGTGGCAAAAGGGAAGATTGGAGCCACAGCATGCGGATGCCATAGCCCTGATCCACCGCTCCCAGGGAGGCTCTGTGCTTCCGCTGTAGGCCGGTCTGCATTGGCCCATATTCAGTTCTAAGTGCGCAGGAAGGATTGTATTGGAGAAGGCGGTCCCTGAGATAGTTTGGACCCAAGCCATTTAGGGCTTTAAAGGTAATAACCAACACCTTATACTGGGCCCAGAAGCTGATAGGCAGCCAGTGGAGGGACCTCAAGATCGGAGTAATGTGGTCCCTCCTAGTTGTTCCTGAAATAAGTCTGGCTGCAAAATTTTGTCCCAGCTGTAATTTCCGAACCAAGCACAAGGGTAGCCCCATGTAGAGCGCATTACAGAAATTGAGGCGTGAGGTTACCAGTGTGTGCACAACAGTCTCGAGATCCCTTACTTCCAGAAAAGGGCACAGCTGGCGTGTCAGCCGAAGCTGATAACAGGTGCTCCTGACTGTCGCATTTAACTGATTTGTCATCAGGAGCGACGAGTTAAGGAGCACCCCCAGACTGCGAACACAGTCACTGGAGGAGAGTGTGACCCCATCCAGGACTGGAGGTTGCAACCGAATTCTAGGTTTCAGGGCCGCTACTGTGAGCACCTCTATCTTGTCCAGATTCAGTTTCAATCTGTTGTTCCTCATCCAGCCCGTTACCGCTCAGACATTCACTGAGAGAAGAGATGCCATTGGAATTTGAGGCCAACAAACGAGACACGGAGTAATAGATTCGGCTTCAGGACAGGATTTGGGGTTGAGACAGCCATGGTCGCACTGACCGATGACCTCCGCTTGGACATCGACGGGGTAGTGTGACCCTGTTGGTGCTCTTGGATCTCTCAGCAGCCTTTGATACAATAGATCATGCCATCCTCTTAAATCACCTGAGAGAGTTGGGAATCGGAGACACTGTTTTGCAGTGGTTCCGTTCCTTTCTCTCGGGCAGATCCCAGAGGGTGAGGCTCGGGGACAGTTGCTCTTCCAAAATCGAGCTTAATTGTGGCGTCCCTCAGGGCACCATCCTGTCTCCGATGCTATTCAATATTTATATGAAGCCGCTGGGTGAGATCATTCGGAGGCATGGAGCACGGTGTCTTCAGTACGCTGATGACACCCAAATATATTTTTCCATGACCAAATCATCGTCTCAGACTTCAGATGGCGTCTCTCCTCTTAATGACTGTCTCAGAGCGGTAATGGATTGGATGAGGAAAAACAGATTGAAACTGAATCCAGACAAAACGGAGGTACTGACAGTCACGGGCCCGAAACCAGGTTTGGGAATACAGTCTCCAGTCCTGGATGGAGTCACACTCTCCTCTAAGGACTGTGTTCGCAGTTTGGCGGTGCTCCTAGACTCGTCTCTTCACATGACTAGTCAGGTGAATGCGGCGGTCAGGAGTGCCTGTTATCAGCTTCGGCTGATACGCCAACTGCGCCCTTATCTGGATATGAGGGATCTGGAATCTGTCGTGCATGCGCTGGTAACCTCTCATTTGGATTTCTGTAATGCACTCTACATGGGGCTACCCTCGTGCTTAACTCAGAAACTTCAACTGGTTCAAAATATGGCAGCCAGACTAATTACTGGTACATCGAGGAGGGAGCACATAACACATGTGCTTAAATCCCTCTACTGGCTGCCAATTAGTTTCCGGGCGCAGTACAAGGTGTTGGTTTTAACCTTTAAAGCCCTACTTGGCTTGGGTCCATCCTATCTTCGGGACCGCCTCTCTCCGTATGATCCCCCCCACGCAATTCAGTCCTCTGGGAGGAATCTACTGCAGCCAATAAAGACCAGGCTCTCGCAGACCTCCCAGAGGACCTTTTCCGCAACTGCTCCCAGACTTTGGAATGGCCTGCCGGATGAGATCCGTCATATTACTACCTTGGCTGCCTTTAAAAAGGCAGTAAAGATGGATCTTTTCCGGCAGGCCTTCCCAGAACATCTCCCAGATCTATAAATGGTGACTCTGGCTTTATCCTTGACCGCCATGACGTATCCCCCTGTCAAATTTTGTTTGTTTTTGTTTTAACTGCTATATTCATGTTTTAACTCAAAATTAGTTTAATTCTGTTTTATGGGGGGGAGGGTTGGGGTCAGGGTTGTGATTTTAACTTGTTCTTTTAATTGATGTACGCTGCTTTGATTGCTATGTAGAGAAGCGGGATATAAATAAAATGTATTATTATTATTATTATTATTATTATTATTAGATTTGGGTGTCATCAGCGTACTGATAACACCCAGCTCCATAACTCTGAATGATCTCACCTAGCGGCTTCATATAGATGTTAAATAACATTGGGGAGAGGATGGCACCCAGAGGGACTCCACAAGTGAGCTCCCTCTTACTGGAGCCACTGTCCCCGAGCAGCACCCTCTGGGACCTTCCAGAGAGGAAGGACCGGAACCACTGCAAAGCAGTGCCTCCAATACCTAACCCCCTCAGGCAGCCCAAGAGGATGATCTATTGTGTCAAAAGCCGCTGAGAGGTCTAGGAGCACCAACAGGGTCACACTACCCCTGTTGATGCTCAGACGCAGATCGTCGGTCAAGGCAACCATGGTAGTCTCAACCTCAAAGCCTGTCCTGAAGCCGGTTTGAAATGGGTCTAGATAATCAGTTTCATTCAAGAAAGCTTGGAGCTGAAGAGCAACCACCCTCTAGATTACCTTGTTCAAAAATGGTAAGAAACAGGCCTGTAGTTACTCATATTCAGGGGATCCAGGAAAGGTTTTTTCAGAAGGGGCCTAACAGCCATTTCCTTCAAACAAGATGGGACATGTCCTTCCCTGAAGGATGCATTGATGATATCCATGAGGAATCTCCTCAGTGCATCCCCTCCCTGGATGGCCAGCCATGATGGGCAAGGGTCGAGAGGACAGGTTGTTTTTGTTAAATGCATCACAGCAGGCCGTCGTTGGGTTAAGTAGGGGATTTGGTGCAGGGGGTACCTGCGTCATCTCCCTCATCACCCTAAACAGCTCTGCTGGATGAGACTCTGCAGATGCAATACATGCAGAGGAGAAAGTTCTCTTCGCTGCACGTATTACCTCCCAATAGGAGCAAAGAAAGTTCCTATGGCGAGTTCTGTCAGATAAGAATTGAGTCTTCCGCCACCTGCATTCTAGTCATTGTCCAAACCGCTTCATTTTCCTAAGCTCCGGTGTATATTAAGGCTTACGGTTAGAAGTGGAATGGCAAGGACACTTGGAAGCAATCGTGTCAATGGCTCTATTATGATCGGTGTTCCAAGTATTGACCAAAGCCTCAAGAGGATCACCGGCATTCCCAACCATTAGCCCCCTCTAAGGCTTTCTGAAATCCTATTGGTTCCATTAGCCTTCGAGGGCGGACCATTCTAATAGGTCCACCACCCCCGGTGGGGCAAATACAAGCTCTAAGTTCCGTATTGACCAGGAAATGATCCGTCCATGACTGGGCGGAGGTACTAATAACCTTCACCCATGGATATTCCTGTTCCTTACTAAAGACTGCATCGAGTGTATGACCTGCACAATGTGTGGGCCCAGTGACCAATTGGGATAGGCCCATGTTAGTCATGGTCTCCATGAACTCCCGAGCCGCACCTGTTAAGCTGGCCTCGAGTGGAATGTTGAAATCCCCCAAGACTAAAAGTCTGGGGGACTCCAACAACAGCTCCGAGACCAGCTGTGTCAGCTCAGTCAGGGAGTCTGCTAGACAACGGGGTGGTTGGTAGACTAGCAGAATCCCCAAACTATCCCTGGTTCTCAGGCTAAGATACATGCACTCGAAGTGGACTGTATTCCGGACGGGTATCCTGGTCAAGATCAGGTTGTTCTTATGAACTAGAGCCACTCTGCCCCCCGCCCACTTCCCCTCACCTGCTCACTAACAGAGTACCCGGCTGGAAGGTCCTGCACCCAGGTGACTGCGCTATCCTCCCCCAGCCAGGTCTCTGTAAAGCAAGCCAGGTCGGCATCCTCATCCATGAGAATGATATGGGTCTTGTTCTTTTGTGGACTGGTTGGTCTGCTCTCCAAACCATTCTGGGAAACAGAGGGAACTGAAGGAGGGATAGCTTTCAAACTGCGATCCCGTCTTCTTTTGTAACATACGTTCCCTCTGTTCCAGCCATACCTCCCTTTCCCCTGCATAACTCCAATGGCCGCCCCATCACATTCCTAACCTCAGGTGAAATAAATAGGCTTAAGGCCACTGAAAACAAAAGAGGCTAGGGCATGGAACATATCCAGCCCTATAGCTCAATTGTTATGATGTCAAATGGTAAAGGCCATGTGATTACCATATTTTCCGGCGTATAAGACGACCCACATATAAGACGACCCCCCCCATTTTCCCAGTCAAAATATAGAGTTTAAGCACCTCTATCCTCATTATCCTTATATCCGGCGTATAAGACGACCCCCCACTTTAGCCACAGATTTTGCAGGTTAAAAAGTAGTCTTACACGCAGGAAAATAAGGTAATTCGACACTACATCTGAGTTAAATAATATACAAATACAGGGCCAGCTTGAAAAGGAGGAACACAAAATTGTTCTTTTCTAACTTTTCTAACTGGATGAGGTTGAGGTTGTAGGCATGAGGATGAGGTTGTAGGCATCTCTTTTCTAACTTCCCGCATCCAATAGACCCCCAAGGCTAATATAATATGCTCCATAAATCTGTTCCAATCTAGATTTAATCATATGTAATCATAAATAAAGATCTTCCAATGAAGAACTCTCTGTTCTGGGCTGGATTAATGTCAAACTGCTTGAAACTACAAGGAGCTGCATACCATCGTGATGAGGTCAGCTCAACTCAGTTCCAGACAGAGGTGGCTGATGGATGGATGCCTTTTCGGCACGAGATCTCTGCTAATACAACACAACCATAAATAAATCAACAGGTTTCCCATCTAAGGCAGTGGTCCCCAACCTTTTTATTGCTGTGGACCGGTCAACGTTAGATAATTTTTCCGCAGCCCACTGGGGGGGGGGGTTGCGGTGCACAGAAGCCCCGCCCCCACGCTGATCAGCTGTAGACGCAGTAGCAGGGCGGCCCGGTACCATTTGTTCTGCGGACCAGTACTGGGCCGTGGACCGGGGGTTGGGGACCACTGATCTAAGGGATTCATGAATACTCGCATTTCCCTTAGTTGTCTCCATATATTTCTTCTACATTCATCTTCCATCGGTGGCACATTTACTGGAGTAGTGGGTCTGTACTCTCTTCTCCCTTGGTCTTCCTGAAATGGCTTGGATTGGGGACCATTGTTCCTATATATTACTGGGTACACTGGGTCCCCGCCCTTATCACTTCTTTTCCCTTTTGATTTTACAGCTCTGCTGGATGAGGTTGTAGGCATCTCTTTTCTAACTTCCAATAGACCTCCAAGGCTAATATAATATGCTCCATAAATCTGTTCCAATCTAGATTTGAGACTCTCTTGGATTCTGTGCCCAGGTAAGTCTTGTCAGACTCAAGTCCCAGGTAAACTTCCATGATTATTTCTGTCATTTAGCAAGGGCTGTCCCTCGCCATTGAGTGGGATGCATCCTGACAAGATGCTCAGCATCTTTTTCCTTTCTACATAGGTGTCTGGAGACTCATCTGGCCTTTGTACTTCATTCTGATATTTTCCTCTTAATATGGTTCCTGGCCATAAAATTTGCACCATCTTGGCTAGCCACTCTTTTAATTCTGTTGTAGCTATGCTGTAGTTGGACACAGCCACTTCAAATGCTCCAGAATAGGCTGGATCTATGCATTGTCTAACTACCTATGTTAAATCCTGTCCTTTAGCTTTTGGATATACCAGGAGCATGGTGGAAAACCATGCCACTCCACTTTGAGGCTTCCTAACTGGCCCAGTACAGCTTTAACTTTGGCCAAAGTCCATAATAATAATAATAATAACAACAACAACAACAACAACATTTATTTATACCCTGCCCCTCTGTCAACAATCGGGGTGGCTAACAACAGTTAAAATTCCATACAGTATATAAAACACAAGCCTTGTCCAACCTTCCCCTTAAAAAATAATTAAACTAAGCATATCTTAAAACATCTTAATTAAACAATATAAATAAATTATAAATCTACTAACAAACTTCTAAACAATTATGAATTAAGCAAGCAAAAAGCAGCTACATCCAAGGAGGGAGGAGGCAGAATGAGGGAGTTTCTGAGGCCGGGAAGTCAGTCAGGAAAGGCCTGCCGGAAGAGATCCATCTTAACGGCTTTTTTGAAGCTGCTCAAGGTCTTAATTTGACAGATCTCGTCCGGCAGGCCATTCCACAATCTGGGGGCTACTACCGAAAATGTCCTCTGGGAAGTTGCAGACAGCCTAGATTTTAGTGGCTGAAGCAAGTTCCTCCTAGAGGACCAGAGAGCGCAGGGATGATTATATGGGAGGAGGCGGTCCTGAAGATAGGTTGGACCCAAGCCATTTAGGGCTTTAAAGGTCATAACCAACACCTTATACTGGGCCCAGAAACTAATAGGCAGAGATTTTAATACCGGTGTTATGTGGTCTCTGCTAGATGTTCCCAAAACCACTCTGGCTGCCATGTTTTGTACTAATTACAGTTTCCGGACCAAGCACGAGGGTAGCTCCATGTAGAGCGCATTACAGTAATCCAGACAGGAGGTTACCAGTGTATGCACCACACTCTCAAGGTCCCTTACTTCCAGGAAAGGGCGCAGCTGGTGTATCAGCCGAAGCTGATAACAGGCGCTCCTGACTGTCACATTTACCTGATTTATCATCAGGAGCAATGAATCCAAGAGCACCCCCAGACTGCGAACACAGTCCTTCACAGAGAGTGTGACCCTGTCCAGGACTGGCGGTTGCAACCCAATTCCCGGTTTCGGGGCTGCTACTGTGAGAACCTCCATTTTGTCTGGATTCAGTTTCAATCTGTTTTTCCTCATCCAGCCCATTACTGCCTTAAAACAGTCATTGAGAGGAGAGATGCCATTGGAATTCGAGGCTGACAATCAAGACATGGAGAAATAGATCTGGGTGTCATCAGCATACTGATAACCCAACCCCATAACTCCGAATAATCTTACCCAGCAGCTTCATATAGATGTTAAACAGCATCGGGGACAGGATAGCACCCTGAGGGATGCCACACATGAGGTCCTTTTCGGTTGAAAAACTGTCCCGGAGCAGCACCCTGTGGGACCTACCTGAGAGGAAGGAATGGAACCACTGCAGAGCAGTGATAGTACCATCATTGTCATCTTAATTTCCACCATACTTCTAGTTCATACAAGATAAACTGGGAGAGGTGGATATAGGGTTGGTACTTGTGTTGTTTCTTTTCTGGTCTCCCATTGCAGATTAAAGGGGTGGGTGACCCTAGTATCCTCTGGCAAAGGCTCCTGACAAACCCTGGCTTAGGCTGCTGATTCAAGAATCTCTGGGTGTACTGTGGCCGTGATGGCAGTATTTAAGTCAGCCTTACCCTCTAACTCCCTAATGCACTTTTCACAGGTGGTGTGGTCAGCCTGCATCACTTCCTTTGTGCTTTTGGACAGTTAGAAGTCCACTGCTTGATTTGCTGTCTTTTCAAAGTCTCAATGAGGCTATACAAAGAGACATTCTCTTTTTCTGCATTTTCTGCCCTTTGGATAGAGTTGTGGGCATTGTGGATTGCCATTGAGTTTTCCACTACTTTTCCCCTTACTTGTGTTACCAAATCTCCTATTTGTTCTTTTAGGATGTCTGAATCCAATTTTACTTTTTGGTACTCCTGGATGGCTTCATCGGTTAACATCCAAATTCCCCATGATGCCCACCTGTCCCTTTCTGCTGGAGATACTCTTTTTAATCTGGATTTGATTGTCTTTGCATTATACTCTCTCTCGACCTTGCACTAGGACTTAAAGCCATAGTAGGAAACGTCTTCCTTACTGTACCTGCCTGAGCCATGCCCACTCACATAAAATGCTGCCTGATGTTTGAGTTATAGATGGTCCTGAATGTGTGGTGTGGGAGGGGGAAAGGAACCTGCTGGATCCTAACACTGGTGCCCAACCCATGATAGATGAAACTAAAAATATGGCATCAAGAAACTGATCTGACTCCACACCCAAGGATAGCTGGAAGTCCACAACTGGGTGACCCACTCTCCACGGCCAGAGCCAGTGTAGAAAAACCAACCAAAGAAATAAAAGGGATTCAGCCAATTCTGATAGTGCCAAGCCCTTGTGTCCACCCACACAGAACAACACACACACAGGATTACTGGCTTTTGCATCTATTCAGTCCCAATCCCTTTTAACCTCTACATCTGGAATGTACATAGTCCAACTGGCCAATTGGAATGTTCACCCTTTGGGGATTTGCCCACCAAATTCTCCACCAAAAAGGTAAAGAAGGACTTTATTATTAATTATTAATGTCCAAGTCTTCAATGGGCTATTTTATCCTATGTTTATGGAGGTGGCTAGGTAATAGACTGATAGAGACAAAGCTTTCCAATGAACTGTAATTTATTTGGGGATTGAAACATACAAAGACACTCTACCATACACTCATACACACAAGATCTCAGGAAAAAAGTAGTTAGCTTGGAGAGGAAACACAAGGCTTTCTAATGGTGAAAATTGCCTGAAGGAGGCAGCTTCAAAGATGAATGAAGATGGATAGACTCAACTGTTATGAAAAGGGAAAGGACAATGGAAAGAGCCAGGACCCTAGTCAAAGTTCACAGTGGTGCAGTGTCACCATGAAATCTAACCAGACCTCATATGGCTGAGATTTTGAGGATCTTTTATACCCTTAAACCTAGCTTTTAAATTGGAGTGATGTAGGTTTGAATGTAGATGTATGAGGATTGTTAGTGTAATTTATGGTGTATTGTATTATACTGTAGTGTCTATTGTGTGATTTAAGATTGTAAATGGGTGTAGTTGTGAAGTTTTGAGAAATATATGTTTATGTGTTTTTTGTTTTTTGATTTTTATGTAATGAAATTAATAAAGAATATTCAAAAAAACAAAAACAAAAACCTAGCCTGAGGTGAAGAGTTGCTATTATATATCAAAAGACTCCAGATTCCTACTCTTTGAAGTAAATAATTTCCAAGGAGAGGAGATGGGATGTTAATGTTATCTCATCTTCAGCTGGACACATCCTGACTGGCACTCGTAAATCTTCTAGGTGTGAATGTCCTGCATGGTAGCTCCTAGTCTTTGCCCTTTGGATCTGCAAATTGTTGTAAGTGCAGATGTGACCTTTCAGGTGCCTATGTGATGTGCTCATCTTGGATCTATGGCAGTAGTGGCTTCTCCCAGTTCAGGGCCATGGCAGATAACATAAGTGGCTCCCCAAACTGAGAGCTTTTGGATTTTTTTATATGGATTAGATGAGGGGAAAGAAAGAAAGCTGATCAGTACAAGAGTTAGGTCAAGGGAGAGGGTAGTGTGCGCCTGCGGGCGTGTGTCCCATTTTGTCCCCCTCCATTTACAGCCCACAAATGGGCAAGGGATGCGGACTTCAAGGCTGTGAAAAGGGAGGGGTGAGTGTACTCTGTTTAAGGAATACTGGCTCCTACAGACTTTTTCTCTCCCTCCCCCCCCCCCCCCCACACACACACTATGATTCTCCTTCATTTTTCTTTATTTTTTATTTTTCATAAATCTTTTGGAAGTTAATTATTCGTAACCTTTTAAGGACCAATTTGACTGCAGTTTTGCCTTAAAGTCTATAATTTATCAGCAGGAACACTGATACAGCCACTCAGACAAAGTCTTCAGCAAGTTCAGCTATCCAAATATTAACATATAAATTTTGTCGGTTGAATGTCATAGAGGGATTTCCCCACAATTTTTCTGCTCACAATAGTTCCTGGCAAACATAGTTGTTCTCTGCATTTTTATATTCTGGAAGGATTGGCAAATAATCACCTTACATCCGGGAGGGACAGCATGTACTGAAACACACTGGCAATCTTTAGCTTTACATATGCTCTCTCTCTCTCTCTTTCCCTCCATAAATAAAGTCTATTTGACATTCTGCTGAGATATATTTAGACTTTCCATGATCCTTTATTATTTCATAATTATAGAACACTGGCTAGTTAATTGTCACACAAGACCTACTTTAGCTGAGAACTGTATGGTCAAGGAAGGACTGGTATTAACTTGTCTTTGTATAATCCAATATAATTATATTGTTTTAACTGGTATGAATCATAACTGCATGCATGGTTAATATCAAATTATGGGATGCAATTTGAGTTTCCCAGGGTGTTAACCCTTTTAAAGGAAGACAAAAATATGCAAGTATGAAAGTTACATTTGTTAGAGTTCAGCTTTCATCAGCAGAAACAGCAAAATTGTGGGTCAGATTATTTATTCTAAAACTACCTTCCTAAAGAATAGACTTACTAAAAAAAAAAAGACAAACATACAGTTTGTAGTTTAAAAATAAATAACAATGGCTTTAATAAATATTTACATAAAATAACTAAAACCTATCCTAACTGGTGATCCTAACTTTAGAAATGATTGTGCATGAAATAAATTCTCAAATATACTTTGAAACAGCTTACTGAACATTAGAATCAATACTTGGAAAGTAAACACATATTTTAATGCAGCATATGGAGCACATTTTAATGCAGCATATGCAGCTAGTACTAGCTTACTAGCTAATGTACTAGCTTACTAGCTAATGCAGTACTCTTACTAGCTATGTATTTTTTGTATAGAACTCTAAACAAGCATTATCTTCCCCACTCTAGCTGTTTGAACTAATGGAAGGAAAACAGAAGAAGATTCCAAAAGCCTTCTTTGGAAGGGAATTGCACAGACTAGGAGCATCCACCAATAAGGCCCTCTCTTGTGTCTTCACCAAATGCGGCTCTGAAAGTAGTAGGATCTCCCGGTCCTCAAGCTGGAAGATCTATGGCCATATCATGAGAAGGCATGACTCATTGGGAAAGACAATAGTGCTAGGGAAAATAGAGGGCAGAGAAAGAGAAGAAGACCACATGCTAGAGCAGAGGTAGGCAACCTTTCCCCTTTAAGGGCCGAGGGACTTCAGCTCCCAGAAGCCTCAGCCATGTTGGCCAATAGTCCCATGTTGGCCAATAGCTCCTGGGATTCTGGGAGCTGAAGTCCTTCGGCCCTTAAAGGGAAAAGGTTGCCTACCCGTGTGCTAGAGGGATGGAGGTCACAAATATGAATGTGCAGGATTTGAGTAGAGCAGTGGAGAACAGGGGGCCTTGGAGGTATCACATCCACAGGTTTGCCATGGGTTGGGATCGACTTGAAGGTGGTTAGCTACAGAATAGTAAAAGGAGATGAAGACCCATATCCTTTTACTCTTCTACTGTGCATAGGTGGTTAACAAATGGAGATTATTTCACTCTAAATAACACAACTTATCCCCAATGGGATACAGGAGCTTATCACATTCTTTAAAAAAATGTGGCTTACCTTATGCATTTGGAAATTTCTTCCAGGATGGAGCCGGGTATTATCACACACAATTCGCCACCAATGCCACATCCCAGCTGCATCCCATCTAAAACCCAGCTAAAATCCATGCAAAGTCAGGAGCTTCCTGACTTTGTAAATCAGCCATCTGAGCACAGCTTCTACTCCCACTCTTTCAGCCTCAAGAGGCAGGCAAAGGCAACCCCCCCCCCCCAGCAAATCTTCCAGTAAAACCCTGTGATAGATTAGGGATGCCGTAAGTTGGAAACTACTTGAAAGCACACAAGAACAAGTCCTGCTCAATGTAGAAATCTGGGAAGCTAGCTCCAGGTGTGTGAGCCCACCCAGTATGGGAAGAATCCCTCTTATTGAATATTTGTGGTTTGGGGGGGGGGGGAGGGCAGAATGGATCCCCCATGAAACAGAGGGTTGACTGTATTTTATTAAAAATGTACCAATTTATTATGGAGTAAATTTACTATTTACATCACTCAGAGCAGCCAAAATATTAATTGCTTTCTGGGAACAGCTCTGGCAGTGTTGAAATGGCTGCTTCTTCTGATGGAGGTTCGAAGTGCATACAAAAGTGCATACAAAATGAAGATCTAATTTCTTGACAATCCTTTATTTTTCTCCCTCTTACAATCTTTCTCTTTCTCTCTCTGTGGCTCTGTTCTCAATCAAAAATCCATGCATTAATATGATTTGCAGTCATGCAAATGAGAACCTGAAGCACTATGTGTTTTGGTCTACACTGTCCATTGAAATGGAAAAAAATATCCTCTCCTTCACAGCCTGAATTCTTTCTTATTAAGGACATTGTAATTGTAAAATGAGAGCCAGCATGGTGTAGGAGTTTGAGTGTTGGACCATAACTCTGGAGACCACGATTCTTCATTCGGCCATGAAACCCACAGGGTGACCTTGGGAGATCTCACACTGTCAGGTGCCATTCAGATGTTCGGTTTTTTTAGTGGAACAATTCAAACCCTCTAACTCATGCATTCTGGGTTTATTATTCATGTCATGGAACCACATTGATGTGCATCTCTGCAAGTTTGGTTGCTCACACATGCAAGCATTCAAATAAAGATGGAGTTTACAATGGGCCTAAGCAGACTGCCAGAAATAGTGCACATTAAATTGAGGCACTGCCCTGGCTCAGTGCTAGGGAATCATGCGAACTGTAATTTATTGTGGCACCAGAGCTCTCTCACAGAGAAGGCTCAATGTCCCAGAAAAAAATACAGTTCCCATGATTCCCTAGCACTGAGCCAGGGCAGTGCCTCAATTTAATGTGCACTATTTCTGGCAGTCTGCTTAGCCCTAATGTGAATCCAGTCGGAACACATTCACCAATGCAATATTTTATCTCTCGTCTCTTCAGCTCTATTTTCATAGGTTATTCACACTACCAACAATATGGATCTTTTAAAAAAGGGAAACCCTGATATCAGTTATCCCAGATTAAGGGTGTGTGTGTCAACTCCCCCACACACACAAAAAATGTAATTGGGTGCATTCAGGATCCATGTGAACAACACTCAACCTGGATTCATCCTGGATTGTTTTCATGGTGTGAATAACTCCTCAGCCTCAGGGGAAAGCAGTGGCAAACTTCCAGTGAACAGATCTTGCCAAGAAAGACCCATGATAGATTCACCTTAGGGTCATCATAAATCAGAAACAACTTAAAGGCATACAACAAAATTGTAAAATGATTTAAATCAGACTGACCTTACAATACACAGACCTATTAGCAAATAGCATGGATGTAGTAGTTAAAATATTGGGCTAAAGGGGTACAGGTGACACTGGTTCAAACACCAAAACATGAATCTTACTAGAATTCAGAGACATAGCCCTGTTAGTCTGGAAGATCAATATGCAAAGGGATCTAGTGGCACCTTTGAGACTAATTGTGCAAAAGAAGTTGTAGCATAAGTTTTCGTAGACTATCAAACCTGTACAGACCGGCCAAAAGGGCCAGCCTGGGTGTGGAGTCGGGGAGTGGTGACTGCACACTGGCTGCCCTGACTCTGACCCAATGCCACCGTCATGCTACATGCCCCACCACACAGCAAGCGGTGTCAGGGTTCTCCTTTGGTGCAGCGTACAAACATGCTGCACCGAAGGAGCACAGAAAAGCTGCCGCTGCCATGGCTAGGGCAGCTTTTTGCTGCTCCAAAAAGAAGCAGCATTTGTCAGCTCTTTTTGGAGCAGCAAAGTGCCAGATCAGGGCCACAGTGTGTGGTTGCCATGACCCCAATCCGTCATTCCCAGGGGTGGCATGGAACCGCCCCTTAGAGGCCATCTGTAGAGCCCCTATGTCTACTTTCTCAGATGCATAGAGAGAAGTGTCCCTTTGTATAAGGAATCTCACTAGAGATTTATAGTTTTTGGAGAACTTGGGCCAGTCATTCTCTCCAGCCTGAAGATAATTCCAGGTCACAAGCAGTGTTAACAAGAGAGGAAATAGTGAAGTGTTCTGTGTTCCCTAGGACATTTTTTTTTATATGAAGAACTATCAGCCCATACTAATAATCTAGGACTAACCAGAAAGTGTCAAGACTAATAGGAGATTAGGTACACAGGTGCTTTGTGTTCAGGGAAGTTTGCAGATACTTTGTCAGACTTGAAAGTTCAAGATCTACAGATGGGCTGGGTGCAATAACATAACAAAATCCACAAAACAGTGATACATTTTTGGGCCAACCAAAATACACAAAATACATATTGCAAGCTTTTGAGGCTCCATTGGCTTCTTCAACAGGCAATGATGTTGAAAATCATACAGCACAAACAACTTCCCATACATATTACTGAAATATTCTTTGTATGATAGTTTTTCATTTGGCTACAGATGATACACATAAATGTCTTTTCTGAATGTAATTAATAATAATAATAATAATAATAATAATATTTTATTTATATCCCGCCCCTTTGAGATCAATCGGGGCAGCTAACAACAGTAAAATATAACATACAACAATAAATCTAGTTCCCTCCCCCCCTTAAAAAGTTATTAAATCAGTTACAGATGTAGGGGGGTTGCAGACTGCCAGAAATAGTGCAAATTGAGTCCACTTTTAGGGTTAGGGTTAGTGCTAGGGAATCATTTGAATTTTTTTTCTGAGACATTGAGCCTTCTCTGTCAGAGAGCTCTAGTGCCACAATAAAATACAGTTCCCATGATTCCCTAACCCTAACCCTAACCCTAAAAGTGGACTCAATTTGCACTATTTCTGGCAGTCTGCAACCCCCCTAAAACATACAATATAAAATACAACAATAATGTTTAAAAACAATTCCACAGTGTGGCATTACATTTTAAAATTGAAAGCCTGGAGGCCCACTTAAGAGAAAATTTCCTGAGGCCGGATTATCTGTCACGGAAAGGCCTGCCGGAAGAGATCCATCTTGACAGCCTTTTAAAAGCTGTCTAAAGATGTCAACTGACGGATCTCATCCAGCAGGCCATTCCATAGTTTGGGGGCAACAACCGAAAAAGCCCTCTGGGAGGTAGCCACAAGCCTAGCTTTTTGTGGCTGCAGCAAATTCCTCCCAGAGGACCAGAGTGTGCAGGGAGGATTATAGGGGAGAAGGCGGTCCCTGAGATAGTTTGGACCCAAGCCATTTAGGGCTTTAAAGGTAATAACCAACACCTTGTACTGGGCCCAGAAACTAATGGGCAGCCAGTGGAGGGACCTTAAAACCAGAGTAATATGGTCCCTCCTAGATGTTCCCGATAATAATCTGGCTGCCATATTCTCAACTAGCTGTAGTTTCCGAACCAAGCACGAGGGTAGCCCCATGTAGAGCGCATTACAGAAATCTAAATGTGAGGTTACTAGTGCATGCATTACAGTCTCAAGATCCCTTACTTCCAGAAAAGGGAGCAGCTGGCGTATCAGCCGAAGCTGATAACAGGCGCTCCAGACTGTCGCATTTACCTGATTTGTCATCAGGAGCGACGAGCCAAGGAGCACCCCCAGACTGTGAAGACAGTCACTGGAGGAGAGTGTGACCCCATCCAGGACAGGAGGTTGCAACCCAATTCTTGGTTTGGGGACTGCTACTGTGAGCACCTCCGTCTTGTCTGGATTCAGTTTCAATCTGTTTTTCCTCATCCAGCCCATTACTGCCCAAAGACATTCATTGACAGAAGAGCCACCACTGGAATTCGAGGCCGACGAACGAGACACAGAGAAATAGATCTGGGTGTCGTCAGCATACTGATAGCACCCAGCTCCATAACCCCATATAATCTCACCCAGAGGCTTCATATAGATGTTGAATAACATTGGGGACAGAATAGCACCTTGTGGGACCCCACAGGTGAGCTCCCTTTTACTGGAGCTACTGTCCCCAAGCAGCACCCTCTGGGACCTACCCGAGAGGAAGGACCGGAACTACTGCAAAGCAGTGCCTCTGATACCAACTCCCTCAGGCAGTCCAAGAGGATGCCATGATCCATTGCAGGGGTAGGCAACCTTTCCCCTTTAAGGGCCAAGAGACTTCAGCTCCCAGAATCCCAGGAGCTATTGGCCAACATGGGACTATTGGCCAACATGGCTGAGGCTTCTGGGAGCTGAAGTCCCTCGGCCTTTGAAGGGGAAAGGTTGCCTACCCCTGATCTATTGTGTCAAAAGCCGCTGAGAGGTCTAGGAGCACCAACAGGGTCACACTACCCCTGTCAATGCCCTGACGCAGATCGTTGGTCAAGGCAACCATGGCAGTCTCAACCCCAAAGCCTGTCCTGAAGCCAGTTTGAAATGGGTCTAGATAATCGGTTACATCCAAGACAGCTTGGAGTTGAAGAGCAACCACCCTCTCAATCACCTTGCTCAAAAACGGTAATAAAGAAACTGGCCTATAATTATTCATATCCAGGGGGTCCAGGGAAGGTTTCTTCAGAAGAGACTTAACAGCCGCCTCCTTCAGACAAGGTGGAATATGTCCTTCCCTGAAGGATGCATTGATGATGTTCGCAAGGAACTTCCGCAATGCATCCCCCCCTGGTCGGCCAGCCATGATGGGCAAGGGTCGAGAGGGCAGGATGTTTTCCTTACACTACCAAGGAGCTTGTCCACGTCATCATTACTCACAGATTGGAGCTGATCCAGTATAATTACATCGACAGAGTCGCTGGACACCACGTCTAAGGTTTCTGTTAAAGCCCTTGCATCTAAGTCAGCTCTTATCTGAGAGATTTTATCTGCAAAGAAGTTGTTAAATGCGTCACAGCAGGCCGTCTTCAGGTTAAGTAAAGGATTTGGCACAGGGGGAACCTGCGCCAGCTCCCTCACCACCCTAAACAGCTCTGCTGGACGAGACTCTGCAGACGCAATACGTGCAGAGGAGAAGGATCTCTGTGCTGCATGT